>QEPC01004895.1:23011-77922 GCA_003113815.1 Sphenodon punctatus | reverse complement strand
TGATGTGCATTTTAGACTGCGTTTTATTCCATCTGTGGGAACTCCTTGCTGCTGGGTTGTGCTAGTGTTTTCCTGTGCTTGGGGTTTATACGTTATTCATTTTAAGCTTGAAGTGCATTTTAGACTACTGTGTTTTCTTCCATCTTCTGATGTTCACCCTGGGAACTCCTTGCTGCTGGGTTGTGCCCTGGCTCTGCCTACCGTTGCCCTGGCTCTGCCTACCATTGCTCTGGCTCCGCCGAACGGCTCGCCGGCCTTACTGTCCCTCCAAACTAAAAAGCCACCAGCCGCCCCTGGTGCCAGCCAAAAATGCATTTAAATTTTTTCCAAAACTTAAATTCTATCAAGTGGTTTGGAACCCTGGTTCCTCTGTCACTTGGCGCAGATAATATTTACAACACGGATTAACACAAAGAAAGTTTTTTGGCACATGATTGCTGGGTTAAAAGTCATCTTGTTTGCTGATGACTGTTATGCAATGCAGAAAGGCAGGGCCAAACTCCAGAGCATTTTTACATATATATGTGTCAGCAACCCTTCTGGACTTACAACAACCCTTTTTCAGGAAAAGAGCAGGTGGCTACCAACCCACACCATGGAGTTCACTGGAGTAATCCTCCTCTTTCTCGTCATTTATCTGTCCTGTCTCCTCGTCATCACTTCATGGAAGAAAATGTATCGCAGGGGGAACCTGCCTCCGGGGCCCACTCCTCTGCCCCTTATAGGGAACTTTTTTCAGATAAAGACAGCGGAAACCTTAAAGTCACTGCAGAAGGTGAGTTAGGGTCTGTTGCAATGGGGCATTACTGCTAGATGAACGGAGCATGAAGAAGGGGCCAAATTATGGAGAGGAAATTCCCTTCACATATCTGTGTTTCTGTCATATGTACAGTCCTTTACCCCTCTGTCTTTCTCACTCAACCACCCAACCCATCTCCCCATGTACTTCTCTAACCTGATAACTTTTCCTGTTTGTCAATCTATTACAGTCACAATGCAGATGTGTGTGTCTCTCTCTCTGTGTAATCTAACCCAATAATCTAGGTATTTACATGGCATTTATCCCAGTAATTTCACCAGAAAAAACAATGTCTAGCATGTTTCGAAAGATGCCGTGTTAATTTCAAGAATTTCACTTATTAAAGAGTCCAATGCGTTGGCTTTTCTTGGTACAAAACCCTGCCATGCCTTTATGACACCATGTCAGGGGAAGAAAATTGAGTGATATTGTAGGTCTCCTTCCACGGGCAAGGAGAATGCCAATGTAGTGAGACGTCACTCACCTCAGATATACCCAAGCAGCGCAAACAGCCAGAGCGAGTTGGAAACTGATCTTCTCAAGAGAATTCCTTTGTCAAAACTGCGGGGGGAGGGGGGTGTATTATTGTGGATTGTGAGAGTATTGGGGTCTGCTGAAATGTTTTTTACTTTGAAAGTTTGTTTCAAAATTTGTTTGGAATTTTGACTGTCATTTTTGTGTGAGAAATGTTGCTACTTAATTTTAGGGGTGTGAGTGTGAGTGTGAGTGTGAGTGTGTGTGAGAGAGAGAGAGAGAGAGAGAGAGAGAGACACGGCATTTTCAGACAAGACACTCCCCATCCACCTCCCACCCACTATACATGTTACAGGGCACCCATAAGGCAACACTGCAGCCCTGCAACATGTATAGTGGGTTGGGGGTGGGGGGTAGTGTGTGGAGAGTGTCTTGTCTGAAAACTCCCAAAGAATGTGTGATGGGGTGGGTGGGTGTGTGGGTGTGTGAGAGAGAGAGAGGGGGGGGGGGGNTGGGTGTGTGGGTGTGTGAGAGAGAGAGAGGGGGGGGGGGAGAGGGGAGCCCATTTTCAGAAACCAGCAATTCTCAATCCCAGCTCAAAACTGTGGCAGGATGAGCAGGGTAGAAGTTTTTATAAATAAATAAATTAAATAAATAAAACCCCTTAGAGAATTTATTTTAGGGGTCTCTTTCCCCTGCAATCCACTTCTGAAGGAAGTGGGCAAACCGATTCAGTCATGAGGAGACTTGAGGGGCGATATATAAGTTTTCAAATGTGTTAAATCCATAAAGAGGACAGATATTATTTTTCTCTTAGATGCAGAGTCAAGCTAGGAGCAAGGGGCTGAAGTTGCAGGAAGGAATATAACTGAAATATTAGGAACAATTTTAACCTAAAGAACAACAGGCAGTGGAATAAGTTATTAGGAAAATTGATGGACTTCCCATTGCTGGAGGAAGTTTTTAAAAAACACTCTGCCAGGGATAGTTTCAGTGGCAGCTGGTGGGTTCTGGCTTGTGGGGCAGTGGGTGGGGCCAATCATAGGTGGGGCCAAGCCAACTGTTGGAGGGGCCAACTAGAATTTTGAAATGAATATGGAACTTCCCCTCTCCCCCTAAAATTAGAAAGCAGACAATTAGGGATCAGGGGCTAGGGGAGGGAGAAATTTCCAGTCTTACCAGGATGGAGGTAGGCAGGAAGCTCTTGCACTAATTTTTCAATTGTTCCCTGGGCGGGGAAAGGTTTCCCAACTCTGATATAGCATTACCACTTTCAGTATCCTTCCTACAAGCTGAACACTCCCAGACCAGTGAACAAGAGAAAAAAATACATGGAAAAATCCCTCAGATTTCAAATTCTAAGTAGAGTAGGGGACAAAAATCAAAGTGGCTAACATGGCTATTTCCTCCTTCAAAAACACTAAACTACACAAGGCTGCATGCAAAATCACCAAAGCAAATATTATGTGAGTGTTCTTAGTCAACCAACTACTTTGTCACCAAAAAAAAATCCTTTGGAAAAAGATTTTATATTGTGTGTGTGTCACCAAAATATCCCAACCAACCACTTTAAACATTCCAAGTTCAACTTTCTGAAGCATCAACCCACACAGGGAGAGGGACAAAATTCAAGGACCTGCCACAGGAAAGGGCAACAGGACAATATAAGGTTGCATGAAAAGCAAGTAGTGAGTGCATGGTGAAGGCGTCTACTTCTGCCCCCCCAGGCACCCTCCAAAGAGCTCCATTTCCCCCTCCCTGTTGGGGGTCTGTTACTCTGTCCCTAGTGGGCAAAGTTAAGTAGAGCAACCCACAATGCCTACGGTATGGACATCACACCCAGCTGCCCACACCACAAAATAACCTATTGTGTTCCTACTGCCTTTCCTGACCCGGATCAAGGGGGTGCTGATGCCCCCCTGGATCCTGGGGGACCCGGCCTATCCACTCACCCGGTGGCTGATGAAGGCACACCTGGTCGCCAGGAACCCTGTGGAGGTGCTCTACAATACCCGGCTGTGTGCCTGCCGGACCATGGTGGAGAGGGCCTTCGGGGTCCTCAAGCAGCACTGGAGGTGCCTCGTGGCCCGGCTGGACTACACGGTGGAGAACTTGGCCCTGGTGATCGGAGCCTGCTGTGTGCTGCACAACGTGTGTGAGACTGATGGGGCTGTACTCGACTACCCCGTGCCCCGGCGTCCTCCCAGCCCCGTGCCTCTCTATGTGAATGCTGAGAACCTGAGGGAGTACCGATATGCAAAGTGCATCTGTGCTGCCCTGACAAGGCGGATCAGCTGGGAAGCCGAGGCGTGAGGCCGCACACCACTGTCACCACTGCCCCGGGGCCCCCACCGGCACCCTGGTTGCGCCCCTGGATACCCACCCATCCCCATCCTCAGGCCCGTGACACAGAATTATGGTTGCTACTGTGGTGCCCGTGCATTTATTGTGAATACATCCTACAGTTTACCCCACCACCACCACCACCCACCTCCCAGTGCTGTGTCCACCCCCCTCAGCCCACTCTCCCCCTTCCCCCCTTTCCTCCCCTTCCCCCATGACCTGCATGTCTCTGGGGCCTTCCTCTTGGGAGACCTGTGGCTGCCGTGGAGCTCTGGGAGCTCCCTGACCCCCCCCCCCGCTGTCTGTTTCCCCGGCAGTGTCCTGGGATGCCTCGGTGTCCTGAGGAGCAGGCGTTGGGTGGGAGAGTGGACACAGAGCCGGAGGGGCCCCCCTGGGTGGCTGCTCACTCTGGAGGCCTACAGGGACCAGTAGGCAGATGCGTGGGCCCTGCGGGTGTGCCGGTGGCTGGGGTGGGGGCGAAGGTGGTGGGGGCGCTGCGGGGCCCAGCATCGGGGCTGGGGCAGGCAGGTTGCCCGGCGGGGTGGTGGCCATCACGTATGTGCTCATGGTCCCTGCATGCATTAGCAGCAAGGTTCCTATGTCATGGGACCGGTCCATCTTGGCAGAGTGCTCCCTCACCATCTGGTTGATGGCCTGTTCCAGCCACCCAAACGCCTCCACCTGCCTGCTGTGCTCCCAGCTCTCCTGACGCTGTTTGAGGTGCACCCCCACCTGCAGCCTCCAGTCCCTGGCCTCTGTTTACTGCACGGCCCTTTCGGTGGCCGCCTCCATGTGGTCGATTGCCACCATCATTCGCTCGCCCTGCTCAGTGGTGGTGCAGACTATGTCCTCTGCCTGCTCCTCCCTCCGGCACTGTACCCGTGCGCGGTGCTCCCTCATCTGCTGTGCTGGGGGCATGGGGCCGGCTTGCTGTGCCTCGGTGGGTCGCCCTGTTGGGGTGCACAGTAGGGGTTGGTTAGGCGCCCCTGCCACCCACCCCTCATCCCGTGCCGCGGCTGGGGGGTCTTGTGCACCCCCCATTGGGTGGCCGGCCGGTGTCCTCCCCTGGCGGTCCCCTGCACCCGGGCCTCCCTCCCCCGCACCACATGGTCCAGGTCCCCTGTCCGGCCCCCCTGGCTCCCTCTCCACCCCCTTGACATGTTGCCTCACCTGGGACCTCCAGCTGCTCCTGGGGCTGCTTGCCGACGTCCCCCTTGCCCGCCTGTCCTGGGTGCCAGGGCGTGCCGTGACCTGTGAGGATAAGGGACGGGGTGGGTGGCGGTAGACGGAATGTGGCCCCCGGTGGCCCCCTGGCCCCTTTCCATGGTCTGGGTGCCAGGGGTTACTGGGGGCGGCCCGGTGGCCAGTGGGCCCCCTCCCCTTGACCCTCTGGTCCGCCTTCCCTCCCACCCGCTTGCTTCCCCTCAATGTCGGTCTTGGAGCCCTCGGAGGCCAGCCCCTTTGTGTTACTGGGGTCCCCCTGCATACACTGGCTGAGGGCGACCACTGTGCTGGCCTCAGATCCTCCCGGTTCAGACATCAGGTGGGGGCTCTCGGGGCTGGGGCGGAGGGGGGCCTGCTGCTCCCCGAGGTCCCAGGGTGTTTTCTTGGGGGGCGGGGCCCCTGGAGCCGGTGCCTTCTAGTGGGGCAGCGAGGGGAGGGGGTACATCGGCCCATTCCCTGGCCTGGACCACGGCGCTCCCCATGAGGCGCGGATCGACTATAGATCCCTTCATGTGGAGGATGCGGTCCAGGGCGTCGTAGTAGGGGGCAGTCCGGGCTCCATGCCCGGACTGCCGGTTGTTGTCCTTGATGGCCTTGTACCCCCTCTTGAGCTCCTTCACCCTTGAGTGGCACTGGGCCACTGTCCTGTGGTGCCCCGCTGCCTCCATGTCCCACACGATCTCCTGGTACACGTGCTCGATCCTCTGGTTCACCGCTAGCTCCAGCTGGTGCTCCAGAGTCCTTCAGATCCTAATGAAGTCCTGGGTTTCCCTGTGCCCCCATTGCCCCCCTCAGTGGTACGGCCGTCTCCCACGTGGGCCCTCCTGGTCCTCCTCCGCATGCCCACCGCCCAACTCCTCCGGGGGCTCGGGCTCCTGGGCCTGTTTCTGTGTCTGTGGGTCGTAAGGGGGGGGGATGGTTGATTGCTGGGTTGCCTTGGGCCCGTGACCCTCCTCCTTTCCCCCCTCCCACTGGCCCGCCCGCCCCCCTTGGTGCCCCTGTGCCTCTGCCCCCCCCTCGCTCCCCTTACCCATTTCCAGGGTGCTTCATCCCCCGGGCCGGTTGTCGGCTCTGGGGCGGCCTGGCCCAGCTGCTGCTGCTGCTCTCCCTCCACCGCCTCCATGTGCAGCACGACCACCTCCTCCGCCTGTGCCTCCTCCCTTGCTCACTCACCCTCTGCTCTCCTCTCCTTTCTGCCTCGCTCCATCCCGCCACGTTCCCCTGCTGCTGTGTGCCCTTTAAATCTCCCTCCCCGGCCTGTGTTGTTGCTCGTTGCCTGGCCGCGATGCTGCGTGCTTTGTTCCTGGCAAGGAATCATCTTGATTGCTTCAGGCTGGTGGTTGCTGTTCAGTCGTTATGTTTCGCTGTTTCCTGGTGGTAATTGCTTTGACCACCCTTTCGGAGATGGTCCGGGCCGGACCTCCAGAAGAGTGGTTAGCTTTGTCCCCTGCTGGGGATTGTCTGTGGTGAACATCTGGCGACCACCGAACAGAAGTTCAGGGCCCTTTGGCCCCGCTGCGGGGTTGACTGTGGTTGACTGTGATCTCGTCATGTCTGAAAACAGCCCCACACACAGACACACACACTTGAACAAACGCACATGTGCAGTAAGAGTTGGAGACTGTGAGGATGCGCAGCAGTTGCCAGCCAGCTGAGCATCCCCAAGGAGACCCAGGAGTGTGACCCTGACTAGCTGTTTTAAGATGGCGGCAGTGCCAGCTGCAGCACTGGGGTCAGCTCTGTTCCGGGGGAGTCCGGGACAGTCAGGACTACACGGGAGGGAGCTAGGGTCAGGGGGGCACCGCCCACAATGTCCCAAGCGGCAGACTGCGCCTGGCTGGTTTAAGTATAATTATTTCTGCCTGTCTGTCTGCAAGGGGATGGACCAGATCAGCCTTTTCGGGAACAGGAATCATTTGTAAACTTTTTGGTCTGTCCCATCCCAATAAACAGGCAGGTGGGCTGCAGGGACATTCAGTTTTCAGTCTTTGAAGCAGTTTCACCTGTGGGACCGCCTCATTCCTCTGGTCCTGCAGTGGCCCCTGCGGTCGACGGGGGGTACTCAACTCAAAGTCCCCTGAGTGTCTCAGGTGGCCACCATGGGGAGGACATTCTCGGTGGCTGCCTCGCGGCTGTGGAACTCCCTCCTGACGGAGCCTGACGGAGGCCCACCCGGCTACAGACTTCCCCCTCCTCCGAAGACAGTGTAAGACCTGACGGTTCCGCCGGGCCTTCGGAGAGCGAGGCGGGTGAAGGGAGGGGGGTGAGATGGGGGAGGGTTTTCTTTCTGACTCAGCTGGTTTTAGGGTTTTATAGCTTTTGGATGTGTTTATTTCTGTGCGTTACGTTCTATATATGTATTTTATAAATTGATTTTTAATGCTGGGAGCCGCCCCGAGCTGCCATGAGCAGGAGGGGGCGGGGTAGAAGTGAAACGAAATAAATAAATAAATAAATAAATAAATATCTTGGGTCAATTTAGGGCTGAACAAGCAGCACAATTGTTTACTCACAATATAATTTGCCATATCGGGAACCGGGATCAATTTCTCAACCATTTCCCGATACGATGCAATTTCTTGATTCTTGCAGTACCGAGAAATACCATCCCGATTTGCCTACGGTACCTACTGTTCATGTACCGTGTACCATTCGTTTACCACTTACCGCGTTGCTGAGGGGACCATTTTACTTCCAAGCTTGTTCTTTCCACACCTCTGAGCCAACCACTCTGTGAATGGCCCATCCATTTACTTCCCCTCAGTGCCCCTTTGTTTTGACCAATCAGCAACTGGATTGCAGATTTATAAAGGAATCTGGTAGCCTCCCCCTCCCCCCCTCCATCAGCTGTTTGGTGGTCAGGTAAGCATGCTCCTCCAGCCCCACCCCCAAACAGCTGTTTGGCAACCAGGGTGAACACACTCCTCTGGGCCCCCCGATCAGCTGCTCGGTGGCTGGGGTGAGTCGTACTCTCCTTCACCTGCCTAATCAGCTGCTTGGTGGCAGCTCTTCCCGGGGGCCTGATCCTGCTGCTCAGCAGGAGTCCGGAAGTCTTGCCCCATGTGGATGACTCTTTGGCCTGCCCCGCGGTGTCATGGGACTCGTGCCATTGACCCACCCACCCAGTTTCGACAGGGGGGGAAGATCATTTGAACTGCTCTCCCTGTTGGAGCAAAGTGTGGAGGCTGCATTCGCCCACCCCAGGGTGGACGGGGTATCCAGCCAGCCCCCCCGTCTTGTGTGGCTTTACCCACCCTGTTGCCTGTTTCTCTTCTAGCTGAGTGAAAAGTACGGCTCGGTGTTCACGGTCTTCTTTGGACCCCGGCCCGTTGTCGTCCTCTGCGGCCACGAGGCCGTTAAAGAAGCACTCGTGGATCAGGCTGATGAGTTCAGTGGAAGAGCTGCCATGCCAACGGTGGAAAGGACCTTCCAAGGCTACGGTGAGGAGCCCTGGAGAGAAGATGAGAGAAACCTAATCTGTTTTGTTGGTGGGGATTGTCACGGGTCGGAGGGTCCACACCCCCACTTTACCGGGTTTGAGTGACTCCGTTTCCCTCGCTTACAGCCTGCTTGAGTCAGTTTCTCTCTCTAGCTGATTTAATCCTGCCCCAGGGACAACCCCTTTGTCACCCAAGGGCCCAATCCTTCCCGTTTACAGACTCTTTACTCTCTGGGGTCCCCAGTGTTTAGGCACTGGTGCTCAGTGTGTTTCCAGTGTTAGACACAGACACTTCTTCATAAAGATAAGAAGTAAGTTTATTGATTACACAAGCAAGATAGTTGATACAGAGTGGTTACTAGAAATCGAAGGTAAATATAATGCATTCCTGGTCTATACTGGTTGAGTTCCTAGATAAACATCTTACTCTACGAAAGTCCATTAGTTCTGATTCCTTCTCAGTCACTGATGTAGGTGACTGGGTGCTGGTTCTTAGAGTTGCTAGAAAGCAATTCTGGTCTCAGAGTGAAAACAGACATGACGATAACCACCCTTTATCCACCCTTGGTGGTTATTTATGCATGTTGCAGGACTGTACTGGTGCCCTATGCAGTCCTGAAACATGCATAATTGACCACCAAGGGTGGTTAAAGGGTGGTTAGCGTCATGTCTGTTTTCACCCTCAGTGCATATCTTCCAGCCTTCCTAGCTGGCAGGATCCAGGATGCAGATGAGATTACTCCAGATGGCTCTCTCCAAGAGGTAGCGAAGATGGCTTAATGGCTCTCCTTTAAATACCTTTCATGGTCTCTTTGTTTGAGCTTTCCCGCTCATAAGCTTGTGTATTTCCTCACGTAGGCAACCCAGGCAAACAGAAAGATCAATTTGCATCTCCACAGGTGTCTGCCTAGCTGTGGGGGTGAATCCACAATCCTTTTATCTCTTTGCATTTCCTGGAGTTTGGTCAGTGTCACAGTCCTGATTCGAGTTTTACAGTTCTCAATTGTAACATTACATATATGTTGAACCTTTTGCTTTGCATATTTACTAGACTTGTAGCCTACATGTAGACTAGTATCACACGTGTGTGACCCTATGTTCCTCCGTGACAGAGATATCCTCACCAAGAATCCCTGCAGTCCCACCCACTGCCCGTAGCGCCAGTTAGTGTTCCAGGCTACGGTATTATCAAGGTTTGCTGACAAAGGGATCTTGAGTCTTCAGTGCGGCAATAGGGGTGTGCATCCGTAACATTTTCTATTTAGTTACCAAAACAAATGGAGCCCCATTTGTTTTTGTAAATGAAAATGGATAAATAAGCAAATTATTGTCATTTATTTTCATCTGGTTTCATTTAAAAATAAATGTAAATGTATTTATTTTTTAAAACTGTTTATGCACAAAATGGCTGCCGCGGCCGTTCTACACCTATGTCCCTTTCCCAAAACGTCACCAGCAGAAGACCGGCTGCCGTTTTCCAAAATGGCACCAACGCTGCTGGCGCCATTTTGGAAAGTCATTGTGTGCATGTGCAGTAATTAATATTTTTTTAAAAATTAATTTTTAATTTAAAAAACCCCTGAAAATGGTAGGGTCATTTACGAAAAACCTAGAAAACAACGGGTTTTTTGTAAACAAAAATGAAAATGAATGGGGTGCCTTCTGAAACCCCCTAATCCAAGCATGGCTCCAATCAGCCCCTCCCAACCACAGCCCAGTCCGTCAGCCTTTCCTACGGCCTGGGTGAGGTTTGGGGAAGAAGGCATTTCCCCCATTATGGTGGCCAGGTGCTTATGGCGTTCACGTCATGGATTCAAGTTCTGCACAGATGCTTCATAATGGGTGTCCTGATGGGTTCTAGAAGTCAATGGTGGTCAAACCTGGCGCTGGCCTGATTAGTCCTTTGGCCAGTGCCAGCCTCAGAAACTGGCAAGGGCCCCGTGAGTCGGGACAGACTTTGACTTTCTTGACTTGACATTTCTCCAGGGGTGGTTTTCGCCAACGGGGAGCGCTGGAAGCAGCTCCGACGATTCTCCCTCACCGTCCTGAGGAATTTCGGGATGGGGAAGAAGAGCATCGAGGAGCGGATCCAGGAGGAGGCCCAGTTCCTGATGGAAGAATTTCGGAAGACCAAAGGTGACTAGACTGGGTGAAATTCGTCCTTGTCCACAGGAGTCACCGCCAGACTCAGGAATCATTCATTCCCACCCACCCTCCACCGATAAATAGATAAAGATATTCTTGCTATGTCTCAAAAAGAGAATATCCTGTTTTATGACCCACCTGGGTTTGGCTCCTTCACGTAGCTCCTGGACCCTTCCCCTCTCTATCCCAGGTTAGGTTAACCATTCTCTCTACCCCACATGAAGCCACCTCCTCCTTCCTCCACTAGAGCAACCCTTCGACCCCACCTACTACCTGAGCCGCGCTGTCTCCAATGTCATCTGTTCCATTGTCTTCGGCGACCGCTTCGACTATGAGGACAAGGAGTTCCAGTCTTTGATGCAGATGATGAACAATAGCTTCAGGGCGATCAGCACCCCCTGGGCACAGGTAACACCCCTTTACAAATAAAAAGATGGGGAGGATTAAGAGCATAATCACTGCCACACTGGGTCAGACCAATGGTCCATCTAGCCCAGTCTCCTGACTCTGACAATGACCATCACTGGGTGCTTCAGAGTACGTGGACCAAACCAGGGCATCCATGGAGCAGCCCATCCCATGTCATTCACTCCCAACTCATGGCAACCTGAGGTTGAACACCAACTTGGCTAATAGCCATTGATGGGCCTATCCTCCATATCCTTTGTGTCTAGGACAGGTTCAGCAGTACTTGACCATACATGGCTTCCTTTAGTAACTGGACACCTTGCAGCTACCTCCAAAACACCCACTGGAGAGATGTGTTCTTAGCCTCTTTGCACCCCTGGGGGGAGGGACACCTAAGGAGTCTAAGGTACTTGGCCAAGGCAACACAGGGAGGCTGTGACAGAACAGGGAATTGAACCCAAGTCTCTTGAATCGCAGAGCCCCACCCTAGCTCTTGGGTCAAACTTGCTTTTATTGTATTTTAAAGGGGTGTGTGTGTGTCTTTTCAACAGGGTAGGAGTCGGAATCCCAGCTGGCATAAATTGGCATTGTTCCATAGGAATCCATGGGTGGGTGGTAGAGTAAATCGGTTCCACTCCAGTGTAGCCTATTAAGTTACACTGGTTTACACCAGCCAAATGTTTATCCCAGTATGTTTATTGTTCAGACTTTATCACAGAACCGAGAACATGCGACTAATTCTGCTCTCTTGCATGGTAGCAAATCCGGTGTACTGCTAGCGACAGCACTAAAGTATCCAGAGTAGTAGAGGAGACTTGTTCCGTTGTACCTCCCTCATCCCAGTCACTCCTCTTTACTTCCTCCTTTTCGCTCCCAGTTCTACGACGTGTACGCCACCTTCTTCAAGTACTTCCCCGGCCCCCACACGAAAATCTATGACATCCTGGAGGACATGAGAGCGTTCATCGCCAGGCGAGTGAAAAAAAACAGAGAGGCCTTTGACCCCAACGCCCCCCGCGACTTCATCGACTGCTTCCTCATCCAAATGGAGAAGGTAACCGGCCACGGGGGCGGGGGCTAGCTTGGCAAGCAGAACCGGCGTTCTTGGGGTCTGGTGGTTCCCATGGTTCCAACATGCAACAAGACCATAAAGTCAACTAGACCAACGGCAGGGCTGGAACAAAGAGTGTTTCCCCTCGCCTGGGTGGGTTAGAGAAGTGTCTGGACACGGGAGGGTTTGTGGGGGGACACAGGTTTGAGGGGATATAGAGCCTGACTGGAAGGACAGATGTTCTAGCGCAAGCCTTTCTCTGCTTGCAAATCCAATTCATAGTCACATCCTCTGCGAACTTTGAGTTCAGTTCTGTTTGGCTAGTTGGATCGTGACTATCCCAGTTGTTTCAACTTTCCTCCGGTTTTTTTGATTGGCTTGGATCAGGGCAGAAAACGATGGCTGAACCGAGAGCAAATACTCTCATTCCGTCGGGAAGTACTGACCTTTCGGGAGCGCTTTCAGCCACTCGTCAATCTTTCCTGCTTCCGCGCTTCCAGTTCCGTCATTTTTTGGTCATTTCTGGTATTGCCGGAAATAAGTCATGATTGATAATACTGAAAATGACCCAAAAATACCGATAATACTGGAAATGACCAGAGTGGTGAAAAATAGTGGAACTGGTGGCGCTGCAGAACCGGCCACTGCACCCAGAGCCGCAAGGGTCATGCCTGGGTCCTTATACCTGGCATCGATCCATGCTCTGGGCCCCTCCATCCTGAGTGCCCCCTCCTAAAGCTCCCTCCCCCGAGACGGGGGAGCTTGTTTTTGTCACCAAAATGGCCGCACTGAGGGGAAACGCTCTCCAGCCCCTGCCTTAGAGCAAAACCAAAATCTCTTTGTATTAATAATACCGAGCTACTGAATAACAAATTATGAAACCCCCAATTAACCAATAATACCAAACGTATTCAACACTGAATAATCGTAATTGATTAATAGCCAGATAGCCAAAGAATCCGTGCCGAATTCCAAATGAACAAGGGGAATGAAGGAATGCCAAAAAAAGCCATTTACCAAATTACCAAAGAGTTAAATGTACCATGTTTGTCACATCTACCAAATCATATATTGCTGAATTATGAAATTTCATATTGCCAAGTTACAAATAATGAAATTTACTACATTTCCCAAATTTCACATTCTCAAATTTACAGTTTCCTAAATTTCATTTTAGCCAATTACAGAGTTTAACTGAAATTCATCAAATTTCCTACAGCTGAATTACTGAGTAATGAAATGGCACACATGAGTTTTGGAAATACACACACAGAAATTGGATTCTGTGCTTTTGGCGAAATGGGTCACATTTGAACTTTGCCCTGGCTCTGACCAATAATAGCAAATAGCATGAACAAACAAAACCAGGGTCCTGTCCTCGCTGAATGATGAAGCCAAGTCCGGTCTGACTAAGCAGATATGTACCGCTACTCAGCTCTCTCTTTCTTTGTGGCCTCTTTTGCGTATTTCATTTCACCTATTTAGCTCACTTTGGTATCTTGGTTATTTCGCATTGCCACAGTTTAGTGCCATCGTGCTGCTAATTCTTGAGCCATTGGACTAAATGCTACCAAAACCAAGTCACCAAAATATGGAAGTGAATCCCCAAATCAACAGAGACGTGACTATCATTTCCATGGGGAGGAATTATTTGGATATTTGTGCTCTGTCTCAAAATCCAAAGAATATTTGCGACTATGAAAGCGTCTGTACATTTCTGCTGTATAAACAAGCCACTGGGCACAAACTCTAGAAACTTTTCACTAATCCCAGCTCAAGGCTAAACTCATTGGAGGCTCACAAATGTTTTGTCAGAGTGGGAGGAGGCATGGCGGGCCGCAGGAAAGGTCCTTGCAGGCTGCATGTGGCCCTCGGCCCGTACTTTGTGCAGCCCCGAGTCTTGCCCAACCCTTGCTTACCCAGTCTCTTCCCAAACGTTCAGCCCCCACCAAGAGCTGCCAATGAAACCCTCATGCCCCCACTGTTGGCCATTCCCAACATGGAACATTGCCAATCAACCCTCCCCTTTTCTCCCCTGCTGTTTACCCCCTGCCCCAGCCCCGGGCAGAATGAAGCCATTGTAACACTACACACAAGCAAACCGATCACCACTCTTCCCTTTATGGGGTAATATGCATGTTGAATGAATGATGCCATATCAGTATTAATAACAGGATACAGAGTTTAGCTGCACTAGCAGCAAAGGAAGCTACTGTTCTAGCAGCAAAGGAAGCTACTGTTCGTGTAGCCTTCTCATCCACATCACCCAACAGATATACAAGTTGTTTCTGCAGAGACCAACCCCTATCGACATTTAAGGCTCTGAATAGTTTCTCTCTAGTTTCATTATAAATAGAACAAAACAACAGATAACGTGGAAGGTCCTCTATTTGGCACTTACCGCACTCAAACATTCTGGCTGAATAGTCCATCCCCCTGTACCGTCCTCGAAGTACCTCAGGATCCATTACCTGAATTCTCGGGGGTGTAAAGGCAACTCTCTGTCTAGGAATCTGCAATAGAGAGAAGCAGCTAGATCCAGCGGGGCCCGGGACCCAGTGTTTGTACCATGGAGCAAAGCTAAGAGAGTCCAATGGGCCTTTTTTTCTTGAAGTTTATTGTAAGGGGTATTTTCAGACGTTACGTGATCATGGTCAACCACAGTGAATCCCCACATGGTGATCGCGATCACAGAACGTCTGTTGGGGGGAACGGAAGCTCCCCCCCCAGATGTTCCCCCCCCCCCGTGAATCACGGGGGGGGAAATCACATTCACCACACGAACGGTGGTCCCGGCGGGACCGGTGCTGTTTGCATGGTGAATGTGATTCCCCCCCCCCCATGATGAAGGGGACCGTATTGTCTGTCCTCAGACTATGGCCTGGAATCCACGGCGGGATTCCGGGCCGTGGTCAATGCGGGCGGGCGCTGCGGCCGCATTGGCTGCGGCACCCGCCCGTCTCCTGGAGGGCGGGCGGGGCAGTGTGGGGGGGCAGGGCTATGTGGCTGCATGTTGCACCGTGCAGCCCCACTCCCAGATTCCCCGCCGGGATCGGCCACCGCGTCTGTTGGCCCGTTATGCGGTGGCCCCGGCGGGGAATCAAAGGGGTGATTCCGTGCCGGGGCCAATCGGCCCCGTCACATCTGAAAATACCCAGTCCCTCTCTGCTTAATCATCCTTACAGCACTCTCATAAGGGGAAGGGATAATACAAATTCAACAGAAAATCTGAGTGATCGAATCCCCTTATATGCATGCCCCCACCAAAGTTCTTTTGAATTAGTCTTATCATTCCTAATAGTAATTTTATCCATCAAGCATAGCCACACTAATGTACATGGGGAAGAGAAACACATTTTTAACCAATAGACTAACACCAGAAATGTTAATCCTTGAGGTAATAGATCTTAACCCCAATTCCAGTCTTAATCTTGCTAGTGGTGTGGCCCGTGGTACTCCAAGTAGGGTCCTCAGACATTGGTTAAACACCAGCTCCAAGGGGGCAACTGTCAACAACGAACCTCCCCAGACCTGGGCCCCATAACAAAGCTGAGAGATTACCTTAGCCTCTGGGATTTCTTTTGCTGGGTGAACCATACATCCACCCCTGGCCCTAAAAAAGTATTTCAAGACTGTCATTGCAGAGGTAGCTATCTGACTAGCATGTTTCAAATGAGAACCCCAGTTACCATTATCCGAAAACCCCACCCCTGGGTATTTAAATGTACGGACCTGGTCTACCTTATACCCATCCATAAACCAACCCTGGTAATATCTCCGAGTAGAGTGAAAAACCATAACCTTGGCTTTCTCATAATTAATAATTAAATCATCCTGCTGACTCAGAAAACCAAAGTCTTTCATCATTCGAAGCAACCCGATACGGGAACTGCGAGAGAAAACGGCATCATCCGCATAGAATAATGTACTAACTCTAGACTGTCCTAATGTAGGGGTCATGCAATCTCCTTTATCTCTCATTGCCAGAATGATATTATTTACATCAAGGTTAAATCATGTGGGAGCAAGGAGGCATCCCTGTCATTGAGCAGATAATGTACCCTATGGTCCAACCAAACTCTACGGGAGGTGTCCGAATAAAGCCATTTAATCAAATTCAGGAGACGCCTGTCAGTTTGCAGAACCTCTAGCTTAAACCACAATTTATCCCTATTAACCAAGTCAAAGGCAGGTGAAAAGTCTATACAAATTGCATAAAGTTTTTGCTTAAGTTGTTTACACCTTTCTACCAGATGACTTAAGACAAATACTTGATCAATTGTCCCCACTGAGACCCAAAAGCCAGCTTGTTCTTTAGCCAAGATATCTTCCTTATTAAATCCATTGTAATAATCTATCCAGTAATAATCTGGTAAACAGTTTAGAGACTACACATAACAGGCTAATCGGCCTATAATTCTTAGGATCATAGATGCTACCTTTTTTATGTATAGGGACCACTCTTCGCTTTATGGAGTAATTTGCATGTTACAGTTCTGTTGGTTTCCACAAGTCAGTGCTGTGAACGAGGAAGGAGGTAGGCCAGTTACTGCCATGCCAACAGTCTTTGAGATTTCTCAACAAAACCTCCGTCCATTGATGTCCAGGGCCGGCGCAAGGATATTTGCCTCCCTGAGCTTCCTAATGGTGACGTCAGTCCTGTTGGTGTTGACACCTTGAGTGTTGCCCAAACTCTTGGAACTGGTTGAAGGCAGCTATAGACAGAGGGAGAAAGGAATGCCAAGGAGTTGAGGATAGAGCTTTATTTGGCCAAATACTTCCATGACTGACTGGAATGATCCTCTAAATATTCTTGAGTAACCCACACCATGCTCCCACTAACATCACAAATTTGAATTTGCCTTGTATTTGGGAACCAGTGATTAATTTTAATTACAAGGTGGGTTCCTTCACAGAAACACTGGTGTTTCATAACCGTTCAATTTCTCCCCAAGGAAAAGAACAATCCAGACACCGAATTCAACGTCAAGAACCTGGAGCTGACCACACTCAACTTGTTCTTCGCTGGGACAGAGACTGTGAGCTCCACCCTAAGATTTGGATTCCTGCTCCTGATGAAATACCCAGAGGTGCAAGGTAAGGAGAAAATGTTCACTGAATGGCAAGGTTTGGAAAGGGGGTCAAATCCACCTTTGGACTGAGGGTGGCTGAAGAACCCATGACAAACTCATAATGGGGAACTTTATTTGTACAACAATGGTGGTGGATGGCATCTCCAGTAAGGATTGGAGTCATGTTGAGTCATTCACTGCACAGACCACATGTAAGAGGTGGTTCCTGCCCCAAAGACTCTACATTTCAAATAAAGGAAGGGTGAAAGGAAAACCAAAAAACAGGTTGGGGGAGAATGACCCAAAGTCTCACACACAGAGAAGGACAAATCTGGAAATAGAACCCAGGAGTCCTCGCTTCCAGCCCATCCTGCTCTAACCCAGTAGACCCCACTCCTGTCCAAGAGCTAAAGAAGGTCTGCCAGGAATATTGGCTCCCAGAGGACTCTGGAGAGCAGAGCGACTCAGTAAAAAATCTTCTGGTGTCTTTGGCAGCAAAAATACATGAGGAAATCGACCAGGTGATGGGCCAGAACCGCGTCCCGAACATCGAGGACCGCCCCCAGATGCCGTACATGGATGCCGTCATCCATGAGATACAGCGAGTCAGCGACCTCATCCCCATGAACGTGCCACACATGGTCATCAAGGACACCCAGTTCAGAGGCTACACAATCCCCAAGGTATGGGCTCCGTGGATGCAAACCACGTGGGGCAGAGGTCAGCCAAGTCATTCCCCAAAAGGGTTACAATGGGGTTGGATCCCAAAATAGGGGTAATCGATCTTCTTCCACCGCAGAAAATGGATGTATCAGATTAGTACAGTGGAAAGCTCTTTCGTTCAGTTCAAAAAATGTTGCCCCCCCCTCAAATTAGAAATTTCAAAAGCTGTTTTAAAAAAAACACGTTGGTCTCCAAATGGTGCCGCGTTCAGTCATTCTTGTTTGGGCGTCTGAGAACCTTCCCCGCTCCCTGTTCTCAGCCGTTTCTACCGAGCTTCTTCTGCGTGTCCTGTCTCCTTCCCAGTTCTACCGTCCTGACTGCGGGACTTTCTCCTCCCCAGGGCACCGAGATCTACCCCATGCTCAGCACAGTCTTGAATGACCCCAAGAAGTTTAAGAGCCCAGAAAGCTTCAACCCTGGGAATTTCCTGGATGAGAATGGTCGCTTTAAGAAGAACGATGCTTTTGTGCCATTTTCCTCAGGTAAACACTTACAGACCTTGTTCCGTATAAACCACCCCCAGACGTATAAACCCCTCTCTCAGGTATTTACCTACAGATCTATGTTCCATACAACCACCACCCATCCTTCCCCAGAAACAGCACGCTATCTGTCCATCTAGCCCCATAAATCTCCTCCTGTCTGTCTAGCTCTCTTGCCCCCAATCCTGCCCCCCCTCCCCATTTCCATAGATAGATGACCTTTTGACGACACTCTGAACCATGAACTGTAACTCTTTCCCACCGCTTGTACAATCTGGGCCAGGGCGGCAAAGTGCCTTGAGTTTGCCCTGCCCATAGGACAGACTCCCCACATTTCTCTGGGGGGAAATGTCTAGACATTTGGCTTCTGGGGCATATCTTGGCCAGGAGGCCAGGCAACGATCCTCAATTCATGATCCATCTGGGTGAAAACCAGACACCGTGGTGGTGACCCCAAACAGAAAGGCCTCAGCATCTTACCTCAGCCGGTAGAAAACCATGCTTATGGATTCCGAGGCGCAGTCCGGTGCCCCCAAATGGTGAAAGTTGCATCGCTGTGGCTTGGGCGAAGGGATGGGAAGATTTTTATTTAATTTAATTAATTAATTTATTTATATAAAAGTTTATATCCCACCCCTCCTGCCATGGCAGCTCGGGGTGACTAACCCTTCACAACATATATATATATATATATATATATATATATATATATATATAAACAGTATTATCAATCAATTTGAGACCTGCTCTCTCAGCGACGAGCTGCATGACTCTCGCGTCAGCTGACATCACTGGGCTGGTTTCCCCCCTCCCCTGACTCTGCATTTCTCCCCATCGCCGCAGGGAAGCGGATCTGCCTGGGGGAAGCACTGGCCAGGATGGAACTCTTCCTCTTCTTCACCACCATCCTCCAGAATTTCCGACTGAAGCCCCTGGTGGCCCCGGAGAAGATCGACGCCACGCCCTTGGAGAGCGGTTTCGCCAATATCGCTCCCTCCTACCAGTTCTGCATAGTCCCTCGCTGACTGAGGGGACAAAACACAAGTACTCCAGGCGGCAAACTAGGGCATCTATGGCCATAGATCTCCCGGACTCCTTGGCGGGTCTGGCTCTCAGTCTCCCTCCTTTGGGGGGGGCCTGGCTCCTAGTTTCCTGCTCTTTACTCTTGAGGCAGAGGTCTACACTAGCTTTCTGGCCCCTCTCCTCTCCCCATAGCCTCCACCTCCAGTGTCAACCCCAATGGGTGCAAGGGCAAGGCTTCTCTTTGACAAGAACCAGGGTATTCTTACCAAAGCATCAGTCATTCTGCCCAGGGCCCCAATACGCCTTGGAGCTCTGTCCTTTGCCAGCTCCGTGCTGGCTATGGGGCAGCTTTTGTATCAGGGGGGGTGGGGCATATTTCTGGCCCCAGAGGGAATAAACATGATGGCAGAGGAAGCAAGGCCACAATCAACATTCTGATGCCACACCCAAAGGTGTCTTTAGACAGAACGCTGTTCAGTGTTCTGTCACGCGGTGTCCTGCCGTTACGGCGTTTAGACAGACTGTCAGCACGGTGTTCACCCCAAACACTGGAAGTGAATGCCGCCAGGTCTTGACAGTTTAATCCGTGTTTGGGGTGAACGCTGTGTTGACAGTCTGTCTAAACACCATAATGGTAGGGCACTGCGTGACAGAACACTGAACAGCGTTCTGTCTAAAGACGCCCCAAGAGAACAAACCAACCCTTCTAGGATGCAGGAGAGAAGTTTACCCAGGGGAATGGGCCAGGATGTAACCACAAAAATGTACAGACCAGTCGGAATTGTGGTAACCTCACAATGAGCTACCCGAAGTACCGGTTTACCTTTTTCTGACCTCTATTACCAAGCCTGTTTGCGGTGTGTGTGTGTGTCGCTGTTTAATTCAATGCACACCTCCCTAGTCTGTGCTAGGGAAAACTGGCATTGTATCTGCCACGCAACATGTTTAAGCACAACCCAAACTAGCTGCCACTCTGGGTTGAAGGTCGATTAGGTTTTTTCCTTCCGCTTGGCTTCACTAAATTTCAGTCTTCGTTACTCCCTAACATTCTGTTGAACATTCAAGCTGTGTGTCAGTCTCAGGTCCCCAGGTTTACTCCGCAAAGAAGACTAACTCAGAAAGGTCAAATCGCCCCTTTGTCCTGGAGTCAGTTCAGTAGAGAATAGCCAACAATTCCAGAATTTTCCCTAAGCTTTTGCCTCTTCTTGGCCGTGGCTTTACCCAGTTGCAATACCACATGTGCCTTCTTATGCCTAAGTGAGACCCCTCCCATCCGACAGAGGAAGTTGTAGTGCAGGAGGATTTTCCCCTTGTTCTTTGACCAACCATCGCTCTGACAGTGACTCCTCCTGTTAGTTCACTCCCAACCAATCAGGACTCCAGGGGAAAGGTTGGCCTTCACAGCACTGCTGCTAGCAAGATACTAGAGAAGACTTTTTCAGTGGATGGTGGACCATACAATTTTTTGGGAAGTGTGTTGCTCTGAGGAGGGAGAAATGCTTCAGAAGGCCTAATATAAATTAACAAGTCCTTCCCCTTTACTAGCTTCCCTTCCGGCTCTTCCGTAGCCTTCTGTCCCTGCCCATGGCCGGTCTCTGCCTATTGGCGATTGTGTGCTCGTTGGCTGCAGAGACCTTGTCCTGCCTCAGCTCTCCCATTAAACTGAGCAACGTTCTCTCTGGATTTGCAGGAGTTGGTCATGCAACTTCCTTAACAAATTAATCCCTATAACTATCGTCTCGTCTGGTAGGTGCAGCCAAGCCCCAGACACCTGAGCGAGGAACAGCCTGCTCTTTCACATCCCCAAACACTGGGTTTGATAAATAGTTCTGTGGACTGGAGCTTGGAAGACTGGTTTCATAAGGGGTGGGAATTGCTTCATAGAAACGATTAAGATTTCTTGGCTACTAAAAGAGCCCTATATCCTCTCCCGGTGCACCTATTGTTAGGGAATTTGGAGATCCTACTCAAATTTCGGTCCTTCTACTCCTCAGCCAAACTTGGTTAATATTGGCCTGTGGGATCAAACATTGCAAGAGGACACACACACACATACAGGGCGAGTCTTTCCTTAAGAAACCCAGACAAAATGGTCTCTTTGGGTGAAACAGACGTGACGGCAGAGACCGCTTTTGCCCACAGTGACATGGTTTTGCACAGACCCTGCCTGCCTGTGGCTGCAGGTGCTGCCAGAGGTTAATCTGGGGTATCCCAGGTCATGTCGGTGGCTAGCCCGGCCTCTCAACGCAGCAAACAGCCAGCAGTCACAGTTTGACTGAGTCGAAGCAGGCCACAGCTGGCTATCACACGTGTTTTGGCCCACCATGACCCCACCCAGATGGGGGCTGCCACCACGGCTGCCAATCTGGGAGCGGCATGCTGGGAGTGGTGCAGGGAGGGGGCTGGCCACCGCCTCCGACACATTTGTTGCGGCCTCCACCACCCAGGCTGTTCTCCCGACCACCCTCACGCATGGTCAATGGCCTGCACCATTCCTGGCCATGTCAACGGCGGGCTCCCGTCCCAGGCAGGGTTGTGTCGTGTCGGCAGCGTGCCGCCGTCACATGTGGTTTCACCCTTGTTTAGACCTTCTGGGAGGAGTTGGAGGATGCTCCCAGGATGGGTCGGCACAGAGCTACACGACTCTTTAAAGTTCTGCTTCACCACTGCTAGCACCGCATGGGGCCCTTGGGGTGGGTTCCACCCACTGATTCCATCAGTGTCAATGAAAAAATTCCCATCAACTACAATGGAGACAGGTCTTCTCCGTCAACCTTTGCTCTGGAGACCTATAGAGTGAAAGGCGTCCAGAGGATTACCAAATTAACAATCCTCTTCACTCCTTTCTCTCTGGACTCGTTGAGATCATCATGACAACCATCCTCTAGACAACCTGAGACCGCTACGTGCTTGCTACTCATGTGCCCGTGTGTGCTCCTCAGGGTTTCGTGTACATTATCCTGGCAGTGGGGTGATTGGCTTGATGACAATGCTTTTGTACCTTAGATTGAATGTATTTGTTCTGGTTTTACTTACCTTGCTGTGCTGTGATTAAGTATGTCAACTGCATGATTATTAAAGGCTGGACAAAGTTACTCACAACAAGACTGTGTAAGGATTCATCCAACTTTAGCCTGTGTGTGGTTAGCATCACCATTCTGTAGAACATTAGCCACCTCTCTCCCTTCCCTGGTTCTACTCATCCACTGCCCCTGCCCACCTAGACAGATACCTCCTACTCACACCCAATTCAACTCAGAGATGCTTTATAGGCATATGTGGTAACACCAAAGTACGAGGAAGGACAGATCCAGAATGGATGTCATGGATGGGGTGAGGGGTAGGCGCCACCCACTCTGGTCTCTTGAATGAAACTCCAAAACCCATGCGTCTCTCGGCCGTCACGGTCTGTTCCTGATCTGGCGGCAGGCTGATCTGTCACGTGATGTCCGCTCTGCTGCCTCTCTCCTTTCTCCTAGGATCGGGGACAGTTTCTCCTCATCTCTTTCAGATACAAAGCCTTGTCCAGCTTCCAAGAGTTTAAGGAAGGATCTTTCTTGCATTTCCTTGGGAAGAGATTCTCTATAAACCTCTCCTCTGTTGTGCTGGTTGGGTATGTAGCTAGGGCAAAATTCTCACTCGCCAGTAATTTTGTCATCTCGGGAAACAGAATCAGTCTCCCAACCATTTCCCAACACCGATAGGATTTCTTGATTCTTGCAATACGGTGAGATAACAGTCCTGATTTACCAACTTTCCATTTACCGCCTACCATGTGCCATTCAATTACTGCTGGGTTTCCGTCTGGTATTTCTGAGCCAATCACTGTGTGAATATGCCACCCTTTAATTTCCCCCATGCCTGCTCAAATACAGTTTTTAAAAACAGTGGGGCCGATCCCAAGCCTCGCAGATCCTGTGTGCAGCCGCGTGCGTGCGCAGCCACACGCAAACCGTGCAGACCTCCGTCGCAGGTACATTGTACTACACAGAAACCACGCGTCTGCACACATGCAGGAGCCGCAGGGCTTGGGATCAGCCCCAGGGCCTCCACTCCAGGGCCTCCAATGAAAATTATTGTTGTATGTTGTTCCCTTTGCTTTGACCAATCTGCAACTGGATTGCAGATTTGTAAAGGAATCCACGTACCAGTCAGTGGAAAATGGGGCGCAGAAAAGACAGAAGAAATGCAGTGTTTTATCGGGATTACCTCCCAGGATTTGAAATTGACGGCAAAGCCATAAATGGGATCCTGGGAAGCGAATTATCGGTAAATCTAGAAACAAAATGTCAATCGGGACATTGTCGAGTTCTGGGAAGTTCTGGTATCAGGAATCGGGATTTCAATGCGAATTCCCGGTTTTGCAAAATCTCATTTCATCCGTGGTACGTGCTCTTCCATGTTTTAGTGTGTCTCTACATCCTCACACATCTCCATCCATTGCTGTACATACCTGGCCATCTCTCGACTCACTGGCCAATCCTTTTATACTTCTCAAGCTGCCACTGGATATCTAGCCATCACCCATCTGTCTATTTATATCATGTTTTCCAAGTCTCCTGAGCTACCAAACAAGGTCTTTGATCTGCAGCATGAAGAGTGTTGGTGTAATCCCTTTAAGTATTTCCCTTTTCATTAGCGCCATTGTGAGCTCGCTTGGGTTGGGTGGTTTAGAGTTACCTGCACTTGGGCCAGATCTCCAGAAAGCTAAGCCCAGCCACACCTTTTGTCCTTGTTCGTGGTTTTTTTGTTGGTGTTCTCAGTCGATCCTCCCCGGTTCCTTTATTTTCTTCCTGGGAGCAGTCGGGTTGGCTGGCTCTTCGGAGAGCCTTGGCAAATGTGTTAGATAAACAACAGCATTTTGCGAGAGATTGTGTAACCAAGGAGGCCCTTCTCCGGGTTAAACACAGGGTCATGTTGGGCTCCCCGCAATGGAAATTTACAGCTCACTCGGACAGAGGGGACAGCAGCGTTGTGGCAACCAATTTACAACTGTCAAAAGCCTGGATGCCAACCGGCAATATCCCAGACAAATCATGGATGAAGCTGGAGAGAGACAGGGGGCAAAGTAAGACTGGGTACAATTTAGAATTGGAGAAATTTTTTATTCTGGTTTCTTCTATCATGAAACTGAAGGCGACTATTAACTCTCTCAGATGTGAGGGAAGCACTTAGAGGGACCAGCCAAGATTCAACATCATTAGAACATAAGAGCATAATGTCAGTGCCATTTACTGGGTTAGACCAATGGTCCACCCAGCCCAGCATCCTGTCTCCGACAGCGGCCAGCCTCAGTTGCCTCAGAGCAGTACAGAGCAGGTTACAATGGAGTAACCCATTTCCTGCCATCCTCTCCGAGCTTCTGACAGTCAAGGGTCTCGTACCCCTGACCAACCCAACCTGTAGCCCTTAATGGACCTGGCTTTCAAAAATTCACCCAGTCCCTTTTTGAAGCCTGCTACACTGCTGGCCTGGACAATATTCTCTGGCAATGAGTTCCATTGTGGTGTTGTACATTGGCTGAAAAAGTGCTTCTTTGTATTTGCTCCCTGTTAACTTCATGGAGTGGCCCCCGGTTAAAGGGGAAGTAGCAGCTCCCTATTTTCCTGTCCCCCCCCCCCCCTTTCATGATCTTGTAAATGTCTATCCTGCCCACTCTGTCATCTCTTCTCCAGGCTGAAGAGCCCCAACCTATCAAGCCTTTCCTCATACGGGAACCGTTCTGAGCCTTGGGTCATTTTTGTTGCCCTTCTCTGCACCTTTTCCAGTTCCGCTAGATCTTTTTTGAGATGGGGCGACCAGAACTAGACACAGTATTCCAGGTGTGGTTGCATCATAGATTTATATGGTGGCATTAGGATATTTTCCATTTTATTCTCTACCCCTTTCTTAATTATCCCTAGCATGCGGTTAGCCTTTTTGACTGCAGCCACGCATTTAGCCAATGACGTCAATGATTTACCTCCAATGACATCGATCCCTGAACTGGGAGCAAGCAGTCTCTCTAATTCAGCTGTGATCATCTTTTATTTAGATGGACGTGCTATTTGGCTTATGATCCAAGATGGCAAATTAACAATGGTACGTTGGCAGCAGTCTCTGGGTTCACACATCAAGGCAGCAAATATGTTGGAAGTTGAGGGAGTGGGGCGGCTCTGGAGTTGCAGAGCCGTCTTTGAGTTGTGAAATGCATTGTCGGACGATACCATGAAGGCCAATAGCCGACCTTGGTTCAAGAAAGGAATGGAGAAGTTCTTAGAGGATAGGTCCATGATCAATGGCTATTAGTCAAGTAGGTCGGGGGATGTAATGTAACCTCTGGCAGTCAGGAGCTCGCCGTGACCAGCAGAGAAGAGATCATTCCATTACGACCCGCTGGGAACACTTCTGAAGTGGAGGCAGGATGTTGGGCTTGATGGACAGTTGGTCTGACCCAGAGTGGCACTTCTTATGTTCTCATTCAGCCAACAACACATTGGTAGATGCCGTAAACACCCATTAATGTGGCTACTCCACCAGTTTGGATCTCCTGATGCAGTGCTCTCAGTCAAAGAGGAGCAGCCAGGATCCTCAGTTCTGGGGTTGTCAGCTGAAGATATACTCGCAATTTCATGGTTTTAAAAGGTTTCTAAAGCCCAAATTCACTCAAGATAATATCACATGAAAGGGCAGCCCTTGGTCACCCACCAAGTGGGTAGGTGGAAGGGAATAGGGCTTGCTTCTCAGCTCTGCAGGTGACTTCCATGGTGACCTTGGGCAAGGTCATTGCATCTCACGGGGCCTCCCCTTTGCTTGCTAAGACTGTAAGCCCCTCGGGGCAGAGATTCACTTCAGAAAAGGTTGCTATCTGGAGGGGACAACGAGGAATACATTGCTCCAAGGGTGACAGAGCTGAGAAATCTTTTCCCTCCCGTTGGTCACTTTGTAAATTAGTGCACGTTCCATGAGCCAGATAGGTGTAACGGGCTGGACTGCTTAAACGGTGTGCTCCGGGTGGAGGGGAGGAAAAGGAGGGTCCAGATTAGGGATGAAACTAGTAGGGCACTAAGTATTCACAAGTATTTCCGAGAAGTCGAGGATCTGGCTCACGTTTCTGACAGCTACACAGTAATACTGATGAATACTTGGTAACGGGCGGTACTCGGTAAAATGCTCGGTACTTGGTATTTTACCGAGTATTTTACCAAATCCTTTATGGAGGGTGTGGGCAGGAAGGGGGAGGAGCAGGAACATTTCTGGGGGGCACAGAGGGCAGGAAGGGGGGCAGTATGAAAACGTCTAGGGGGTAAGCAACATTTCAGGTAAGCAGTGCTTGACCAGGGAGTTGCCAAGTACCGTACTGATTCCTCAGGTCCTAAGTACTGGGGAAAACCGAATCAAGTACCATGATCCTCGGTAAACCAAGTACCGAGTTTCAGTCCTTTTCCAGATCATGGCTCTGTGACATAGGTCCATCGCGTGTCCTTGTGTGTATGCATGCCCTCATCTTTGCTCCCTTTCCCCAGCGCTACCTGTTTGAGGAGGTAGAGACTGGAGCCAGGGGTCAGATCCAGGAGTTAGAAAGGGGCCAAAAAAAACCCACACAAAACCAGCCAGGGGCCAGACTTGGCCCCCAGGCCAGAGGTTCTAAATATATGGCCAGTGCTGGCAACTGCAGGAGTCAGGCACTGGGCTAGACGGACATCGGTCTGAGTCAGAAGAATGACCACGACCACACGTATGTATGAAAATGGAAGCTTTCATTTCCAAAACAGGCCGTTCCGCGCACCCAGAGCAAGGAGCTCAGCTTCCTAAAGGGGGCGACGATGCTTGGGGTCAGACAATGGGGCCATTCCTCCCCTGCAGGGGCACCATTTGTTAGGAAATTTGGGGTGTTGCCTCCCTACCTTTGGCCACTGTGCCCTCTGCCAAATCTGGCTGCAACGCACCTCTGGATCGAAACCTATTTGGGGGCAGCATCCACAACAAACGCGCAGAACGGCCCCCTTGGCCTTTGTTCCTGAGGAACCTGTGGGAAACCCCACCTGCTGTTCTAAGCTTGGGCGGAAACAAATAGTAACATTTTTATTCGTGAGTATTTCGAGGACTGGCGCCGAGTGTTTGGCCGGTCCTTGGAAACTAGGACAAATACTTTCTACTTAGTGAAATAAAACTGAGCACTGAATATTTTCCAAGTACCGAGTCACCTTATCGAGGGGCAGGAAAAGCCCCGTATATTGCTCCAAGTACTGGACCAAGTACCAGGACGATTCCTTGG
Organism: Sphenodon punctatus; assembly: GCA_003113815.1. Classification (NCBI taxonomy): domain Eukaryota; kingdom Metazoa; phylum Chordata; class Lepidosauria; order Sphenodontia; family Sphenodontidae; genus Sphenodon; species Sphenodon punctatus. Next base: position 50,482 of record QEPC01004895.1, on the reverse strand, counting down.
TACGTGGTAAATCCGAGTTGAATATCGAGTTACTCGGTAAAACCTGAGTCATTTCAAATCCCAAGTGTCAGCACTATCCTAGGCCCATTGCGTGCTGTAGGGCGGGCACGGTGACTCATGGGTGTCAGGATTTGGGTTCAGCTGGGTTCCAGAACTCAAAGCCCAGAAAGAAAATGATCATCCGTCAACAAAGGACCAGGGCTTAGTCGATGGCAGGGTGCCGCCCTGGCGCCTCCACCAGCCCCCACGGTTCCTGCTCTTCCACTGCACCCGTCCGGGGCTGGATTAAGTTTGATTGGGGCTGTGGGAGGGAGAGAAGGCACACAAGGGTACGCCTGGAACATGTGCATTTGGCTCCCGCACTTGAGTGTGTGAAGCAGGTGTGTGTGTGTTTGTGACCTCCACACAGGGAATGAGGGCATGAAAAGTGTGTGGGAGAGAGTGAGTGTGTGTAGCTGAGTGTGCAAGCCAATGCACGGAGCATTGTGCTGCGCAAAAGTGGGCGTACGTGAAGTGGGCGTGGGCCTCTTGGGTGTGGCTGACTCCTGTTCCCCATTTTGCAACCACCCGCCTCCAGTCCACAGCAGTCACGCTGCCCGTGGGGATCCCTCCTGCCATGGGGGGGCTCTGGGAGCGTTCCGCACTGACTCCACCTGCCCTCCCATGCTCCGTCGCGGCCCCTGCGGTCGGCCGGCGGCGCTCTCCTGTGGGTCCCGCCGGTGACTCTAGTCCGTACGATGGGGGCCCAAAGAGGGGGCGTTCTCGGCCACTGGCCTGAACTTGTGAAACTCCGTCCCCCTGGAGGTCTGTTTGAGTTCAATCCCGGATGGTTTTTGGAGGCGACGCAAAACGTTTCTTTTTAGTAAAACATTTGGTGGACGGGAATAGGGGTTAGGGTTTCGGTTCGGGTGGGACTTTTTAAAAATTGTATTTGAATGTTTTATTTGTATTTTATATTTCTACAAGCTGCCCTGAGCCGTTGGGATAGGGTGGGGTAAAAACATTAAGAAATAAATCAATCCATACATTCTAGAAGCAATGACTTTGTTAAAGATCTCTCCTGATTCCTTGCAGCAGCCAATGACATCCGGCATCCACCGAGGCCAAAGACCAGCGCTCTCCCCTCCCCAGAGCCAGTTGCACAAGTTGTTTTCAGAGAGCACTGCCAACCCCTTCCCCCCAGTGGCACCCGCACCTCTCCAAACCTAACAGAAAATACTTGGCAGCCCATCTGCTCTGTTGGCTGGAAAAATCCTTAGTTCTCCCCGCCTCTGCAGTCGGATTCTGTGAACCTGGCAAATCAAGTTCTTAATGGGTAAACAGAACGGAACAAAGAGCAAGGCAACAAAAGACTGCAAGGAGGCTGATCCCGCATGCCGTTACATAACGCGGGGTCGCGCTGAAGGCAAAACCCAATTCCCCTTTTACATAACCGTCGTGCACCCAGAGCTACTGAGCCCAAATGCACAAAACAACAAGGGCCAGCCCCTAAAATCGTGAGATTGGCTTTGAAATGACTCGATTTTCATTCTTTGTGTTTTGGTCCCTAAGTTGTTAAGACTCACACCAAGACCCGGCATGGCCTTAGGTCCTTTTGGGTACAGGCGGGGAGGGGACCCCTGTTCTCCAGCCTGTTGCATACGGCAGCTGAGATCCGTCTGTCTGCAGGCACTGCTCTGGAGGGAACAGAGAGGAGAGCAGCAAGGAGGGGCCGCTGAGGATCCCCGGTTGCATAAGGTCATTAGTTGCCTATCCATCGAGCCACCTGGAGGCTCCGCATGCCTGCTTCAAGGCCGGCCTGGACACACGTGTCAGGCGTATTTCTGAGCTTGTCTACACACACACACACACACACAGCCTAGAAACTAGGTCTGTGCATGCGATCGCGGATTTGTATTTGCGTTTCTCATATTTGTATCTTTGCTGCATTTCCTCGTCGCCACCAATGTCGAAACCACAGTGACCACGGCTCCCCGCGTCTGGGTTATGATGGCGCAGAAGCACAGCAAGGCTCGGCCATTTTGACAGGCCGACAACGAAAGGAGTCGGAGAGCAGCCCGAATCCAAGACGGAGCCGCGCTGCCGTTTCTGCGGTTTGAGACCTCGGAGACTGCGTTTCCCAAGAAATTTTGGGTTCACTTGGAACCCAAAGACCCAGCTGAAGTATTTGTGTTTCAGATACAGAAGCTAAAGGGGGATTTGTGTTTTGGCAAAACCTGAATGCACAGCCCCACTAGTAACTGAAATCCTCACATGCATCACTATTTTGGGTTCTTAAAAACGGCTAAAAATAACAAGACTTTCAATTAAACCATGAAAGCTGGCAGTCCTATACCCCTCACCAGAAAGAGCATCCAAGTCTACAGGCAAAGCCCGCCTCAGCCCGCTGGCTGGGCCTTGTGTGACTTAGGCCTCTGCTAGCCCTGACTAAATTAGGACTCATAAGTGCCGTACTGGGTCAGGCCAATGGGCCGTTCAGCCCAGCATCCTGTCTCCGACGGGGGCTGCTCTTGGTCACTTCGGAGAAGAGTCCAACAAGTCATGACGGAGTGATCCTCCATTCCCTCCTCTTCACTCCCGACTCCTGACAGTTAGAGGTTGCATCTGCCGACCCACTTGACCAATAGCCATTCATGGACTTATCCTACAAGAACTTATCCTTGTTTAACCCAGCTAGGATACTGGCCTTAGCAACATCCTCCGGCACAGTGGAGGATGGGCGTTACATTTTCTTATGCAAGTTGCAGGGCACCCATAGAGCACACCTGCAGCCCTGCACAATAAAATGCAACACCCTTTTATCGGTGTTAGAGTGTCCGTGCGAAAGGGGCACTAGGGTGTGGCTCCACTATGAGGGGTGTCTGTTACGCTTTGTGGAGCTGGGCAGCTCTGAAATAAGAGGCTACCGTTAATGTGGTTCCCTGTTCATGTTTTCTCTCCTTCCTCTTTATCGTCCCCTTTTAAATTGTTTTAAAATGGATTTTATACCATTTTGCCGTGTTGTTGTATCACGAAGCACTCTGGGAAACGTCCATTGGGCAACGGGGATGGGGGGTTGTAAGTAACATTATTATTTACTCAGACTTATACGCCACCTTGCCCCTAAGGCTCAGGGTGATGGTTATGCCCCATGGAGTCGTGGGGTCTAGAATAAAGAGCATCCCTTAAAATAAGGGCTATTTGGCAACCCTGGGGGTGCGTGAGAAGGCGCAGAAAGGATCCTCTCGTGTGAGCAAGGAAAGCTCCGCACGCGCAGACGTAATCCTTACTTTGTTCCCCAAAGGGAAACCTGGCATCTCCCCTTCCCCAAAGCCGATTAGGATGGAGCGGGCCGATCATTGCACTGACACCGAATCTTGTTTACCTGGTAGGGTTACAGGACAAAGCAGCTGCCGGCTGGGGGTATATAACGGCTTCGGTGACCGGGCATTTCAGCGAGCTCTCTAGCCTGACCCAGCCATGGAGTTGGGAGGGGCCGTGAACATCTTCCTGGCCATGTGTATCACGTGCCTGTTGATTGTGGCTGCATGGAAGAAGATGCACAAGGGGGGGAAGCTGCCCCCGGGGCCGACCCCTCTGCCGTTCATCGGTAACTTGCTGCAGGTCAGCACAGATGCGACCTTCAAATCCTTCATGGCGGTGAGTCCTAAGCTCTGGGGAAGGGCCCTGGGGCGACGGGGCCCAGCAAGCGATGCCAGGGGAAGGGGGATCCGTGAGACCAGGGACAATCCAGGCAAATGTCCCAGCAGAGAGTGGAATCAGAACTGTCCCGCCAGCTTGAATTGGAACCTTCTGCCCGTCCGTCCGTCCCACACTCCACTAGCTGCATCCGTCCGTCCGTCCGTACATCCATCCATCCATCCCACACTCCACTAGCTGCATCTGTCCGTCCGTCCGTCCGTCCGTCCATCCATCCATCCCACACTCCACTAGCTGTCCATCCATCTATCCATCCAACAGAATCCACTGGCTCGCCATCCATCCATCCCCATTCACACTGGAAAAGATACAGAGAAGGGCAACAAAAATGATCCCGGGCTTAGAGCCACTTCCGTACGGGGAAAGGCTCAATAGGTTGGGGCTTCTCAGTAGGGGTGTGCGAACCCCAAGTGGTTCGGTGTTCTACCTGTTCAGGGCTCGGCCGAACCCAAAACCGTTTGGTTCGGTCCGTTCAGGCGGGGGGGGGGACCCAGTTTTCCCTCCCCCCTCCAGGCTGCACGGGTGGAAGGGGCACCGGGGAGCACCTCCCCCCCTTCCCCCCCCGCCCAGCCTGGGATTTTATTTTTTTAAAAACAACACCCCACCCCCCTGGGATCACCCACGGCCCTACCTGGTGGTGCCGGGGCTCCGGCCCTGGGTCTGGCGGCGGGCGGGTCCTGCAGCGGGTCTGCCGGGGGTGGTGCTCTGGAGAGCTTCAGGCCGCTACTAGGCCTGCCGGATCACCTGACCTGGTCACCTGACCCAGAAGACCTAGTAGAGGCCTGAAGCGCTCCGCAGCGCCGCCAGAGCCGGAGCCACCACTGCTGCGGGACCCGGGGCTGGAGCCCCGGCACCACTAGGTAGGGGGGGAGTCCCTGGGGTGGGTTTAAAAAAAAATTAGTAGGCTGCGCAGGGCGGGGGGGGGAGGTGAGCTCCGGCGCCCCTTCCACCCGCGCAGCCTGGAGGGAGGGGAAACCGGTTTCCCCCCTGCCCCCCACCCCCACCCTAATGGGTTCCGGACCTGAACTTTGTTTGGGCGGTTCGGGTGGGGGGGCAGTTCGGGTTCAGGGGGTTCGCAGACGGGCTGAACACCCTGAGTTCAGCCCGAACCCTCAAACCGCGTTAACTTCGCACATCCCTACTTCTCAGTCTGGAAAAGAGACGAAGGAGAGGAGACAGGTTAGAAGTTTACAAAGGTGTGGAACAGGGAGCTGCTATTTGCCCTTTCTAAAAATAATACAAACGGGTCACTCCATGAAGTTAACAGGGAGCAGAGTTAAAGTCTGGCTGGTATCGGAGAAAGGATACTGGGCTGAACTGATCTCCTTACTCCATCTACCTATTTATCTATTATTATTAAATGTTTTTTATTATTATTAGCAGGCATTTATATAGCGCCAGCAATGTACCTGGCGCTTTACAAAGTAACTGAATAGACACGGTCCCTGCCCTAGGGCTTACAATCTGAGGGGTGGGGGGCAGGGGGAGATGAAGAAAGGGGAACAGAGGGAGAGACAAGGAGTGTAAGATCTATGGGGAGGGATTGTAGGAGTGGGAAGTTTGGATTCATCCGTACTGAACCGCACCTGCGGTAAACACACCTGTTGGAATTTGGTTTAAAATCTATAAACTTAAAAAAAAAAACCTAAAAAAACCACACCGCCACCTGCCCATCTTCAAAATGGTCACTGGATCATTCTTCGCATGTGTGCCCTTTTCCAAAATGGCGATGGCAGCATTGCCGCCATTTTGGAAAAGGGCAGCCGGTCTGCACGTGCTCAACGTGACCACTGCGCATGCTCAACGTGACCACTGTGCATGTGCAGATTGGCTTTCCCAAAGTGATGGCAACGCTACACACACACACACACACACACACACACACTCTCTCATAAAAACCCATCATTTCTCAACTCATTAGACCTGGCTGAAAACTAGAAATTTTTCCATCTGATTTTAAGCTACTCCTACCCCGTATCATTTCTGTAGCGCTACTCGCCGTACACACGGATACACACAAGATAAAGACAGTCCCTGCTCCATGGAGCTTACAATCTTATCAAGACACAAAGACACAGACAACTACAAATAAGAGTCTTCCTATAAATAATGGACTCCAGGATGCGGCTTCTAATTTTTCATTTCATTTCTCTTTTTATTTGTACCCCGCACTCTCTTGCCACAGGCAACTCGAGGCGGCTCTAATAAACTCAGAGAAATGCGAGGCAGGATCCCATGGCTAGATAAACTAAAGGAGAAAGGAGTCGGGGGTGGGGGGGGCTTCTGAAAAATGAGATACCGAAGGCACAATCACAAACAATTCCAATCCAAGAAAGAAGAACAGGAGCCAGCTAAAGAAAGCTGTGTGGCTGCACAAGGAGTTCCGTGTTGATCTGAGACTTTAAAAGGACCCGTATAAGAAAGGGGAGGAGGGACAAGTCACCAAGGATGAGTACAGACGCTGAGCCTAAACCCGTAGGGAAGGTGTCAGGAAGGCTAAAGCACAGAATTGGCTGAGGCTAGCGAGAGATGCTCAGAAAAACAAAAAGGGTTTTTTCAGGTATGTGAGAAGCAAGAGGGAGAATTAGGAAGCAGTATGTCTGCTGCTCAGTGAAGATGGTGAAATGTTAACAGGTGACAGACAAAAGGTGGAATTGCTTAACTCCTATTTTGCCTCCATCTTCTCCCACAAGGGAAAATGTATCCAATCCAAACTGGAAAAAGCAGGATAATGAGGAGGGGAAAGGACTGTAGCTCAGAATACATAAGAGATGGTCAGAGAACACTTAGCTACTTTAAACGAGTTCAGGTCTTCAGGGCCAGATGAATTAACATCTCAGGGGACTGAAGGAACTTGCAGATGTAATCTCGGAACCTCTGTCTATCATCTTTGAGAACTCTTGGAGAACGGGTGAGGTGCCCGAAGACTGGAGACGGGCAAATGTTGTCCCTGTCTTCAAAAGGGGGGGAAAGGAGGATCCAGGAAACTATAGACCAATCACCCTGACATCAATCAGTATTGCCTGAAAAGATACTTGAACAGATTATAAAGCAGTCAATATGTCAGCATTTAGAAAACAATGCCGTGATTACTAGGAACCAGCATGGGTTTGTCAAGAACAAGTCATGCCGGACTAATCTTATTTCCTTTTTTGATTGAGTTATTAGTTTAGCAGATCATGGGAACGCTGTGGACGTAGTGTATCTTGATTTCAGCAAAGCATTTGACAAAGACCCCCATGAGATCCTTCTTGAAAAGCTGGTTAAATATGGGCTAGATAATATTACCGTTAGGTGGATTTACGGTTGGTTGAAGAACCGTCCCCAACGAGCGCTCATCAATTGTTCCTCCTCAGTCTGGAGGGAGGTATCGAACAGGGGGGGCCTCAGTGCTGGGCCCGGTGCTGTTCAACATCTTTATTAATGACTTGGATGAGGGAGGAGAGGGGACGCTTATCAAATAGACGACACAAAACTGGGAGGGATCGCTAACCCCTTAGAAGAGAGAAACAAGATTCAAAATGATCTTGACAGGATGGGAAGCTGGGCCCAAGCGACCACAATGAAACTCCACAGAGATCAATGTCAAGTTCTGCATTTAGGTAAGAAAAATCAAACGCACAAGTCTAGGCTGGGGGATTCCTGTCTCGGCAGCGGCACGTGTGAAAAGGATCTGGAGATTTCCTGCACTGAGCAGGGGGATGACCTCTGAGGTGCCTTCCAGTCCTAAGGTTCCCGGATTCTTTTCTGTTATTGCTGTTGATCGCAAGCTGAACACGAGTCACAGCAGGGTGCGATGCAGCAGCAAAAAAGGCTAATGCAGTTTTAGGCGGCATTAACAGAAGCATCGTGTCTAGCTCACGAGATGTCATAGTTCCACTCTATTCTGCCCTGGTCAGACGCCACCTGGAGTCCTGTGTCCAGTTCTGGGCCGGAGGGTTCAGAGGAGGGCGATAAAGAGGGTCGGGGGTCTGGAAACCAAGTCCTATGAGGAAAGGCTGAAGGAGCCGGGTATGTTTAGCTTGGAGAAGAGAAGACTAAAGTGATACGCACAGTAGCCATTGCCCACTCCCGGAAGGGCTGCCGGAGAGGAGGGAGCAGACTTGTTCTCTCTTGCCCCTGAAGGCAAGACTAGAAATAATGGGCTCAAATGACAAGGAAGCAGATTTTGGTTAAACATTAGGAAGAAATTCTAAGAGTTGCTCGACAGCGGAACAGACACTGCCAGGGGTGGGGAGGAGGGGGGGCTCTCCCTCGCTGGAGATTTGCAAACAGAGACCAGACAGCGTCTGTCGGGGATGCTGTTGCTGCGGATTCCTGCGCTGAGCAGGGGGTTGGAATAGAACTCCGAGCTCCCTTCCAACTCTCTGAGTCTATCTCTAAAAATTCTTTGAAATCTTCCCAAATTTCCAGTTCAGAAATAAGAAAAAACTTCCATCTCCTGCTCCTGCCAACATTTCCAGTTGTCCTGAAACAGCTGGTGTAAATCAGCCTGACTCAGCTGAGGTCAGAGGGGCCCCCCGGACCACGTCCTCCCCCAACTGGTGTAAATTATTGGAATTAATGGGACCTGATTCCCAGCTGGTGTAAATCAGCAGAACCCACTTGACTTCACTGGAGTTTTTACACCAGCTGTGGGTCTGGCCCTGCTTCTCGCTCTGTGAACCAGCAAAGCCAAGGAGGCCGCATTCGGCGAAGGTTTTGGTACATCCTGGTGTCTCTTGCAGCTAAAGGAGAAGTATGGGCCGGTGTACACAGTGTACCTGGGGCCCCGGCGGGTGGTGATGCTGTGTGGGCATGAGGTGGTGAAGGAGGCCCTGGTGGACCACGCCGAGGAGTTCAGCGGGCGCGGGGAGCTGGCCTCAATCGACCGGAACTTCAACGGCTTTGGTGAGTGACAGGCCGGGGAAGTCGGGGTGATGCTGCGACAGGGGGCTGATTCAGCAAGCTAAGCAGGGTTAGGCCGGTCTGGTGTTGGGATGGGAGACTTTCCAAGAACCTCTGTGTCCTGCAGAGACTGACCTCACCCATATTCCCACTAGTGGGCACTCTGCTCCTGGGAATGAGCTGCTGGCAGTTTGACCAAAGGTGTTCCCTTCTCCGCATCAATGCCAATCCTTGGGGGGGACTGTGTGGCAAGGTGGGGGTTCAGTATGGGGCGGCCACTCTCCAGAGGCTGTGGATAACCCAACATGGCACTAGGGGGAGCTGTGCTGCAGGAAACACGGTCAGTACTTTGGGTAGGGTGGTGATGCTCTCCCTTTGGCGAGAGCCAGTCGCAATCCCTTGCCATGGCCTATGGGGAGCTGTGCTGGAAGGTGCGTGGGTCAGTAGGGGGGAGGAGCCCCAGGACTGTCTCTATTGATATACTTTAACATTTGCAGGGGTCGCTTTGGCCAACGGGGAGCGGTGGAGGCAGCTGCGGCGTTTCTCCCTCAGCACCCTGCGGAATTTCGGGATGGGGAAGCGCTCCATCGAGGAGCGGATCCAGGAGGAGGCCCAGTACCTGCTGGAGGAGTTCAGGAAAACCAAAGGTTCGTGTGTTGGTTGGCACTTGGCAGGGATGCTCCAAACCATTCAGAGGCCTGGGGCGAACCACCTCCACCCCTACCCCATTGAACGCCCCCTTCCCCCCACTCTCCTGCCCTCCCTGGGCAGCTCCCCCGGCAGTCGGAAGATCCTCTCTGCTCCGGCAGCTTGTTCCCCTATAGGGGAGCAGATTCCTCAGCCCCCTCCTTCAAGATTGGAAGAGGGAGAAGCCGAGTCCTCTTGTCACCCACCACCCAAGGCCGCGACTGGCTGGAGCCACCAGTCATGCGTAACCAGGGGGCTGACTCAGCTCTCCACTCCCACTCTTGAAGGAGGCAGCTGAGGGATCCAATCAGCATGACGTGGGTCCCAAGACAGGAGAGGCTTGGGTGATCTCCCCACAAATTAACCCTGGTGGCAAGCGGTTTGGTGCCGAGGCTCTGACCATGGACTGGGAGCTCGTGTATCCATGCCCAGCACTGATGGTCCTTTCTTGTCCACCTCAGGATTGCCCTTTGACCCCATCTTCTTCCTGAGCCGCACGGTCTCCAACGTCATCAGCTCCGTTGTCTTCGGCAGCCGCTTTGATTATGAAGACCAGACATTCCTCTCCCTGCTGCGTATGATCAATGAGAGCTTCATCGAGATGAGCACCCCCTGGGCTCAGGTACCGAGCGCGGCCGAGCTGAGGTCGGTCCTGGAGGGGGTAGGACTGGAGCTAAGATTCCCAAGCCTGCATAGGGATTCGGGGGGGGGGGGGGGCGCTCCGGTTATATGGAGGCCAAACAAATCGCTGGTTTCCAGAGCGAATGAGAACTTCATCAGGGGTAGGCCTGAAATGAGATTTTGCAAAAATGGGAATTCCCATCAAAATCCTGATTCCTGCTACCGTCTTGGTCAAATCAAGAACCTCACGATACTCTGGAATGTCTCAATCAACATTTCATTACTTGATTTAACCATCATTTGCTTCCCAAGTTCCTGTTTAACAGTTTGCCGTCCATTTCAAATCCCAAGAGGTAATACCGACGTAATACCTCGTTTCTTGCATTCCGTTTCCCCTTGTCCCTCATTGGCTGGTGCGCAGATTCCTTTACTAACCTGCAATCCAGCTGCAGATTGGTCAAAGGAAAGGGTACAATATATAGAACGACAATTCTGATTGGAGGCGCCGGAGTAGAGGTTAACGGGCACTGGTGGGGAGGTTTATGGGGTGGGCTAGTCACAGAGCAATTGGCTCAGAAATGTGGAAAGAACAAACCTGGAAGGAAAACGGTCCCCTGGGCAATGCGGTAAGGGGTAGATGAACGGCATGTGGTGAACAGTAAGCGGGAAGACGGTATCATGAGAATCGAGAAATTGCATCGGTATCGGGAAATGGTCAGGAAATCCATCTCAGTTCTTGAGATGGCAACATTTCTCACAACTAAGTAATTGGCTGATTGTTTCAGCCCTAATCAGGGACTCGGAGAGAGTCCTGGTCCTTCCGCTACTTACACCCCGTTTAACGGTCCGCACCTCAGACTATCGCTGTAGCGAATCGGCATGGGGAATCCTGTATCCAATTATTTTGCCACGTCTAATCAGGACCATCCAATCGGAGATGAAACACGATTCATTTCCAACTCTGTTTGCTCCATTTCAAATAGCTGTTTTGTTTTGGAGGGTTGGGGGTTATTTTGGTAATTCTGTTTTGGATATTTGACCAAGTAACCAATTATCCAGGCTTAAATGCCCAAAATAACCAGAAAAACCAGAGCATCCAAAATGAAAAATCAGAAGATTCAAATACACAGATTTGATTTTGGATGGAGCTATTTCTTCAAGCAAGGATCGGAGAATGCAAATGGGATCTGTCAATGAGCGATCTACTCTCCGTGCCAAACTCATGTTCATTTCACTGCAAAGTTCTCAAAGCCGGCTGTAGCGGAGCGCTTCATTCGTTGGGAAACTAACGTGGGGCCCGCTTCCTCTCCCCACCCCCAGCTCTACGATATGTTCTCCTGCATCATGCAGTACCTGCCCGGGAGACACAACCGCATTTACTATCTCGTCGAGGAGCTGAAGGACTTCATTGCGGAAAAGGTGAAAACCAACCAGCAGACGCTCGACGCCAACAATCCGCGAGACTTCATCGACTGCTTCCTCATCCAGATGGAGAAGGTACCTGGACGAAGCCCCGTCGTCACAGAGACGGGCAAAAATCCTTGTGGGGGACTTGGCCTTGAATTGGGGCCTAACCCCAGCTGGGTGGGGGAGTGGAGGCTAGTGGGTCAGAGCATTGGGGGCTGGGAGCCAGGACTCCTGGGTTCTCTGGGGGGGGGAGGGGGGCTAGTGGGTAAGAGAAGGGGGGGCTGGGAGCCAGGACTCCTGGGTTCTCTGGGAGGGGAGGGGGCTAGTGGGCTAGAGCGGGGGGCAGGGGAGGGGCTGGGAGCCAGGACTCCTGGGTTCTACGTTGTAGGGTCTCCATCTCTGCAGGTTTTCACACAGAGGATGAGCCTCCATCGCTCAGGGATGTAGTAGCTGTAACGTCCTGCATCCAAGCAAGAAGCTGAACTCGATAACTCTCAAGGCCCCTTCCAACTCTCAATGCTGGTGATTCTATTCCCCGAGCCTTGGAGGGCAGAAGGAGCTAGTTATCAAAGTGGGGATAAGGAGAAGAGCCGGGAGCCAGGACTCCTCGGTTTTATTATTTCTTTACCCAAAAAATTTCAAAGCAATTTCTTAAGTATGCAACTTCTCCTTTTTGCGAAGGCCCCTCAGCCTTCGGGTCCTCTTGGATTTGGGTTGCTCTGACTTTCCCGTGTTCCCCGGGCATCCCAGAGAAATCCCACTAGATTATTTGTGACCCACCCTTTCCCGTCCCCGTCTCTCCTAGGAAAAGGAAAACCCGTTGAGCGAATTCAACACTAAGAACTTGGTCCTCACCACACTCAACTTGTTCTTTGCCGGGACAGAGACCGTCAGCTCCACCCTGAGATACGGGTTCGTGTTCCTGATGAAATACCCAGAGGTGGAAGGTAAGGAAGGGGGACGGACGGGCTGCTTACTAACTGGGTGTAAATGACACACCATGGGGCATAATTCTTGATGAGAATCGGTGCCACTCCTCTCTGCCCCTCCTTCATTGAGAGAGCCGGCGCGGCCTCGTGGATACGGTGCTGAGGGATCAGGGTTCAAATCCTGTCAGGAACTGACCCACCCTGTCACGGCAAAACATAGGATCACACACGTGTAACACGGTCCTACATGTAGACTACAAGCCTGGTAAATATGTAAAGCAAAAGGTTCCACATGTATGTAATGTTATAATTGAGAACTGTAAAACTCAAATTATGCCTGTGACATGTGACCAAGCTACAGGAAATGCAAAGAGCTACAAAGAATGTGTCTCTGGGAACACTTGCCAGAATCCAGGCAGGGGGGCGGGGACCTGCCATCATAAGTCCCTCCACATCACGGGCCAGTCAATGAGCCGTCCACAGGACTCCTGGACCCCTGCTGAGCAGCAGGATTGAGCTCTCAGGAGGAGCTCCCACAAAACAGCTGATCGGGGAGTTGATTGGAGGGGCTGGAGGAACATGCTCCTCGAGCCTCCCCGCCTCCCAAGCAGCTCTTTGGAGGGCCGGGTGAGCAGACATGAGGCCGCATGTTAGTCTGGATCAGCCCAGCCAGGCGAGCCTTTAGCTCACGCGATGTCACCGATCTTCTCCGGATGATGCGTCCAGTAGCAACTGCCTGCCTGCTCGGAGGCAAAAGTCGACGAATATCTGACGGCCACAAAACTGACGAGCCGTTGACTCATGGGCTACTGTCTTGTTTGTTTTCACCCCAGCGTCGCTTAACCTCAGTTCCCCATCTGTAAAATGGGAATAATTACTTACCTTTCTACAATTGTTGTGAGGAGGTGTTCGAGAAGGAGCGTGGAGTACTTTGAACACTGAAAATACTAGATAAATAATTAGACAAATTCTAAGAAAATGCCCCCAAGCCCAATACCTTTTCAATAGCCCATTTTGGGGAGTAATTTATTATCTAGATGAAGCATCAGGGCTGTCAACCCATTTGAAAGGTGGGTTGTTTAGTTGTGTTGCTTTTAATCGATGAATCAACTAAGTCTAGACTCTCAACACAGCTTTGCCCGATGCAACTCATTAAGGTTTCTTGGTTGCTGCAAAGTTGCTGTTTTTTATTATTATTATCGTTTCGATTTTTTTAAATTGCATTTTTAAATTTAAAATTTTTTCATTTTACTTTCTTGTGTCAAACATTTTAATTTTTGTCATTTTTTAAGAGTCTCTATTTTTAATCTGTGATCCATGCATTAACTGATCCATCTGGGAAATTTATTAATTAGCTATACTCAGCACAATTAATTGATTTTTTTAAAAGCAATTTTATACACAGTTAAATTTTAGTTTCGATGGCTTTTAGGATAGTTTTCTTCTTTCTTTTACCAGTCTCTCCTTTCACCTGTGATTTTTGGATTGTGGCAATTGATTAATTCGATCCATCAATTGCTGAATTGATTGAACCTTTTCCCATCCAGGGGTCACTTTGAAAATTAATTTGAGCTCTGAGGGCTCTGAGTTTTCCAGTGTTTTGGGGTAGGAACTGGATCCAGGAGCCAGATCCCAGAACCAGAAAGGGGCCACACAAAAACTAAAAGGCTGCAATTTCATATCGTTTAATTAATTATGAAAATTTTAAAATGAATGAAATTTTGTTTTTATTTTTTTTGTTTTATTTTATTAAAAATAATAATTTTTTTAAATCACCACGCATTCCAAAATGGCCACCGTTGCCATTCTGCGCATACGCCCTTTTCCAAAATGGCGCTGACGTTGCCAGCACCCGTTTGAATGGCTGCACGTGCGCGGTGATTTCTGAATTGTTATTGTTTTGGGTTTTAATCAAATAGAATGAAAAACTAAATGAAAACGGCAACGCGATTTCCACACACAACCTTCCAGCCTCTTTGGAGGCTGCTTCCCTCCTGGTCTGGACGGCCCGTCTCCTCTAGCTTGAAAACCTCCCTCTCCTCCTCTTCCATTGCAATCCCTGCTCAGCTTTATACTAAGAGCAACAGTCACCTGACCTTTGTCACATGACCTAGACTACAATGCTCAGCCGCTTTCTGCAGGGGACTACATTTCCCAGCATGCTACGAGTAGCTTACATTCCTTAAAGGGCCAACCCTAATCTCCTTTGGCCAGGCTAACCCCTTTAACCAAGACTGACAACATTTCAACTCGTAGATGCTAACAAATCCATGGCTTGTGGTGGACATAGGATGGCCTCTCTCTTGACCTCCATCCACTACAGAGAGGAGCGGCTACCAGTGCAGAGCCTGGCTCTTTAGCTAAGCATGGATTTAGCTTTGAAGGCACCTAGTTCTGTTCTCAGCCTGATAATGGAGAGAGTAGCCGGCTCCGCTCCTGGTTTTATAGATGCTTTGCTTCCCCCTTTGATGTCTTGGCAGAGAAGGTCCACCAGGAGATTGACCATGTCATCGGGCGGAGCCGCATCCCGGCCACCGAGGACAGGATGAGGATGCCGTACACAGACGCCGTCATCCACGAGATCCAGAGGCTGACCGACATCGTCCCCATGGGGGTGCCGCACACAGTGATCCGGGACACGCCTTTCCGGGGATACGTGCTCCCCAAGGCAAGGAGAGCATCAGGGGCGGGCGTGGGGATGTCTCGCTCTTGTAGGAATGCCCAGAGTTTGGGGCTTGTATAGGGACAGTTCTTCTCCACCATCATCACACAGGCTAGAACAAGAGGGAATGGACTTCATTTCCAGCAAGGCAGAGGCCGGTAAAATATTAAGAAAAGCTCCCTAATTTAAGAAGAGCCAGGCAAGGAAATTGTTTCCTGGAATCTCCCTCCTTGCACGGACAAGCCCCTCCTCTGGGATGCTCTGGGATGCTGTAGGTACGGGGCCAGGCATCCTGTCTCGGATCAGGGGTTGGATTAGCTCGCCTTCGAGGCCCCTTCCAACCGTCCCATTCCGAGAGAGCTCTTTAGTTCTGGGCCGTTTATTTTGTGTCCATTTTTATCCCGCTCCATTCTGAGAGCTCAGGGCAGATCCGTAGAAATAAATAGAAAAATACACAAATAAAACCAATTCAAATCCCTGATCCCAAACCTCCCCCAAGAAAAGCTGCAACAAGGACCTGCAAAAACAGGTAATTCCCATTGCATTTCCAGTTCCTGAATCAAACCAAATATTTTGGGTATTTTCCAGTTCAATCAGGTCCCCAAAATACCAACAACTGGTATGCTGAAATACCAAAAAACCCACAACTGGCACGCTGAAACACCAAAATACCAACAACCGGCACGCTGAAATACCAAAATACCAACAACCGGCACGCTGAAATACCAAAATACCCACAACCGGCACGCTGAAACACCAAAATACCCACAAACGGCACGCTGAAACACCAAAATACCCACAAACTGAAATACCAAAATACCGACAACCGGTATACCAAAATACCGATTTCATCCCAGATTTGGGAATTTGGGGTGGTGGTGGTGGTATTATTTTGGGTTTTCAGATCATTTGGGGCACTTGAAAAAAATCAGTAACTGAAATGTTGGGTTTTTGAGTACTTGATTGGTATTTGGGTACCAATTCAGATACCCCAAATGAAACCCCCAAATGTGGCTATTATTGGCCACAGGTACCAAACTGTGTACCCATTTCTGCTCTAGCCCCAGTCCCTATCCCTGCCGGCTGCCAGAAACGCCTGGCCAAATAGAAAAGTCTTGCTTTGCCTCTAGAAGAGGACTAGGCTTAGGTAAACATAACCTCCAGGGGAAGGGAGTTCCATAATTGCCAATTGGCTACGGACGTTGCCTCCCTCCTGTACAAACTTGACGGACGGATGGTACCTGCAAGAGACCGCTCCTGGCTGACCTCAGAGGTCACGATGGGGCGTGACAAGGGAGGAGGCGGTCGTCCAGTTTGTACTGTGGTCGCCCAACCTTTAAAAAGCAGTAATAAACCTAGGAGGGTTGCAGAGAAGGGCGACAAAGATGTTCACGGGCCTGGAACGGCTTCTGTACGAGGAGCGGCTCAAAAGATTCGAGCTCTTCAATTCAGAGATGAGAGACCCAAGGGTGGATACGCTGCTGGAGGTTTACAAGAGCGTGAACGGGGAGCTGGTGTTTACCGTTTCGGCTAGTTGAAGAACTAGGCAGCACCCTGATGAAATAATCTGTCAGCAGGTTTTAAAACAAACAAAAGGTCTGAAAATATTGTCCCGGGGTGGCCGTGCTCAACCCTCTCCACCCACAATAATGAACAGTGGGTGGGTAGGGAGTTGTGCCTGAGCGCTCTCCCAAGGCATCGCTGCACAATGCCAAAGAGGTCATGGCCGCTCTTTGGACCATGAACCTGATTGACACGCAATGCACTTTCATGTGGTTTTGTTGCCATCTGAGGTCACGGGATTATATCGAAGTCTCCAAAATGGAGTGACACGGGCACCAAGCGAGACTATGAACCGATGACTAACCAGGCCGGCCGGCCGGCGGGATTCCTGGCTGGGGAGAAGCGCGGCTGGGAAGGATCTGGCCGTGGAGTGGCCGGCAAAGGGACTGCAATCCCACAGTGAGTCGCACTCACGCCCAAAAGGCAAATGTCATATTACGTTGCAGCCGCCGCCGCCGCATCGCCCACGAGCTACAACGGGGGACCCGATTGGGTACTTCCATTTTAGGATATATCTCCAAACTGGTACCCGAATACCACCTGAGGACCGGAAAACTGAAATTACAGCTTAAAATTACCGGAAAACCTGAAAAATACCTGAAACTTTTTCCAAAGCCCAGGACTGGAAGTCAGAAATCCAGGCCATCACTGGTATTTTGGTACATCTGTATTTTGGTATTTCGAGTGCCCAGTTAGACGTGGTTTCTGGTGCAAAAAAAGTAGCCAACGTTTTTGAGTCGACTCCAACAACGCAGGTTTGTTGGCAGGTAAATCCATTTAGCAGGAACCCCCTTCAGCTGGACAGAGAGACTCCACAAGTCCCACATTTCCTAGAGTAAAAGCCACTGCCTTTCAGTTTCAAAGGGTCTCCCCTGCAGCAGCTAACTAAGCACGGCAGCAGCGAAAGGCCAGGGTTTATTAATGCTGGCGCTCAGACTAGCTTGGGAGCAGGCAAGTTAGCATCTCAAGCCCTGTCAGGCTGCGGCTGAATGGATTCCATTCTCGGGCTGCAATCCACAAATTGCTTACTCCAGACAGACCCCCATGGAAGGCACAAAGCAGGCGACAACCAGAGCTTATGGGGGGTGCCAGAGGCTCATTCAAGGAGAGAGCTGAGCTCCCAGAAATGTTCCCAGTAGGAGGGGTCACCCTGAAATGGGAAAGGCCAATATTGGCCATTTCAAGTTTGGAAATGAAAGCTAGGGGGGGAAAACCGCTGTCATTTTTATTTGGCTTTCTACAGTAAGTTTTCTGTCCCACCTCCTGGCACTGGCTGTCAGATAGATTTAAATCACAATAGTCAGCTGAAGAAAGGCAGGCTGGCCCAGTGGCTGGAGGGCAAGTTGAAGAACAGGGTTCCGTTTCCTGCTCGGATAAGCTCTCAGGACAGGGGGCGGAGCTTCTGGGGAAGGGGAGGGGCTTTTGGGGCAGAGGGCAGGGCTTCTGGGGAAGGGGAGGGGCTTTGGGGGCGAAGCTTCTGGGGAAGGGGAGGGGATTTGGGGGCGGAGCTTCTGGAGGAGGGGATGGGACCAAGCAATTTAAAAAAACCCAAAACCAATTAAGTAGTGGCTGCCGCTAGAGTACTGCATTCAGTCTGGGCCAGGACATTGTAAGAAAGACAGAGGTGAATTGGGGAGGATTCAGGGGAGACCAGCAAAGTGCTAAGTCGGAACGCCGGCCATACGGGGAAACAGGCAAAGGGGGTGGGGGTTCAAATGTTGAAAAGGGCTGACGAAAGGAAAACAAGGATGCTCTGTTGCCATTAAGAGAGGGCAAGAAATAGGGGTGAAAGTTGCAAAACAAACAAAAAAAGAGCAGATTTAGGTGAAATATTTGTCCAAGCTCCCAAGCTGTAAGAGCAGTCGGGAATGGAATGAGTTGCCGAGGGAGCTGGGGAAATCTCCTCCCCCCAGAAGGTTTTTGAGACGAGGCGGTGAAGGCAGGGGGTGAAGGTAAAGTTTCCACCCTGTCCCGATTCCGACAGAACCAGGCATTTTGTTTGGCCCAAGTTCCAGCCACCGCGATTCCACGCAGGAAAAAATGGCAGCGGCCGTACCGCGCAGGCACAAATCGCTACCGCCATACAACAAGATGGCGGCCGAGGAACACCTATCGGGGCTGGCTGACATTGAGTGAATCTGCCTGAGCGCAGTGGGTGAGACTAGATGATCTTTTGAGGTCCCTTCCAGCGTAGGTTTCGGTTAGAACTGAAACAGGTAGCTCATTTGCTATCCACAGGTAACACTCACATTTCTGAGTACCACGTCGAGTACTTAACAGGTTACCCGATTACTAATAAGGTACCTGAACAGACTACCCCCAAAACCTGGTCATTTTTGGTACTGATTTTTTTTATTTTCCGGCTACTGATGAGTAAATCGGGATGGGAAACTGAACATTTGAGACTGGAATCCAACCTTCTTCTGGGGCATTCCGGGACATCGGGTGCTCGAATCAGGTCAAGTCAATTGAGTACTGGAAATCTGGTGGGCACGGCAGACCCATTGTTGTGGGTGCTGATTTCAACCTTGGTTTCTATGCTAGAGACGGATGGAAATATCTTAATTTTGTTACACAGAAAAATGAATACTTTCACGTCAAAATGTTTGAAATATTTTCCATTCCCTTCCCACCCCAAAAGAAAAATGCTGGAAATGTTCACATTTCATCACCATAATTTGAGGTTTTGGTATGTTTCAAGACAAAAAGAAAACAGCAGAAACATCAGAACTGCAGGGGAGGAGGGGGAAATCCTTTGGCAAATTTTCAGATTGTGATCAATTTCAGCTTCCAAAAACGGGACACTTCTGGGGGGGGGGGGGGGGNGGGGGGGGCCTTTCAGACGCAGTCTCCGCAGAACGTAGAGGTTTATTACATCAAAACTCCTGAACTGCCAAAGGGAAAAAGTTAGAAAAGTTCCTATAAATTGTGTTTGGAAAACAATAAAAGTCATTGACATAAAAATATATCTACATATATTTACACCCCCCCCCAAAAAAAAAAATAATAATTCTGTTTTGACGAAATGTTGTTTTGTGACAGAAGATCATTTTAATTTGAAAATGCCAACCAAAGTGGCAATCTGCCAAGCTTTTACTCTGGAGTAGACCCACCGAAGCCCTGACCCGGCGTGTACTGGATAGCTTGGCAGTGATCTGGTAACGATACACAGGAACTGTGGGGGTTAACTGCCAAACTGGAATGCCAGAAATGACCGTTTACTGCATTACTGCATAATCAGACCAGTCCGGACATAAGGAACAGAATTATTTATTTATTTATTTAAAAATCCAGCGGTAAATTAAACGGTCATTTGGTAAACGGTAAATGCAGTCGACGGTAATCCAGTTAACCACAGGGCTTCAATGGGTCTACTCCAGAGTAAGTGGCTGGCAGGTTGCGGTCCCGGTCTCTTAGACGTTGAACACGGAAGGGTCTCCTAGGAGTGAACATGCAGGACTAGAAGTCACGAGCTCAAATGACAGGAAAGTAGATTTCAGTGAGAGATCAGGAAAAGCTTCCTGTCGGTCAGCGCTGTGCGGCGCTGGAGCCAGCGGTCTCGGGCAGCGGTGGACTCTCTGCGTCACACTCGCCGGAGGTTTTCAAGCAGAGGCCGGATGCAGCCCCCCCTGTCTGTCAGGGGAGGCTGTCGCTGTCCTCCTCCTGCCTCCAAGCAGGGGCTTAGACTAGATGTCCTCTGAGGTCCCTCCCAGCTCGGAGATTCTGCGATTCTCTGACTGGAGACCAGCTGATCCTCATTCTGTTTCTCGACCCTCTGTTTTCCCAGGGTACCGACGTGTTTCCCTTATTGGGTTCTGTCTTACGTGACCCCAAGTACTTCAAAAACCCAGAAGCTTTCGACCCCGGACATTTCCTGGATGAGAACGGCTGTTTTAAGAAGAATGACGCTTTCGTGCCATTTTCTTCAGGTACACGATTTATTGATTGATTGATTAAATGTCTATGCTGCTTTCCCGCAAGGCTCAGGGCGGCTCAGAATTCATAAGCAAAACCATTCAAAACATTAAAATTCATACAAAAAACACCCTCCCCTCAAACCTCCACCCTCTCCCGTAACCTCACCCCAAACCCCACTTAGCCCTGCCTGCCAAATGCAATCATGGGGGAATTTACCATCCCTTGCCCTACCAAGCGCTTCTCCTGATCGCCAGCTGGGTTATGAAGCACAAAATAACAGAGTCAGTGGCGTACTGGGTCAGAGCAATGCTCCATCTAGCCCAGTGTCCTGTCTCCGACAGTGTCACAGTCAGTGCCAAACTGGGTCAGAGCAATGGTCCATCCAGCCCAGTCTCTTGTCTCCGACAGTGTCACAGTCAGTGCCAGACTGGGTCAGAGCAATGGTCCATTCAGCCCAGTGTCCTGTCTCCAACAGTGTCACAATCAGTGCCAGACTGGGTCAGCCCAATGCTCCATCCAGCCCAGTCTCTTGTCTCCGACAGTGTCACAGTCAGTGCCAGACTGGGTCAGAGCAATGGTCCAAGCCCAGCATCCTGTCTCCGACAGCGGCCAATCTCGATCGCACGGGAGAAGAACCAACCGTCCCAATAGGGGATCCATTCCCCGTTGTTCACTCCCAGCTCCCGACAGTAAGACGTTCATCCCGTAAGCTACTTGGTTAATAGCCATTAATGGACATACTCTCGAAGAACTTATCCAGGCCTTTTTTAAACCCAGCTCTACTACTGGCCTTGACAACGTCCTCTGGCAACAAATTCCATAGGTTAATTATGCGTTGAGTGAAAAAGTACTTCCTTGTATTTGTTTTCCCTGCTTTTCTCCCCAGGGAAGCGGGTGTGTCTGGGGGAGGCCATGGCCCGCATGGAGCTCTTCCTCTACTTCACCACCATCCTGCAGAATTTCTCGCTCAAGTCGCTGGTGCCCCCCAAGGACATTGACATCAGCCCCAAAGTCAGCGGCTTCGGGAACATCCCCCCGACGTACAAGCTCTGCCTGGTCCCTCGCTGAAGGAGGCGGCGAGGCGGTCACCGTGGAAACCGGGCGAAGGGGGGGATGGCAGGTCTTCACACAGTTCCCTGATTGGCCCCAACTTGCACCCCGTCGCCGGCCCAGCACTACAGAGACATGCCCGCCCGTGGACAAGCCTCCTCAGTCTACACTGTTCTTCTGCCTCCGCTGCACAGTTCCAAACCCTAGAGGACAAACGCAGTCACGTTTTGCCAGGCCAGTGCAATTGTGTGTGCGGCGGGATGCCCAGAAAGCTTGGGATCCCTTTCCCCATGACTGCCCCCCACCCCCCCGCACAACAGGGCCAAGAGGTGCCGCACTGGTATTATCCCAGTAAAGATGGAGTTCATATATATACAAGCCACACCCCCAGATGCTCCATCCTTGGAAGCTCCTCCCCTTCGTCCTCCCAATGGCACCTCCCCTCCCCAACAGCTGGCCCAGCAAAGATGGGGGGCGGGCTGGCGTGGCCGGGGGGGGGGGGACACTTAGGAACCAGCCTGGGCGCAGGAAGAGGAAGTGACCAGATGCTTGGGGCAAATGGGTGCCATGCCATCCCCCCACCCACATCCTTGCTGGGCCAGCTGTTGCATATATCTGAACTCCATCTTTACCGGGATATTACCGGTGCTCCCTCTCCAGCGACAGACACAAAGCTGCTTACCTTAAGAACAGAAGAAATGCCAGACTGAGTCAGACCAATGGTCCATCAAGCCCAGCATCCTGTCTCCGTCAGCGGCCAATCCCGGTCCCATGGGAGGAGTATCAGCAGTCACCATGGGCGACCCATTCCCTGTTGATCATTCTCTGCTCCCGACAGTAAGAAGTTCCCATCTTGTAATCTACTTGGCTAAAAGCCATTAATGGACCTATTCCCCAAGCAGTTATTCAGCCCTTTTAAAAACCCAGCCATACTACTGGCCCTGACAACCTCCACCAAATTCCACCGTTTCTGTTGGATTGAGACGTACATTCGCCGGAACGAGAGCTGTGCTTGGGCCTGCCCTTGTTCAGCCTTTTAGAAGGAACCCAAGTTAGTTCTGTTTCGGTAACGGACAGATCGCAGCCGGAAACCAATACAGCTTCTCAACAGTCGTCTGAAAAGAAGACTTCTTCTCAATGAGCCCACCTAGGTTCCACAGAGTCTCCGACGCTCTACGGCGGTGGGTCCCCCTTCGGAGAATCGAATCCGGTGACAATAAAAGCCAGGCAAAGCTTATCAGATGCCGATTGAAATCACTCCCCGCCTGCAGACGACGCAGTCCCCCATGAGGTCCCAGTTTGGGATCTTCGGTATAAGGCCAAATCCACTCCCTTGACTTCCCGCCCAACAGAGGCCGCCGCGTTCGCCGTCGCTTGCGTACGTGCTGCGGATTTGCCGACACACGACGGCACCCCTAGTTTTGCAGTTCCTTTAAATAAACAGGCATCAGAGCGGTTCCTCAGAGAGCGTGTGTTCTGTTCCCGACATTTAGAACGTGGAGGTGACTCCGGCCATAATGAGAGGACTGAATTTGGGCACAAAACAAGGTTCTACCCAAGCAAAGTGGCTGATGGGGTCTGAGGGGGGATGTGAGAGGGGAAGATACTTGGGCACCGCCCCACAACAAGGATGTCAACAAACTGGGGCGGATCAGAGGCGAGTGACCAAGATAATACGAGGAAAGGCTGGAAAAAAAACTGGGTAGAGCAAGGGCAGGGGTTCTTCAGCCTAGAGCAAGGGCAGGGGACCTCAGGTCCAGGGGCCACAGTTCCTGGATCTGGGTCTTGAATCCAGCTCCTACCTCCAACCCCTGAACAACTGAGCCCAGAGCAAGGAGGGAGCAGAGAGGAGGACATGCGCACAGGAATAGGGGAGAGAAGCCATGGCAAAAACTAATGATCTGGGCCCTACTTTTCTTGAGTTCACCCTTTAAACAGCCCTCCCCCCCCAACTTCTAGGCAGCCCTCAGAGTTTGTACTCATTTTTAAAGTGACACCCCCCCCCCCAAGGAGGGAAAGGGTTCCCCCACTCCTGGTCTAGAGGAAATGAAGCCTGAGAGAGCAGTTTTCAGATAACTAAAAAATGGACACAAAGCAAGCTGGAGACCGTTTCATTCCCCATGATCACAAAAGGCTGCGCAGAAGGTCGGCAAAGAGAGAATGGGTTTAAATTGCAGCAAGGGAGAGTTTGATTAAAGACATGGGGAATGTTCTACCAATAAGAGCAGGTTGGCAATGGGAGGTTGCGGAAATTCCTTCACTTCCAAACTCCGTAAGTAGAGGGTATCTTCGCTTGGAGCAAGGGGTTGGATTGGATGAGACGATCCTTTGCATTCTTCTCAACTCTCCAACCTTACGGCACTCCTACAGTCTTTGGGACATCCAGCCGCAAAGTGTGGTCTCCCTCAGAATAATGAGACGCTGCTCAGAGCCGTGTTGGCCAAAGGGCCATTTCACACCCTATGTTTCTCCAACAGCAACATGGCAGCAATAAAAGTCTCCATGGGTTTCCTACGTCCATTTCCCCCAGCAGGAAATGCATGGGTAGCGGCTAGTCTCCTAGCCACGGCCACTCCAGGTCTCCGAGAAAACTCGGTTCCTTTCCTCCTGAGTTTTGACCACATCTCTATGGTCATTGGAGGACTAGAGTACGGCCTACTGGTTGTGTTCACACATTAGCGAATGAAGTAGCCTAGCATTCTAGTTTAAACTGGAGCGGACAGACAGTGTTTTTTCAAATGAGCAAGGTGATGAGGGGGGGTCCGTGGCTGCCACATGGCAAGCAGGTGGAATGCATAGAGTACATTTGGTTGGCTCCATGTGTGGCCATGAGTGGGGGGCTGCGTGGCTCACAGGACCTTCAGACAGGCCCCTGGGTGGCCATGCAGGGTAGCGTCTCGCCCGAGAACGCCCAAAGACAGATTTCGCACCGTGGCCAGAAAGGAAGACGCCTTGGACTGAGAGTGACTGGAGAAATAAAGGGGAGACAGGGGCTTAATTTGCCTAGCAGCAGCTACACCCAGGAGGCCATTTATTCTGCAAAAATCATTTCCAAATGCTGAGAGCCGAAAACCCAAATTCTGCGAGCAGACAACATTATGTAAATGAACTCAAGTGGGAGAATGATGCAATTCTTTAACGCCCTGTTTCCCAGAATGCCATTCCCTCCCCTCCCACCCAGACGGCTCCGGGGCGGAGACTCATTTCTCCAGGAGGGTGAGGGGTGGGGGTCGAGGGCTGGGGACGGGGGGGGGGGGAAGCCCCTGTTAACCCCGCTAGTTGCTTTTTGAAGGGTTTAGCCTGGTTTAGTGCGTACTAGTTGTTTCAGCTATTAACACTAGTCTGGTTATGAGTTAGGGGCAGAAGGAGGATGTTGTGTAGAGGGATGATGGGGTCTGTGAGTCAGGTTCAATAGCAATTCTCTCTGGCCGCAGCAGCAGAAAATAGGTCACTGGAAAATGGATCTAAGAGCATTTAGAAATAAGATGGAATGGCACTCAGCGGTATCGACCGTGTGACCCGATGACCCTTGTGCAGAATGATGGGCTGCGTGCGCACAACCCGGCTTAACGCCTAGAAAGACCTTCCAAGCGCGAATTTCAATTGTGTCCACATCCAGATCCTCCCTGGACTACGCGCAGGACGCGGCCCAGCACCTCCCCCTCCTCCTTTTAAAAGGATCTTTTCAATCCTGCCTTCGGCACCAAGGCAGGCCCTGCAACATGTATTTTTCATAAGTCATAAGTCTTCCTTAAAAATGGGCCTAGATGCCCCCCCTCCCCACAGCCCCCACTCTGCCCCACCGTTCCTCACACCCACGTCCGCTTTCCAGTGGCTGGATCGGACCCCTAGCTCCAGGGCCAGCCTCCCCCCGCAGGAGAGGGGACAGAACCAGGGCACAGATCCATGGACTGGGTTCCTCCTCTTCCTGAGCCCCCCCTCGGTCGGAGCTTGAATTCATTCTGAAAGTCGCCCCCGGGAGAGAAAAGTCTCCCCCGCCCCTGAATAGTGATAACACCCAGAGAGGCTGGGGGTTGCACAACCGACCCATGAGGGGAAGGCCCTGCTTCAGCAGCCCCGTCCCATCGCACCCTCCCTTGAGCTCTCCTGGGGGGTCTCAGCAGCTGGTCCCTCGCCCTGGCCCGACTCCTTCCCTGCACCCAGCCGGACGCCACCCCCGGCTCAGTGTCCCCAGCTCCAGGACCCTGACATGCCACTTGCGTTGCCACCTACGCACATTTTTAAGGAGGAACGCTTATGAGAAATACATGTTGCAGGGCCTGCAACATGTATTTCTCATAAGCGTTCCTTAAACATTTGCATCGGTGGCCGCCCTAACTCCAAGCCACCCAGCGCCTGCTCCACGCGCTCCTCCCCACCCCAGACCCAGGCACGTGGAGCAACCCCAGCCCTGCCTCCAGCAGAGTCACGTGACTGCGGCGCCTCCCTCCCTCGCCCTTGCCTCTACCGAGGAAGAGTCTGGCCAGTCAGGGATTCCACAGGATCCTAAAGCCCATCGGCTTCATAAACCAAACCCCGGTGACAGTGGCGAGCCAGTCCAGTACTCTGGAGTAACCCATTTGAACCCCATAAAACACTTAAGGAGAGTGAAAAAGGCTAGAGAGAAAAGCTAGTCCAACCAAACCGGCTGAATTAAAAGTGAGTCAAGAAGCATAAAGTGCACTGACCACGAGGAGCCACCAGGTGGCATCAGAGGGCTGAACCTGATCTCTTAGCGCAACGCAAGGTTTTTTTCTTTTCGTTCATTTCAGGGATAGAAAACTGAGCAAAGATGGCTCAGAGAATAAAAGGCCTAAAAAACATGAAAAGAAATGAACTTATCGGGGAATGCGAGGCAAGGGTCATAGATCCAGCCAGCTTCACTGTAAAACAGATGAAACAGAAACTCAGAGAACATGAGCAGCTACAAGCACCAGATGCAGGAACCCTCTCCGATGAGGAAGAGACACCAATAACCAGCAACGAGAGGCTGGAACTCAAGAAACTCCAGATCCAACTAGAAATGGAGCGCATGAAACAGGAAAATGAAAGGGACCGCCTGAGGATTGAACAGGAAGAAAAAGACAAACAAAGACAGCATGAACAAGAGGAAAAAGAAAGACAAAGACAGCATGAACTGCTAGTAATACAACAGAGGGCAACACAACCCATGGGGAGTCCTCCTCGGCTAAGCCCTGCACCGACCGTCCCAACCAACCCAAGAGAACAGCGAATCCAACGTTACGCACAGCTGATCCCACCCTTCGACAAGAAGACGTGCATCGAGGAATTCTTCTCTGCATTCAAAAAGATCTGCAAACGCAATGAGGTGCCAGCGGAGTTGTGGGTGCCTGTGATCGTCGTGAGACTGACGGGGAAAGCAATGTCCGCGTACAATACACTAGAGGGGTCAAACACAGCCGAGGGGTCGGACGGTAATATCACTTTTGATTGTCTTAAAACAGCTGCTTTAGCTTGCTATGAAGTGACACCAGAAGTGTATAGAGAATGTTTTAGATCTCTTAAAACTGAGGGGATAACACACGCAGAATATGTCTGCAAGGTGAAAGATGCCTTCCACAAATGGGTGAAGGGGAGGGATGCACAAACATTTGAGAAACTATTTGAATTGATGGTGTTAGAGCAGTTTCTGAATGTCTGTGCCGTACCTGTTAAATCACGGGTCATAGAGAGAAAGGTAACTACTCTGGCCATGGCAGCAGAGATTGGGGATGATTGTGTCAGTACCAGAGCATTATACCAATCCAAGG
Organism: Sphenodon punctatus; assembly: GCA_003113815.1. Taxonomy (NCBI): domain Eukaryota; kingdom Metazoa; phylum Chordata; class Lepidosauria; order Sphenodontia; family Sphenodontidae; genus Sphenodon; species Sphenodon punctatus. The sequence continues at coordinate 23,288 of QEPC01004895.1, read as the reverse complement.
GACCAAAGGGGGAGGGGGAACAACCCAAGCCCCAGGGGAACAAGAGGTATAACCCTGACTATAGAAAAGGCTTCCAGCCCAAACAAAACTGGGAATGCAACGAGGCAACCCAGGCAGGGGGAGGAGGCCAAGGGGGAAACAGACCCCAACAAGGAGGAGGCAATATCAAATTGATGCATAGGTGGTATACTACGCCAGTAGAAATCAATAGAATAAAAGCAACATACCCCCCAACTTGCTGGCGGGGATGCGGGGAGAGAGGTACATACCTACACGC
>QEPC01004895.1:0-11427 GCA_003113815.1 Sphenodon punctatus | reverse complement strand
CATTTATTTCATTGAGTTCAATGGGGACACAGCGCCCCATTGAACTCAATGAAATAAAACCGGTACCGGTATACCGGATTTAATCCGGGAATCCGGTTTTTGTAGAACCGGTAACCGGTAAATCCGGTAACGGGCCCGGGGTCCCACCCCTAAGCATCACACAGCACAAAACCCATCCCCTCAGACACTAGTATTTGTAATGCTACGTGAGAAAGAAAATGCAGCCGCTTCTGTTTCCCAGACCTCTGGAATGATTGAATTCCAGCGAGGCCAGGCAGTCATTACAAGGGGAATACTGTTCCTGCTCTCTTCAATATTAAGTGGGGGGGGGGGAGTATGGGGTAATGTTTATATATCATTTCAGTGATTAGTTTTATGAATTAACTATGGGAGTCACCCAATGTATATAAAAAAATTAATTGCTCAGGAAATTAATTAGGCCTCGCAGAGGTCAGATCTCTTTATTTCTTACGGTAGCAAGGAGGAGGGCTTGGAAGACAACAAACTAAGGAATCAATCACAGTTTTTATTTTATTTCATGTGTGTGTGTGTGTGTGTGTGTGTGTGTGTGTGTGTGTGTGTGTGTGTGTGTGTGAGATGCCATGGTTGTTTGTCACTCAGTGTTGTATGTCTATCTATGTGATATCACTAACCCTTCCGTTAATTTCTTCACCATCACTTCTTTATCTATGCTTTGTAGTTTGTTTGTTTTTTAGACAATATCAGCAAACATCACCCCCAATGTTCTCCTTTTGTATCACCACTTTTTCAGGCTTGGATACACTCCCTATAGACTCAGTCCACAACCTCTCACAGGGACTGAAACAAATTAGGGTAACCCTTCCAGACTGGTATCAAATTCTGTTACAGAAGCAGCTCTCAACTGGTTAGGAATACCAAATTTGCTGTTCTTGGTACTCAGTGGCAGGAAAAGATCTCTCAGTATGCTGGACAATATACTTGGCAGCCTCCACATGGAATCCATGCACCCTCCTCTGTGGGCAGTGTCCTCAATCAAAGAAAATCTTCACGCTAATTGGATTAAGGTAATCGCATAATATCTCCATGCACCAAGGAGATATTATCGTTACCATACAAACTGTAACCCCCAAAGGAAGTCTTTTGGGGGCATGTGCCATACAGGCACAGCAAATTTTCAATTTAGAAGAACAATGTGCAACTTAGAAGGCTGCTATGTACTATTACTGCCCAAGCCATATCACCAGTGCTATTACAACAACAGAACATATTTATTCCTGCATGATTTCCCCCATAAGCAACCAATGACCCACAAGTATACCCTTTAGGAAATAAATGTTTGTATGTAACAGCACCCCCTGGAACTCCCGTATGTTATAATGAATTATTTGTGCACACTACCCCGGACACTGGATTCATGTTCATGTGTAACGTAACTAAAAAGTATAATAATGATTAGTCTTGGATGTTGGGCCAAACATGCAATGGCTCTGCTTCCACAAAGAGCAATCTAGGACCTCCAGCCGTAAGTAGATATAGTAAGTTTGTGATGGGTTTTATTTAATTTATTCATTTGTTTTGTGGTATTGCTGTGTTTTGGGGTTTGTTCTTGCACCTCATCCTTGTTTTAGTTTTAGAAGTTGCGAAATGCAGTACGTGATTTTTGAAGCATTGCTCTGACCCCTGTCAGCTCTGACCCCTGTCTTGTTCCCAGAAAGGAACTGCATTGTGCAGTTGGTAAAAACGCGTCCGATGGGCTTGACCATGCTCATATTGAGGTTAAGACAGGTACAGCCGGGAAGATTTGAGTATGGCCCACTATCCCTTTCCCTCAACCAATGTCCCAGTGTTGTTTTAATCAATAGACTGTGTTTTAATCATTGGTATAGTTATTTGTTATAATATTAATGATCTTAGGAAGAATAATTTATAACACAATGGTTTTAGTTTAAACAGTTATAACAGCTTTGCAAGTGGGGTAGTGCCCCCTGCTGCGCAAAGTCCATGCCANGAGAGAGAGAGCGCAAATACGCCTCTGTACGCTCCGGCGGCAGAAATTGGGAACTGTCTTATACTGGCTTCCGAGCCTGGCTGGTTAAAGAAGCAAAGGATAGAGGTCTCATTCTCCCCAGAGGGATGGGACTTGCAGTCTAATATTCTGGGTGGTGACAGAGGGTAAGAGACCAGTGAATAAGTGGGTAATGGGGCGATAGACTATAGTTTTATTGATATCTTATGTTCTCCTGGCCTGGACAAAGGAAGCCAGACCTACCTTTGGTCAAGCAAAGAGCAGAGAGAGAGGGTCCAGAACAGACAGCAGGCCTGAGACTGTGATGGAATTCAAGCTGAGATGACTCAACATGTGGATAAGGCCCCATCAGCGTACGGACAAAGGCACAGCCAGACAAGTGTCTTCTCCTGGCACGGCCACACATGCTAATAAAAGCCTCCTGCTGAACACCTGGAGTTGACAAACAAAACCCATTGTGAACAGACAAGTGGGACATTTGCAACTCTGCTCCTGACTTCCAGGCCAGAAAAGAACAATCAAGGAAAGATAAAGATGCTAACGTGCTCAGGGCCCTTCCTCCCAGGAAGATGCTCTTTTGATGTGCTAAAGAACTGTGTGATGTCACCGTGACACGGCATCTTGCTATTACTGACCGGTACCTCAGAACTGTATAAAGGACCTGGTCGTGCAACATGGCTTTGGGTGGGGGCTTGTGGTCACCAGTTGGTGAATCACATGGTTTCACTCCCTTCCAGACCTTGCACACACAGATCACAACTTATCCTCGCTCGCCAGCAGCTCGACTCTCCAGCACCAAAGGGCCCTCTCTCAGTCTCTTCCCTGAATCAGCCTGCGAGCTTCCAGGATTTGGCCAGTCACAGGACACGTAAGATCTCTTTATCTGGGGACTATCTGTATAATACTGTGTGTGTAGTATAATCCTGCCAAGAATAGAAAACCAAGGTGTGCCCTTCCAATAAAGTGTTGTTTTTGTACCACATTGGAGTGGTGTTTTATGACGATCTCGATCCCAATAATTTATTAGTAACATTTGGTGGAGAATGTCGGGGAAGGGAAACTGAGGCAGAGTTGCTAATTGTCAGGTCCAAAGGGAAAATTTGAAGAACTCTGACTCTCAGGGACCCTTTTGTCGTCGTTTTAAGGTTCACGGGCACTGCTGGTTCAGTGTTTAAGCGTGTTGTATTTTTGGAGACATACCTGGTTTCTAGATCTTTGCATTATTATATTTATCGCTCTATATATTGATATCTATGGCTTGGTTCAGAAAGAAATGTACTGGAGGGGTCCCCTCAGAAGGGTGGGAAAAAGTTCAGAAACTGCCAGCTATCTCACAAACTGTTGCAGAGAGTGGTATTTGCCCATGGGTGAAAGATGCATTGTGCTCCCCAGTTACACAGGAACAGCTCTGTGACATGTGGGAAAATTTTTTGCTGTTGTACAAACCTAAATCTAAAGATAAATTCTCAGCCTTGTTGTGGCTTTTTAAACTAGCTATAGAAAAGTTACAAAAAGAATGCTCTGATTTAAGAGAAGAAAACAAATCAATAGAGGCTGAGAATTGTCACTTGAAACACAAATTGACAGAAGGTCAAAACTGGAAAAACGAGACAACAGCCAAAAATCTCCTGCAAGTCCATCAGCTGACCAGACTTGAAAATCATAACAGCCAGTTACAGCTTGAGAGACAGACACAGGCAGACATGATTTCACGTCTTCAAACACGCTTGCAAGAAAGTCAAGCTGCCACTAGGGCTGTCATGCAAAGATTAAGAGAAATAAAAATGGGGGAGGGAAATTCAAATCATTCTGCTTGTGAAGCTAAAATCTCAGCTCTCACTAAACAATTGGAAACCAGAAAAGGTCTCATAGCTGCAGCCCAGTCCAAACCAATACACTTATGCAGGTCTATTGACCCAGATGAAACCCCAACTTCTGAGGAAGAAGATCTGGTGGATGAGATATGCACACAAAATATTCCCCAAGAAATAGCGAATGCCCCACCTATCCCTGAACCCCCTGACAAGATTGCAGTAATAACCACCCAAACCAGAGTTAAACAGAAGGGGGAGGAAGAACAGACCACCACTACCACTATAGACACACCTATGTCACAAGCAGAAATTAAAGCTGCTGCTGGCACTCTGGGACCCCTGAATAAAAAAACTCTTTTAGATTGGTTTGCAAAAGCAGCCCAATATAATATGTGGACTGCCACAGATCTTAAAGTAATTGCTATGGCTGCAGCGGATGCTAATATCTGGCCAGACATCAACCAAGCTTTTGCCAAAGGTAATGAGTCAAAATTAACCCTTAATCAGGTAATTAGAAATATTGTCAAAGAGTTTCACACTGCAAGAGGTGCAGCCCAGCGTTACCATACTGACACACAAACCCCAGGGGAATCTGTAAGAAAATATGTGCTTAGACACCAGCTCCTAGCTATTGCTGCTGATCTAATAGATGAAGACGGGGTTTTCCAAATTAAGGATTTAAATTGGGACCAAAAATGGTTTATGCAGAGTGTGTATGATGGGCTAAGTCTACACACCCAAATGGCCATGGGGACACCTGATTTTGATCATGAAGAATGGAAACTAGAGGAATTAATTAATAAAGCTAGGTTAGCTGAGTCTTTAGCTGAAAGGTGGCAGGAACAAAACACCAAAAGTAAAAATTCCTCCAAAGCCTCCCCGGAGTATAGACAGGCTCTCTCCTACACAAATACAGGAATGCCCCCCAATTATGCTCACGATCACACAGCAGGGAAATGTTCCCCATGCCAGCCCAGGGACTTTTATCCCTTCCCCTGGGATGTCCAGGCTCCTGTAGGGTCCCCCAGGAGTCCCCCTCCATGGCCAGGTTTCCAGGACAGGGCTTGGAGTGAAATTCTGACATTCACTAACTTGTTTTGGGGAATGTATTTCACCCATCTCTCCATGTGGCTCCCCCATTCTGCCCTAACCAGCAACAGTGGTCCCTGGCCCCTACAAGCGTAATCCAGCCTGAAGCAAGCCCCCCCTTTTGTGTGTTTGGGTGTTAAGGAGGGAAATACAGAACAGTGTTGTTGGAAATGTAGGTATAAGGAAAAGATTTTAAGGATGGTTCTTGAAGGATAGGATGAACACTGGCTAAATGGGCATGGTGTAGCATCCATGCAAGGAGGAATTACATGTAAGTTGGAAAGAAGGCTAGAGAAAGTGTTTAAAAAGGGTAACAAAGATTGCTTTTATTGTTGTGATTGGTAGGGTTGTCTTTTAGGTAGTCTGTTTAGGTGTTCTGTTAAAAATAGGGCCTCATCTACACTGTTTTTGCCAGCAAGGGCTAAAACTGTCTGTAAGGAGGAATAAAAGCAGCAGTCTCAAAAATCCTGCCATTTACCATGCTTCTGTGCTGATATGAGTAATTTGTGTGTGCTTGACTATGTGGGATGTATGAGATAGGGTGTATGTATATTTGTATGCTCGAGGAGATCCCCATGCGGGTATGTGTGTGCGTGACTTTGCCTGAGTGCCCTGAGATAGGGGTGTGTGACAAAAATTTGTGTGAGCACATGTGCAAGTGTAATGAATGTTTTATTGAAAGCTTGTGTAAGTGGGTGCGCCTGCTATGTATGTATGTTTGAGGATTCCTACAAATCAGTGCTGGAGCAGGCAGCCATTATGCATGGGTTGTCTACAAAAGTAATACTGTTCGTGCTCTTACAGTATTAAAAGGGGGAGGATTTATATAATTCCAGTGATTAGTTTCATGAATTGACTATGGGAGTCACCCTTAATTAGGCCTTGCAGAGGTCAGATCTCTTTATTTCTTACAGAAGCAAGAAGGCGGACTTGGAAGACAACAAACTAAGGAACCAACCACAGTTTTTATTTTATTTCATTTATGTGCGTGTGTGTTATGCCATGGCTGTTTGTCACTCAGTGTTGTATGTCTTTCTATGTGATGTCACTAAACCTTCAGTTAATTTCTTCACCACCACTTGTTTATCTATGCTTTGTAGTTTGTTTTTTTTATTTACAATTTTTCTCTTAACCATCCTCTGACCCTGTCCAATGGCAATATCAGCAAACATCACCCCCAATGTTCTCCTTTTGTATCACCACTTTTTCAGGCTTGGATACACTCCCTATAGACTCAGTCCACAACCTCTCACAGGGACTGAAACAAATTGGGGTAACCCTTCCAGACTGGAATCAAATTATGTTACAAGGAATTATAGCCTCAGAAGCAGCTCTCAACTTGTTAGGAATACCAAATTTTCTGTTCTTGGTACTCAGTGGCAGGAAAAGATCTCTCATTATGCTGGACAATATACTTGGCAGCCTCCACATGGAACCCATGCACCCTCATCTGTGGGCAGTATCCTCAATCAAAGAAAATCTTAACACTAATTGGATTAAGGTAATCGCATAATATCTCCATGCACCAAGGAGATATTATTCTTACCATACAAACTGTAACCCCCAAAGGAAGTCATTTTGGGGCATGTGCCATACAGGCACAGCAAATTTTCAATTTGGAAGAACAATGTGCAACTTAGAAGGCTGCTATGTACTATTACTGCCCAAGCCATATCACCAGTGCTATTACAATAACAGAACATATTCCTGTATGATTTCCCCCATAAGCAACCAATGACCCACAAGTATACACTTTAGGAAATAAATGTTTTTATGTAACAGCATCCCCTGGAATTCCCGTATGTTATAATGAATTATTTGTGCACACTACCCCGGACACTGGATTCATGTTCATGTGTAATGTAACTAAAAAGTATAATAATTATTAGTCTTGGATGTTGGGCCAAACACGCAATGGCTATGCTTCCACAAAGAGCAATCTATGACCTCCAACCTTAAGTAGATATAGTAATTATTTGTGATGGGTTTTATTTAATTTATTTGTCTGTTTCATGGTTTACTGTGTTTTTGGGCTTGTTCTTGCACCTCATCCTTGTTTTAGTTTAATAAGTTGTGAAATGCAGTATGTGATTTTTGAAGCATTGCTCTGACCCCTGTCAGCCACCCTTTCTGGTTCCCAGAAAGGAACTGCATTGTTCAGTTGGTAAAAACGCGTCAGATGGGCTTGACCATGCTCATATTGATGTTAAGACAGGTACAGCCAGGAAAGTTTTAGTATGGCACACTATCCCTTTCCCTCAACCAATGTCCCAATGTTGTTTTAATCAATAGACTGTTTTAATTATTGGTAAAGTTATTTGTTATAGTATTAATGATCTTAGGCAGAATAATTTATAACACAATGGTTTTAGTTTAAACAATTATAACAGCTTTGCAAGTGGGGTAGCGCCCCCTGCTGCGCAAAGTCCATGCCGAAAATGGTGTTCACCTCATCCTGTACTTTCAGTGCACGGTCAGTGCTGAATGATGTGACCCAATCACACCGCCATGAAACACCGTTTTGGTAAAGAAGTGATGGTAAAGATCACTTCCAACGAGGGTTAAGTGCTGGTAACCTCTGACCCCGCCCACACACTCATGAACCAAAGATGTATCAAACATTCTCTGCTACAATACCAATTTTATGTCATGATTTCCATTTCTCACCATTATTCAAATAATCACGTTGTATTTTCTACTGACCCACCTCATGTAATCTACACACCAATTTTTCTAGACTTGGCAGTTGTTTCTGTAATTTTTTATGATACTGTTTTAACCGTATCACAGCGGGGAATGTGGCGATAGAATATAGTTTTATTGATATCTTATGTTCTCCTGGCCTGGACAAAGGAAGCCAGACCTAACTTCGGTCAAGCAAAGGCAAAGAGCAGGGAGAGGGCCCAGAACAGACAGCAGGCCTGAGATTGTGATGGAATTCAAGCTGAGATGACACAACATGTGGATAAGGCCCCATCAGCATACGGACAAAGGCACAGCCAGACAAGTATCTTCTCCTGGCACACATGCTTAACAAAGCCTCCTGCTGAACAACTGGAGTTGATGAAACAAAACCCATTGGGAACAGACAAGTGGGACATTTGCTACTCGGCTCCTGACTTCCAGGCCAGGAAAGAAAAATCAAGGAAAGATAAAGATGCTAACGTGCTCAGGACCCTTCCTCCCAGGAAGACGCTCTTTTGATGTGCTGAAGAACTGTGTGATGTCACCGTGACACGGCATCTGGCTATTACTGACCGGTACCTCAGAACTGTATACGAGACCTGGCCGTGCAGCATGGCTTTGGGTGGGGGCTTGTGGTCACCAGTTGGTGAATCATGTGGCTTCACTCCCTTCCAGACCTTGCACACATGGATCACAACTTATCGTCGCCCACCAGCAGCTCGACTCTCCATCACCAAAGGACCCTCTCTCTGCTCTTTGCTTTTGCTTGACCGAAGTTAGGTCTGTCTTCCTTTGTCCAGGCCAGGAGAACATAAGATATCAATAAAATGGGGTTCCGGGAGGCTGGAGGGAACCGCCAGTGGGCTCCATTACACCACACACATTCTTGGCTTGGTTACAGTAAACTCAAGGAAATCAGAGTGGTTTTAAATTCACTTGTCTAATTATTTATTGGACCCAGTGATGTTTTCAAGCTGTGAGTTCCACATGGTAACACTGACCTCTCTCCTTCCCAAGGCTACAGACCACTCGCACTCTCTTCACGTTGTCTTGGGAGGAAGCCAAATTCCAGTTGCACAAGCCCATTGCACAACTCAGGCACTGCTGCCAGAACTGTTGGGTATTATATAAGAGCCCGTTCCTGCTCCAGAGGCAACTGCCAACAAGACTCCCGGCCCAGCATGGAGCTCCTGGGAGCCGGGACCCTGTTCCTGCTCATCTGCCTCGGCTGCCTGATTCTCCTCTCGGTATGGAGACAGAGGCAGCGGAGAGCCGAGATGCCGCCTGGCCCCACCCCTCTCCCCCTCATTGGCAACCTGCTGCAGGTCAACACGTCCGACATGTACCGGTCCCTCGAGAAGGTACGTGCGAGTCTCCTGGGGCGTCCTGCAGCCCAGCTCCTCCCTATCAGGGTTAGGTTGAGGAGGATCATAACACTCCTCCTTGCCAGGGACAGGTCCCACATGCTCGCTAGCTTGTCCGTCTGTCTCTCCAGAGTAGAGAAAATAGGGTTTGCTGTGTTGGCCCCAAATATAGGCAATAGAGACAAAGTAGTAAATTGATCTCTCTTACTGGTCCGAGTCCAGTTGGTGGAGGTCTAATAAGGGATATCACTTTACTACTTTGCCTCTGCTGTCTCTCCAGAGAAAAGGCGGATAGCTTCAGGCATGTTTAGCCTAGAAAAGAGAGGAGTAAGCGGGGAGGGACATACTGACACCGCGGGTAGGACAGGATCGAAGCGATGGCTTCAAACTGCAGGTAGGTCAGGTTAGGTTAAATATTAGTGTAGAGAAAGTAGGGTTTGCCCTATATCCATCCATGATATTAGGGAAAAAACTAAACTTCCTAAAGAGATCAGCAGCGGAACAAGCTGCCTGGAGAGGTTGTGGCATCTTCTTCCCTCGGGGATTTTCAAAGAAGACCGGACGGGCATCTGAGTGTCAGGGATGCTGTAGGTCTCAAAACATCCTGCCTCTATCCATCCCTGTCCCCAGCAGTATCTGTGGAAATGTTTGTCTATTTGCCCCCAGACATCAGATCTCTCTCCCAACCCCATGTGCTTCTACGTCTTCACCCCCAGATATTGGCATCCATCTATCAAGATACTCGTCCGCCCTCCCCTCCCTCGCGCACTCCCCTACGGTAGAGTGTAGCCCCCAGAGGGGCCGCTCTACCTGTCGACAGGCCTGCCACACTCCGGTCATCGTATTGTGTCTCTGTTGTTGTCTGGGGCTCAAAATGGGGTCATCTACACAAACATCGGGGAGCTCTTCTCTGATCTATCCGCTACCTCCGTTTCCAGCCACCCATCCCCGATCTGTCTGCTCCCATATATATCCGTCCGGTCCATCCATCTGTGCATCCCGCTGTCTGCCTAGCGGACGCTGTGCTCTAAGCAGGGGTGAGGTGGGGGACGGGGAGCAGCTGCCTCAGCTACGAACGTGGTTTATGGATCCCAAGGCCCTTCTGTTTCTCTGTGTACATGGGCCAGGGAGGATTATTCTTCCAGACAGCAAGCTGGCTAGACGCCAACACCGTGGGGATCTCCCAGCTCTGCTACAGACGCCCTGGGCAAGACTCTCCGTTAATCTTCCTGAGATACATAGTTCCCTCTCTGTGAAATGGGTGCAGAGAGGGTGCCTCCCTGCCCTTGCCCGCCGGGCCCCCACCCTCCACACCTCAAGGAGCACAGGAGCCTCCTCAAAACCCACCTCTTCCGCTCTGCCCTTCCTAACTCCTGCTAATCATCCCCACCCAGAATTATCCCCCACCTGCTATCTGCAAACTCCCATTCTCTGTAACCAAGCCAAGAACGTGCACCTGAGCTCTCACATCCTCCTGAATGTCGCATCCCTCGTCTCTCCCTCTGTTCCCCCTTCCCCGTCTCCCCTGCCCCTGTCTTTAGATTGTGAGCTCTCGGGCAGGGACCATGTCCATCTTGTTTTTTGTAAAGCACCAGGTACATCGCTGGCGCTATATAAATGCTAATAAATCATCATCATCATCATCCTAGGCTAGAATCACAGAATATCGGCGTCAGAAGGGACCTTCACGCTTGATTTTGTGATTCACTGATCTAGGCCACAAACCACAAGCCGCTTAGTGCAGAGTTTCCATGTGGGGCAACTCTGGATAGCAGCCAGGGGATCCCTTCACCGTGTTTGCTTGTGGGTCGGGTGGGGCTACAGAACTCTCAAATCCAAGGGGGAGCAGATGCACAAGCAGTTCCACTCTGGGTCAAACCAATGGTCCATTCAACCCAGCCTCCAACAGCGGCCGGTGCTGGATTCTCCAGAGAATACGTCACAATGGTAAGAATTTTAGCTACAATAGGGAGAGGCGGTACAACTGCCCCCCCCCCAACCCCCATGGCCCACCAGCCTGGGCAGGGGGCTATTGCTGTTGTTACATTTCCCTGCCACCAGGGGGGCAGCTGCTGGGGGTCTTCATTCCAACTTCTGCACTGGGGCCCGTTTCAGCCGAGCAATACGTTGGCTGGAGAAAGGCTGCTCCGGAAAAGGGGGAGTGGAATATTAGGCAAGTGAGATGGTGCCTTATTTTGGGGAGAACTCCCACACAGCGATGCAAGGTGACTCCGTGCGGCATCTGGCACAACAAGGCCCCAGTCTGAGCGGGGATTCCGAATCTCCCCGATTTCAAAATAAGAACTTCACGCAGAGCGTTCATTCGACGAACGTTGAGAAGGGATCGGCTGTCTCCCCTGGAAGTTCTCTGCTCCCGCTGGTGTCAATAGGCACTTGGTGGCAGAGCGCTACGGAGAGCTGGCTCCAACCGTCGACAGAGTTGATTGGGCTTGTTCAAAGGGTGGAC
>QEPC01004890.1:918348-956761 GCA_003113815.1 Sphenodon punctatus | reverse complement strand
CACTGACAGACTGAGCTCAGGGGAAGGGAGCAGAGAGGAGGGCAGGCGCACAGGGAGAGGGGACAGATCACACTGAAGGGCTGAGCTCAGGGGAAGGGAGCAGAGAGGAGGGCAGGCACACGAGGAGAGGGGACAGATCCAGGGCACGGATCCATGATCTGAACCCTTCTCTTCCTGAGTGCACGGTGCACCCCTTAAGCACCCTGACCCCAGCTTCTCTGCAGCTCTCCGAGACAAGTGGCCCGTGAGAGGGAAAAGTGAATACATTCGTAGAGTTGCAAGAGACCGCGAGGGTCGTCCAACCCAACCCCCTGCTTGGATGCAGGAGGACAGCAGTGACAGCATCTCCGACGGGGAGGGCCGCATTCGGTCTCTGTTTGAAGCCCTCCAGGGACGGGGGGAGCCTACGACCTCCCTACATGGCTTGTTCCGTCGCCGCGCCGCTCTGACTATCAAGATGGTTTTCTTGATATTTAATTGAAATCTCCCTCCCTATAACTTGAGCCCATGATTTCTAGTCCTGCCCGCTCTAGCCAGGCAGAACAGCTCCTTGCCCTCTTTTCGGGGGCAGCCCCTTGAGAGATTTGAAGACCGCTATCCTGTCTTCCCTTAATCTTCTCTTCCCTAGGCTAAACATACCCAGTTCCTTCAACTTTTCCCTCCTAGAATGTGTTTTCCAAACCCTTTTAACATCTTTGTCGCCCTCCTCTGACCCCGTTGCCCCCACCCAGGGTTTAACTTGGGGCGGGGTGGGGGCTCAGCCCCAGCAGTTAAATTCAATTGTGTGGGTGTGTGCGTGTGTGTGTGTGTGCGTGTGCGCAGAGTCCTGGAAATGTTCCCAGAAGGAGTGTGCACCCCTAAATGTGACAGACCGGGAAAAGGCCGATATTGACCATCTCGGGGTTGAAAACAAAAGCCAGAAAAAAAACCCCTGGATGGTTTATTTAGCTTTCATTAGCGACTTTCCTAACCCACCCCCCTGCACTGGCCACCAGAACTCTTGCTTCCTATTCAGCTGGAGAGAGGCAGCCTAGGGTTGCTAGCTCAAGAACAGGGTTCATGCCCAAGCTCTGGGGCAGGGTGTGTGGCTTCTGGTGCCATTTTGGCCCCCAGCAATTCATTATTGATTATTATTTTAAGTACTGTCCCCACCCCTGCCCTAGGGCTTCAATGGGATTACTCTGGAATAAGTGGGTCATAGGTTATGGTCTTAATCTTCCCTTGCCCAAGGTCATTCAGGAGTCTGGGGCAGAGCAGGGACTCCGGAGTCTCTTCTTGCTAGGGCAAGAATCACAGCGCCAGTCTCTGTGGCTTTGTTTGACTGATTTCAGGCGAAAGACAAGGACTGGTGGATCAAGCTGTTCTCTCAGTTCTGCAGCAAAACGGCCAACGAAGAGGAGGCGATTGTGCATAAACTCCTGGGGGACAAATTTAAGGTAGGAGCGTCCCTTCAGCAGGCTCTGAACCAGCCTATCTGGCATAGCCATGCCTCTTCTCCTCACCCCCTTCCAAGGAGTCCCGCCTTACTGCAAGACAATGCTCCCCATTGGTGAAATTGACATGGCAATGTGCCCCATTGGTGAAATTGACAAAGCAAACCGCCCCACTGGTGAAACTGACAAAGCAAATCTCCCCACTGCAAGGCAATGCTTTTCACTGGTAAAATTGACAAGACAAGGAATTGACCAGACAATGCTCCCCAGTGGTGAAATTGACACAGTAAAGTGCCTCACTGCAAGGCAGTGCTCTCCACTGGTGAAACTAACAGGGCAAAGAATTGACAAGGCAATGCTCTCCGCTGGTGAAACTGACAAAGCAAAGTGCTTCACTGCAAGGCAATACTCCTCACTGGTGAAACTAACAAGGCAATGCTCTCCACTGGTGAAACTGACAAAGCTGGAACTGCCGCTCTAGACCAGCAGTTGAGAACCCACAGCCCATAGGCAGCATCCAGCTTGCCCCAGAGTTCCCTTGGCCAGGTAGAGTCCAGCATGTCCCTGTTCTGTGTTGGGTTAAGTCTTCCCACCCCTGCGCTAGCTCTATCTTTGTGCCCTCCAGGACCAGCTAGAGCTCCTACGCCTCCTCTTTACAGAAGCCCTTTACGAGGAGCGGCTCAGCAGGGTAAGTTGAGAATCACCAGTGACAGTCCCATTTTGTCCTTTGTTCCTCTGATTCCCCGTTTGCTACCCAAGAAGTGTGGGCCCTTGTGATGAGGTGGTGGAGAGGGTACAAGGGGTGCCCGTAAGTTGCCGCAGGGTGCAGCCCTTCTGGCCTGGCTGCTGGATAGAGGCGATCGTTTGCGTAATTGTCCAGATGAATTCTGTAACGCACTCTGAGTGCCATTTGGCAGGGGAGCACTTTAGAAATAAACATTAATTAATTAATTATTACTATAATCATTATATAATTGTTTGGGTAGGCGGCCAGTGGGAAACTTTTGGCCACTGCCTGCGGGATGAGCTCCTATAAAGAGAGAGAGAGAGGTGGGTGGCAAGGAAGTTGAGGGAAACCAACTAAAAAAAAGAAAAGGGCTAGATTGCCTGAAGTCTGGCCCCCAGCAGGAAAAAGAAATGTACAGAAACCCAGAGCAGCCCAGCACTGTTGGCGTTGCCCCCTCTGCACCCGTTTCTCCCACTGAAGCAGTGGTTAGCACCCTGCGCTGACTTGTACGCTGATCTGGAAATGGGCGGGAGGGGTGTGTGCTTTTTTTTTGCCCAAGGTAGAACAGCTGACTACTTTGCGACGGCAGACACCCCCGGCCACAATGATTAAAACTGGCCAGGCGGAACTCGATCTGCCGTGGAAGTGTGTTGTGGCTCCCAGATCTGTCCCTGCGGCGCTACTGCCTCTCCGATCGCCCCAGTCTATACTTGTGCCTGGGTTTTTGTCATTCCTACGTGTAGTCCTTGGCGTTTTGTCTTTTTGTCAAATTTAATTTTGCTGCTTCTAGCCCAGCTCTGTAATTTATCTTGATGGCGAGCCTGACCCGCCCCTAATCTGTTCCTCTTTTGTTTGTATTCTTTCCCTGCAGTGGTTCACTCCAGAAGGATTCCGGTCGCTCTTTGCCCTTGTGGGCACCAATGGGCAAGGGATAGGGACAAGGTAAGCAGCGGACTTGCTCCTCTGTCACCGCGGTGCAGCCCTGTGACGTGCAGGGAATTGCGGAGGAAGCAGCTGGGAAATTGTGAGAGTTGCAATATTCCTTGTGGATCTGGTTTCCTTGCAGGAATCCTATAGAGATTCCCCTGGGAGTTAGGAGTTATATACATATAAAAACAACTCTTCATCCTTACAACATCCCTGTGAGGTAGGTTAGGCTGAGCGAATATTATGACTGGCCCAAGGTCACTGAGTGAGTTATCTGCGCACATTGGTCAGCCTTAATGATGGCAGAGATGGCCTGGGGGAGACTCCAAAAAGAGAAAAGGGTTGGTGTGAAAATGAACTAGATAAATATTGTAAAGCACCTTGCACACTGAAATGATTAATAATAGTAATTCCAGAGTAAGGGAGGAGGGTGGTTTTCACCCTGCAAGGATGTATCTTGGGTGGATGCCTTCCTGATGGTAGTTTAATACTGGGTGGCTCTACACCGTACATTAGCACCTGTGCTACTCGTTGCAACGTTATCCTGTGGTGGAGTAGCACAAACATACATTTAGGCTGTTCCATGTTTAGGCTGGCCCCTTATGGACTGACCAACAGGGGGAGTCCATTGGGTGGCAGCATAAGCCCAAAGCCCTGCTAGTGAAACTGACAAGGCAAAGCTCCCAGCTGGTAAAACTGACAAAGCAAAACACCCCACTGCAAGACAGTGCTTCCTACTGGTGAGATTGACAAGGCAATGCTCCCCCGCTGGTGAAATTTACAAAGCAAAAGACAGTGCCCTCCCACTGGTGAAATCGACAAGGCAAAGTGGCTCACTGCATGGCAGTGCTCCCTACAAAGCAAAAGGCAGTGCCCTCCCACTGGCGAAACTGACAAGGCAAAGTGGCTCACTGCACACTAGTGCTGGTAAAACTGACAAGACAAAGAATTGACACAAATGCTTCCCACTGGTGAAATTGACAAAGCAAATCCCACTGCAAGGTAATGCTCGCCATTGGTGAAATTGACTAGGCAAAGCCCCTACTGGTTAAAATTAAAAAGTCCATGTGCTGGGTTTATTCCCTGGATTTGTTCTGGGGTACAAACCTCATCAAACCTGTGTTGACTCCATGGGTTTCCTCGCAGGTTTGTGAGACTGACACTTGCCCCTGTGTTGGGCAGCTGGGACAGTGACCAAACATCACTGCCTTGCTCCTGTCTGCCTGAGTAGGCCACAGCTGTCCTCCCATGCCAGGACACACAATCCTGCTCCTGCTTTGCCCGCTGAGACTCACAGCCTTATAGAAGCCGTAGGAGCGATCACTGCATTGTCTTTGATTTCCTGTAGCTCCCTGAGCCAGTGGGTCCATGGCTGCGATGCCCTTGAGCTTCCCCCAGCAGAGCGAGAGGAGCTCGATGCCTTCATAGATCAGCTGTATAAGGACATTGAGAAGGGTAGGTGGCAGGGTTTGGTTGGTTTCCTTGGGCTCGCCATCAGGGTGGGTAAGTCCTGGCAGGATCAGGCTGGTGCGGTGCCAACATTCCCAGGTGCCAGGTTCCTTTGCCAAAGTATTGGTTTATTTTCAGTGCTTCCTTCTACCTTCCCTCAGGCTGCCAAATAGCGCCAGCAATGTGCCTGGCTGTGACCAGTCATTGAGTAGAGGCAGGGCCCTGCCCCAAGGGCATTACAGTCTAGGTGAGACAATGGAGAAGGGAACACAGGGAGAGACCGGGAGACATTCATGAAGCTGAGAACCAGTTGCAGGTGCATGTACTTTGCTTGGTTACAGAGGAAAGGTCAGCAGTCCGTGGGGGTGAGGAGTGAGGGAAAGCCAGATGATGGAAGAGAGGGTTTTTAAGAGGGATTTGAAGGTCAGGAGGGAGGAAGCAGAGTACGTTCGTGGAGGGAGTTCCAAGCATAGGAGAAGGAGCAAAGATGGCTTAGGGGGCAGGTGAGGATGGTGGCAGAGGAAAAGCAAAGTTTCCAGGTGGGAAATGGGGGCAGAAAGATGGGGAGGAGCAAGGCCGTGAAGAGCCTTGAAGGCAAGTTGGATGTGACGGTGGAGAGGGAACAGAGAAAGGGGGTTGCACAAGATTGAAGCGGCAGGTGCAGCAGTGAAATGAGAGCCGGTGCGGTGTAGTGGTTTAAGGAGCTGGACTTGGTCCGGGGAAGCCAGGGTTCAAATCCCTGCCCTCGCCATGAACTCACTGGGTGGCCTTGGGCAAGTCAAAACCTCTTGGCCTCAGTTTCCCCATCTGTAAAATGGGATTGTGTGTGTGAGTGTCTCTCCCCCTCCCTGTGTTCTCCTCACCCATATCCATCTTAGATTGTAAGCCCGATGGGCAGGGACCTGTCTTAAAAAAAAAATCAAAAAAATCTGTGATGGTAAAAAGTGCGGCGTTTGCCTAGTAGCACTACAGAAAGGGTTAGTAGTAGAGTCACGGTGGCCAGCTTGAGGGAGCTGCAGACTGAGCTGGACTGCCATGGGCGAGCCAGAGCCTGGCCGGGAAGTGCCCCTCCCCTGATGTCCCCACCCGTTTGAGGGGCAACGATTTCAGTCGGGCCCAATATTATAAGCATGCCTCCCTCCCTCCCTCTCTCTCTCCGCTTCAGAGACGGGGGAGTTCCTGAACTGTGAAGGGTCTGGACTCTACATGCTGCAGAGCTGCTGTAAGTAGCGGGAGCTTTCTGGGCTTAGCGGCGAGTGCTTTGCCCTGATGCTTTACGTGGCGTGGTTACATCCGTAAGGGGTGCTGCCTGGGGTGGCAGAGTGTAAGGGCAAGGGGGGGGGGGGCATGAGCCCCCTAGCTTCTAAAATCAGGGACCCGCCCCGCTGTGCTGCAGGTTCCTGCAGTGAGTAACGGCTCGCAAGCAGCCGCGGCCACTAGCCGCTGTTCTAATGCCCGGAGTAGAGATTGGGCAGCTATCGTTGCTTCCTGGGAGCATGCTGGGGAATGTAGTCCAGCATGCTCCCAGAGAGCCACTGGTATCATAATTTATTTATTTATTTGTATTTGTACAACTTTTATCCTGCTCCCTTCCTGCCTCAGGCAGCTTGAGGCGGCGAACGCAAGAAATTACCAACAAAATACAAACGGTAAAACAATAGAAGCATCAAAACATCAATAGAAAATATCAATATCAAAATTAAGCCATCCTATCAGGAGAGCTATCCCCCCCCCCCCTTACCCATCTGCCTCACCAAATGCCCGGCGGAACAGCCAGGTCTTACAGGGTCGTCGGAAAAAAGGGAGGTCCGGGGACCGGCGAACCTTGACCGGAAACGAGTTCCACAGCCTCGGAGTGGCCAGCGAGAACGCCCTCCTCATTGTAGCCACCCGGGATACCCGGGGGACCTCTAGAATGGTGCTCCCGGCTAACCGCAGGGGTTGACCCAGAACCCGGGGTTGGAAGCAGCCCTGCAGGTAGGCCGGGCCCAGATTGTTAAGGGCTTTATAATGGCAGAGACAGACCCTCAGTCTCCGCAGCAAAAGGGAGGAGAGTGGACAACCTCAGCTCCTCAGCTGAGTGCTGATTTCCACACAGAGACTAGCTTCCAACTGACTTCCGGGGGCAGCTTCTCCTCACCCCCTTGAAGGAAGCAGACTGAGCAACGCGGAACCAAAGTCAGGGAAACTCTCACCGAGGGCTTCAGAGAGGCTCTGGGGCTCTCGCTCCCCTATTTCTGACGGGCAGGGAGAGAAGGGCAAAGCCTCAGCGCCCCGCTCCCCCGTTACGCAGCCTCTCTCTTTTCCCGCCTTTCCGTAAGGCTGGTGCGGTCAGCCGAAAAGAGGAGCCTAGGTGCTTTTGCAGCATTACAGTAGAGGCGGCAGCTGCTGCAGCAGAGCCGGACAGCTCGCTCCCTCCCCACACCGAGGCCAGAGGGGGCTCTCTCCATTGTGTTAGGCGGCGGTAGCAGCGTCCAACGCAGAGCGAAGGGCAGCACTTGATGCCCCTGCGACCCTCATCCTCCTAAGATAAGGGGATGCTGGCCTGCCCTTCATCATTATCTCCTTCGGGCCCATCTCCTGGTGCATGACTGCCCCCGGGAAAGTGTAGAACCAGTTCGGTTGGTTCAACCCCAGAGACTTATAGAACTGGAGAGGTTCCGGAATGCTCTTGGAGAGTTACCCTTCGATCTTGACGACCGTCCGCTTGACGACCGTGTGGCTCTCTGGAATACTCTGCTGACAGGCTATCGACCGAACGGCTCCTAGGCATCCGCTCGCTGAACGCCGGCAACGCAGGTCCCCCTGGTTTATGGGAGGACCTGCGGCGGCTGAAGTGAGAAGGGCGGCGGTTGCACCGTTCTCGTGCTGAAGCTAACTGACGGCGGCATAGAGTTAGTTTAAGACCCTAAGCCGTGGCTGTGCAGGCCGCAAAGAGATTCGTTGTTGCTCCCATAGCATCTGCAAAGTCGTGTCCGGCTGAGCTTTTCCGGGTGGTGAGGGGACTGGTCAGTCTGGCCTCCCTTTTCCAGTTCTTGCTGTGATAGGTTTGTTGACTTTTTTGTGTGGCTGTGATCGCTTGAATTCACCACAATTTCAATGCCACTCTTAATGTAGTAGGAGAACTAGAGGTAATGGAAGCCCTGCTGTGACAGGGGACCCCCAATCTGCACAGTTTGGGGGGAATAGCTCTGGTCTACCACCCAGTGTTTGTGGGGCACCCTGCAGTACCCCACTTCCAGAGACATAGGTACCCTAAATGTAATGGCTGACCTTCACACTCACCCCTACAGCCAGTCCTTGACCCACCTATTCATATTTTAGTTTATTTATTTATTTAGTCATATTTATTAGCCGCCCCCTCATGCCTACGGCATCTCGGGGCGACTTACAACAAATAAAAACAACCAACGATCATAAAAATCATCAATTTTAAAACAACCCCACCCATTACTTTGACACCTTAAAATCCAACCCCTCCCCCACTACCTATCCCACTCTCCCCTCCGAAGGCCTGGGCGAACAGCCAGGTCTTGCAGGCTCAGCGGAACGCCAGCAGACCCGGGGCCAGGCGAGCTTCCTCTGGGAGGGAATTCCAAAGTTGCGGCCTGGCCACCGAGAACGGCCTTTCCATTGTGGCCCCCTGCTTAACACCGGGGACCTCCAGGAAGACGCCCCCGGTAGACCGCAGGGATCGCTCTGAGACGTGGCGGGCGAGGCGGTCCCCGATGTATGAGGGGCCCAGACCGTGTAGGGCCTTGTAGATCAACACTGGCACCTTGAATCGGGCTCGGT
The DNA here is from genome assembly GCA_003113815.1 of Sphenodon punctatus. Lineage (NCBI taxonomy): Eukaryota > Metazoa > Chordata > Lepidosauria > Sphenodontia > Sphenodontidae > Sphenodon > Sphenodon punctatus. Next base: position 948,430 of record QEPC01004890.1, on the reverse strand, counting down.
GCGCTATAGGCAGCCAGTGTAGAGTACGGAGCACAGGTGTTATGTGCTCCCGCCTTCCCGTCCCCGTAAGGAGACGAGCCGCCGCATTCTGCACCAGCTGCAGCCTCCGGACCAGAAACGGGAAGCCCCACGTAAAGCGCGTTGCAGTAGTCTAGCCTCAAGGTGATGAAGGCATGAATGAGAGTGACCAGGTCGGGCCCGGAAATGTATGGACAGAGCCTCCGTATTAGATACAGCTGGCGGAAGGCAGCTTTAGCCACCGCCTCCACCTGCCGATCCAGACAGAGGTCCGAATCCAACACCATCCCCAGACTCCGAACCTGCTGGGCTACAGGAGGGCAGACACACACACCCCGGAGGAGCCAACACCCCCGTCGCCTTACCCACCACCATTACCCCGTCTTATCGGGATTAAGTTTGTCTGCTCTGCTGCATCCAATCTGCCACGGCCTCCAAACATTGGGAAAGTATCGAGACAGCAGGACTCGGGTCAGTTGAAAACGAGAGGTACAGCTGAGTATCATCAGCATATTGCTGACATCGCACCCCGAACCCTCTCACGACCTCCCCCAGGGGCTGCATATACACATTAAATAGTAACGGAGACAGGATCGAACCCTGCGGAGCGCCGCAGGTCAAGGCCCGGGGGCTCGATGTTTCAGCCCCCAGCACCACCCACTGGCTTCTCCCTGAGAGGAATGAGCGGAACCATCCAAGGACAATCCCATCCAGACCCCCCAGGTCTCGCAGCTGTCTCAGCAGCAGCACATGGTCCACTGTATCAAAAGCGGCCGAGAGATCTAGCAGGATCAGGAATGTTGAACATCCTGTGTCCATCTCCTGGTGGAGATCGTCCACCAAGGCCACCAACGTCGTCTCAGTACCATAGCCGGGATGGAACCCAGACTGAAAACAGTCAAGGAAACCAATGCTGTCCAGATGCGCCTAGACCTGTACCGCCACTGCCCGTTCAATAATCTTCCCTTAAAAAAAGGAAGATTAGAGATGGGTCGGTAGCTGGCAAGTGCGTCCACATCCAAAGATGGCTTCTTCAGCAGGTGGCGCACCACAGTCTGCTTAAGACTGGGCGACAACCTCCCCTGCTGGAGGGACGCGTTGACCACCCTCGCCAGCACCGTCCCCAGTGTCTCCCTGGAGGCTTTCACCAACCAGGATGGGCACGGATCTAGTTCACAACTGGTGGCTCAAACAGACACCAGGACATCCACCACATCGGCCGGCGTCACTTCCTGAAACTCCTCCCAGAAAGATCGACCAGATGGTGCCTCCATAACCTCGTGCTCCTCACCTCCTGCTTCCAACCCAGTGTCAAGTTACTCCGAATCTAAGGGCTTATCCCAACAATGGTGGGTCCCTTGGAAATCAAAACATATAAAGCAAAACCAAAAGTCCAATATATGGGACGGGTCACACCTGAGTATGTCCAGTCCTGTTCCAAGGTTGAGGCCTACTTCCCTGCAAGGGACCTGGGCTTCAAGTAGCTGTCTGGCCTTTCCTGGGCTTCCTAGTCCTTGGCAGCCTCTGTGTCTGGAGGGGATCCTTCTCCCTGTGCTCTTTTCAGCTGACTGCTCCCTCTCTGGTCTGTGCTGCCTTTATATAGCTAGGAGCCTACCCTTCCTAGCCTGCCTTAAAGGGCCAGAGTACCTTTTTCCTTTATCTTTATGTTCTGGATGTCATTTTGTGGCTTCGCCATTTTGTGGCACCATGCTGTCACACCTGCCTTGTCCTGTTTTATGGGATCGGTTTCAGTGGGTGTCGTCCACTGACGCGGGCAATGTCCTTGGGGCAGTTAGATCCACCTGTTGTGAACTGGACCTGTGCCCGTTCTGGCTGGTCAAGGCCATCCGGGAGATGTTGGGGCCGTTGCTGGCGGGGGTAGCCTACGCGCAGAGTGTTGAGCTGCCTTGAGGCGATGGAGCAGCCTCTGCTCAAGAAACCATTGTTTGACATTGACTTCCTGGCCAGCTATCGGCCGGTCTCTAACCTTTTTTAGGGAAGTTTACTGAACAGGTGGTGGCTCAGCAGCTCCAGGGGCTTCTGGACTCTGTCAGTTTTCTGGATCGCTTGCAATCCGGCTTTCATCCAGGTTTTGGCACCGAGACTGCTCTTGTGGCCTTGGTCAATGACTTCCACCGAGAACTGGATCAGGTTCGGTCAACTCTTCTGATCCTGTTAGATCTCTCAGCTGCATTTGATACCATTGACCACAAGATGCTGGTGACCCACTTGCGGGACCAAGCTGGGGTGGGTGGAATTGTTCTCTAATGGTTCCGTTCCTTCCTGGCCAGGAGAACTCAACGTGTCGTGCTGGGGGATTGCTCATCTTCTTCCCGGGGCCTCGCGTGTGGAGTCCCTTAAGGGTCCATCTTATCGCCTCTCTTGTTCAACGTGTACATGCAGCCTTTGGGCGAGGTCGTCAGAGGGTTTGGTGTGCGGTGTCATCAATATGCTGATGACTCCCAACTTTACCTCTCATTTTCAGCTGACCCAGGCCCGGCAGTCTCGGTGCTTACCCGGTGTCTGGCGACTGTGGTGGATTGGATGAGGGCGAGCTGACTGAAGCTGAATCCCGACAAGATGGAAGTGATGCTCATGCGAGGGGCTGAGGGAGTGGTGGCACCCGTCATTGACGGAGTTTTCCCTCCATTGGTCCGTAGTCTGGGGGTGCTCCTTGATTTGAAGTTCCGCCTGGATTCCCAGCTGGCGACTGTGGCAAGGAGCGCATTCCGCCAACTACATCTGGTGCGATGGCTTTGGCCGTATGTTTCGGACTCCGACCTGGCCACCATCATCCATGCTTTCATCACCTCAAGACTGGACTCTTGCAATGTACTCTACGTGGGACGGGTCACTGTGAGCACATTACACCGGTGCTCCGTTCCTTGCACTGGCTGCCTATAGTCTTCCGGGTCTGATTCAAGGTGTTGGTTTTGACCTCTAAAGCCCTACATGGCCTGGGCCCTAGCTACCTGCAGGACCACCGCACTCCAAGGGCCCTGGGTCCGCCCGCGCGGTTGACTGGGAGCACCCTTCTTGAGGTTCCACCAATATCTCGTGTGGCGACTATTGGGGAGGTCGTTTTCGGTGGTTGCACCACAGCTGTGGAACTCCCTCCTGACGGAGGTCCACTTGGCCCCGGACCTTCCCTCTTTCCGAAGACAGTGAAAGACCTGGCTGTATCCACCAGGCTTTTTGTGAGTGGGACGGGTGAGTGATAGGTGTGCGGGGTTGGGAGGAGGGGAGGGAGTGTTTTAGCTCCACTTTGGGGTTTATTTTTTTATTGTTTTTACATTTCTGTTTGTAGTCTGTTTATATCTATATTTTTATATGTATTCTTTTAATGTTAATATGTTGTGAGCCTCCTCAAACTGCTATAGCAGGAGGGAGTGGACTGGAAATCAACTGAAATAAATAAATTAAATAAAGGTTGCCGGGCTCCCCTCCTTGCAATATGTTGCCCAGTACGTCTCCTCCCAGCCAGCAGAAAGGGAAAGGACAGTAGGAGGGAGGAAGATAGGAGCATGAAATTAGTCCAGCTAGAGCTGTCACAAAGCAAGGGGGCTTGCCCAAGGGTTTGGGGGGGGGGGGCAGACTGTTCCCCCTGGAATAAGCACAGGATTGCACCTAAACTCCCATAAAGGGGACACCGAGGAAACACAAGACAATTTTTTACCTCCACCAAAAGCTGTCAGAATACAAGCCCCCCAGTCTTCCTCTCCCCCCCTCGCCCCCCCCCCCCCCCCCCCCCCCCCCCCCCCCCGTGCAAACTTGGAGCTCTCTGGCCCCGGTGCCTATCCTGCTAAACTGTTCTGATCACTGCTCTCCACTCCAAAGCCCTGCGCTGGGCATAGAGGTCAGCTCTGCAAAGTTGCCTCTCCAAAGCCCCAGCTGAAAATCGGCTCCTCTCCTGCAGCATTGGTGAGATGAAGGTGAAAGACGAGGTTGAATGGCTCTGGGAAGAGGCTGTAGCCTGTGCGGGCACACCCAGTCGGCAAGGGCGGCAGGATGGAGAGCTTTCAAAACTCCTTTGTTACTCAGCCAAGGGCAGTAATCCAGGAGCCCCAGCCCACAAAAACCTGGGAGCTTTATAGTAGAGCTGAACTGAATAGTAAAAAAAAAATATTCGCAGGTATTTCCGAGGTTCCGAGGATTGGTCCTGAGTGTTCGGCCGGTTCTCACGCTGAATACTCGGTACGATACTTGGTATTTTACTGAGGATTTTTCCAAATACTGAGTACAGAGTCCCCTTATAGAAGGGCAGGAAAAGCCCCTTTAAGGAGTATATGCCCCTGGGTCCCCTTCCTGCCTGTTCCCCGTTCTCCCTGCCCCCATTCCCTGCCCCTTTCCCCCTTTGCTCAATTGAGTTACCGAGTAGCATACTGACAAATGGGCCAATTTCTGGTACTTGGTAAAACCAAGTTGAGTACCGGGATACTTGGTAAAAACCGAGTTATTCTGAATACCAAGTTTCAGCCCTACTTTATCGAGACCATAAACCCTGCAAAGAAACTTGTTGGATTGTTCTTTGCACATCACTGTCTTTTAAGGGTTTCCTTCTCTCATCGCTCCCAGTTGCTCTCAAAAACTACTGGCTGGTTTGAAACCCATTCCTGAATGCAGCAGAACTGCAAAACAATCGGTTTCCCTGCAGCGGCAGCAGACGGCGTGCCGGCGCCATGCAGGCTGCGTGCTGGCAGCCCCTTCGCTTTGACTCCAGTGATCCCTGAGCCACATAGGTTCACCACCACCTGCACTGACCCCATGTGCACTCCTTACACGTACAGTCCCCTTCCTGCCTCCTAAGTGCCGTTGACCCGCTCCGCCCCACCCTAGAAATTCATCAGTCTGCTGCTGGTGGGTGGGGCAAATCTCTTGCCTCTTTCTGATATGGGCACACCCCTTTTAGAGCCTCATAACATCACAGTACTGTCCATGGGGTGGGGATACATCCGACATAGCCCTGCCCTCCCCCCTTGGAAAACATTCTGGTGGTGCCATTGGCAATCCCAGTCAGGGGACCAGGAAGTGATGGACTCTGGAGACTGAGCCCCTCTCTAAGCTTTTGTTCTCAGGAGCAAAGGTAGTCACCCTGGAGGAGTTGCCTTGAGGTAACTACTTTCCTCTACCTCTGCTCCCACAAGCAGGGGGAAGCAGGGATTAATTTGTTCCTCCCCTCCCTCGATTACTTTGCTTGGGTGCTTTCAGGGAATTGCCAGGAGAGGCAGCTGCAATATTTTATTATTAGGGAGCTAGGGGATTTTATTTGAGTATTTGTGAATATATTGTTGTGTTGTGTATCCCACCATAAGCCTTAAGGGAAGGGCAGGATAACAAAATGAATGAATGAATAAGTTGTCAGTGAAATAGAGATGATGTTCTTCCTTTGGGAGGTGATTAGAATGACTGAGGGCTTATGGGCTAGCTGGAGAGTAGAGACATCTCTCCCCCATGCTCATGGTTTCTTCAGAGGTGGGTCTCCCTCTCCACTTGTTAGCAGAGGAGAGTACCTCCCCATATACCTCCCTTGTGAGAACACTGGGGAGGCTAAGGTGAGGTAGGAGGTATTTACCCTCCTCATAAGTGCTCGTGAGAGCAAGCTCTTGGTAAGCCAGGTGGCGATATGCAGGGGATTTTCCTGCTTTGAGGCTAGTGATATGCACTGTACGGAACTCACCTGCCTGTCTCTTTCCGGCTGCAGGTAACCACAGCTGCATCCCCAATGCCGAGACCTCGTTCCCGGATAACAACTTTCTCTTGCACCTTACAGCCCTGGAAGATATCAAGCCAGGAGAGGTGAGAGCCAAATCCTTGAGCATTCACTCAGGCCAACTCCTTCTGAAGGTCATGGGTGTGTCTTTGTGGCAGGGCGCAGCCTGGGAGAAGAGCTGGCCCTTTAAGAGACTGCTAGCACTCACCAGTTACCGGTGCTAGCAAGGCTGCAGGCGCTGGGCAGAGCACAGGACAGCGCCTAAGTGGAAGCAGCTGCCAGAAAGGTGTAGCAGTGCCTGCCCCAAGAGTATAAAGCCTGAGCCAGGGCTCAGTGCTAGAGAGATCTGGGAGGGAGGCAGAAGCTAGTGGGGAGCTCTGCCTTCAGATCAGGGGAAGGGGATAGAGAATAAAACTGAGAATGCCATAATGCCTCTATACAAATCAATGGTGCGACTGCACCTCGAATATTGTGTACAGTTCTGGTCGCCCCATCTCAAAAAAGACATAGTGGAACTAGAAAAGGTGCAGAGAAGGGCAATAAAAATGATCAAGGGCATGGAAGGGCTCCCGTATGAGAAGAGGCTTGGTAGGCTGGGGCTCTTCAGTTTGGAGAAGAGACAACTGAGAGGAGACAGGATAGAGGTCTATAAAATCACGAGTGGGGTGGAACTAATAAACAAGGAGCAGTTATTTACCCTCTCACTCCTGAAACTCATGGGTGGCAAGTTTAAAACATGAAAGAAAATATTTTTCCACTCACCGTATGATTGGGTTGTGGAATCTACTGCCAGAGGCTGTGGTAAGGGCCAGTACTAGAGCTGAGTTTAAAAGAGGTTTGGACAAGTTTCTGGAAGGTAGGTTCATTAGCAGCTATTAGCCAGACAGGATCAGGGAACGTGACGGAAGCTGGGAGTCCGGAAACAACAGGAAATGGATCCCCCATTGTGACCTGTTGGGTGCTTCTCCCAAGCCACCGTGATTGGCCACTGTCGGAGACAGGATGCTGGGCTAGATGGACCATTGGTCTGACCCAGTCTGGCACTTCTTATGTTCTTAACAAGACTCACCCAGAGGGGATTGCCAGCTACAGAGAGGTTCAGAGGGTTGTGCCTCAGCCTGGAGAGAACTGGGCGCCAGAGGAGAGTGCCTGAGCCAGTGTAGCATAGTGGACAAGGTGCTGGACTTGGAACTGGGAAGCCAGGGTTCGAATCCCACCCTTGCTAATGAACTCAGTGAGTGACCTTGGGCAAGTTACAACCCCTCACTCCGTTCCCCATCTGTAAAATGGGTGTGTGTGTGTGTGTCTTCCCCTGTATTCCCCTCACCCTTGTCCAGCTTAGATTATAGGCCAACCAGGCAGGGACCTGTCTCTGAAAATCTGTGACTGTAAAGTGCTGTGTACGCCTAGTAGCGCTATAGAAATGATAAGGAGTAGAAGTAGACCCAGAGGTATGGTGAGGAAAAGCCAGAGGATTGATGCTTAGCTGAAGGACTGTGTAGGGTGGAGATATTGATTATTGAGAACTGTGTGTATAAAGAATAAAAGACTTGGGCTAAATTCCCTAAAACAAGCGACTGCAAGGGACCTAGTTCTGCGGGGACATACCCTGGGAGAACAGCACCCTGTTATAGCCTTGCTTGAAGTACATTGGAGCGGAGAGTGATTCAGCAACCCTTTCCTCATTTATTTATGTATCCATTCAGATTTGTATCTTGCCCTATCCTGCAGACTCAGAGTGGGAAACCACTTATAAAACTGTGTAGCCTGGTGAACAAGGGAGACCGGGGTTTGAATCCCAGCCTAGCTATGAACTCACTGGGTAGCCTTGAGGCAAGTCACTGTTTCTCATCTGTAAAATGGAAATGAATGTCTCCCTGTCTCTCCCTATCCCCCTCCCCTTTGCCTCCCCTTCTCCATCCTAGGTTTGTAAGCCCCTCAGGGCAGGGACCAGTCTCTAATTATACCTGTTCAGCACATTGCTTGCGCTATATAAGTATATAATAAAACAGAAAAATTAACCATCAATATAAAAATTCCCCTGAAATACCAACCCCCTCCCCCAAACCGTATCCCAACCTTGTCAAAATGGTCTTGCATCACCTCCTGAAAATGCTCAGGCTAGGGTTTTGGCAAATCTCCAGTGGAAGGGAGTTCCAGCGCTATGGAGCAGCCACCGATAATGCCTCCCTCAGCACCTTCTCCGTATGGACTGGGTGCAGAGATGGAACCGGCAAGAGATTGTGCTTGGCTGACTTTAAAGTTCGTGATGGAGCAAACGGAAAGAGGCAGTCTTTCAGCTATGTTGGTGTGGCAGGTTGAGCCACACTTGGGCTGTGAACCCTTCCAAAGACCTCAGTATAAGTCTAATAGGAGTGCACCTGTGGTGGGGCAGGACTGTAGCCAGCCCAGAGAGACATAAGCTGGGAACTGCTGCTGGCAAGGAAGGGACTAGAGTGGGACCTCCAGAGGAAGCTGGCAGGAAGGACTTTGGGTCAGCCAGGGCTTTGGCCTGGCTGGAGGACTGGTAGCAACTAAAGGACTTGCTTGGGAAGAAAGAGCCCAGGCTAGAAGCCTGTTACAGGGGGCTGCTAGAAAGAGCCTAAGCTGGAGACTGGACTCAATAAACAAAGTTTGGAGCATATTCCCTGAGTACCTGATCCTGTAAAGCGTGCAAGCGACACCCTGTTACATAATCTGGTGGAGAATGTGGGCACCCCTAACATTGGCCAGCATGCTAATAGTGTGAAGGGGGGCTGGGTTTGAGCCTGTGCAGGGACAGTGCCTTGTAAGGGAAGGTAGCCGGAAATAAGGGGGGGGAGAAAGGGAGGAAGCAAGGACACAAAGAGCCTTGAAGGTGAAGAGGAGGAGTTTGTGTTGGATGTGAAGGGGAAGATTGGATGGGAACTGACATTTGCCCTGGCCTGTTCCTCTAGGAAATTTGCATCAGCTACCTAGACTGCTGCCAGCGGGACCGGAGCCGCCACAGTCGCCACAAGATACTCAGGTAGGCTCGGGCACTCCCATGTCCTAGAGTTGGGCACGAGCAGGAGCCTGCCACAGGGGTAGGATTGCTGTCTACTGATCAAGACAGGGTGACACCAAGGAGCTCTGTAGCGTGGTTCCCGGGGAGTAAATCGCATAGGGATCCCCCATCTTTTTGGGAATAGATCAAGGATGGAAAACTTCTGTTGTTTCCTCTCACAGGTTGCTTTGAAAATGAATACAAGCTCCGTGGGCCAGATAAGAGTTTGGGGGGGAGGACTAAGAGGTGTGCTCAGAGTGGGGGAAGAAAGGGAAGGGTGAAAAACAAATCTGTGCCCTGTCTTTGAGAGCTTGCCCTCATCTCTGCTTCTGTAGTAGTAGTAGTAGTACCGGCAGTGGATCCTAAAAGCTCCTGGAGAATACATAAGTCTTCAGGCGCTTGTGAAAGGTGAGGACAGAGGGACTGAGATGGACATCTGGGAGGAGCAGGTTCCAAACCAATCCCACCCTTTCAGTGCTTGAGGGGTGGGACTGGTTTCCTGGGCCGGATCCAGGAATTGGAAAGGGGCCAAATAAAAACCATTTGGGGGCCGGATTTGGTTCCCCAGAGGTGAAACTCATTCTTGGTAATCTTGCAAATCTTGTGGAGAACCGGGTTCTTGGCAAGATTTTCGAGAACAAGTTGAGAATGGGCCGATTTTTGACCTGTTCTCGCGAGAGTCTCAAAAAAATTTTAAAAATGCTCTTTACGTGTGCAAAATGACCAACGCAGGCCTTTTCCCAGACGGCGTGGGCTGCGTTGGCGCCATTTTGAAAAAGGCAGTTGGTTCTGAGCATGTGCAGACTAGCTGTCCTTTTCCAAAATGGCGCCAACGTGGCTCGGGTCATCTTGGAAAAAGGCTGCGCGTGTGTGTAGAATGGCTGTAGCAGCCATTTGTGCATGCGCAGAGCCCGAGAATCTCACAACATCTCAAGCCTGTAGCAAGAACGTCTCATGATCTCACTAAGGATTCTCATGAGTTTCTCGTGAGAATGAAATTAATGATCATTTCAGCCCTAGCAGATATTGGTACCACCCACTTCCAAGCCTGCCCCCATGTGACTGGGTGACCCCCGCCCCCAAAGTACGGTGACATCATGACACACCGTAAGAGGCGGGGCTACATCAGAAAAGGGGTGGGGCTCAGGCTCTCTCTGACCATTTCCACATGGCCACGCCCCCTATGGAGCACAGCGATAGCTGGTGGGAGATACCATGAAAGCAAGGCCCCCCCCCCTTGCGGGGGTCACCCAGTCACATGGGGGCAGGCTTGGAAGACCCAGGATGCATGGTTCCCTGGAGTTGGGCTCAGGTGGACCCTGCGTTGCTGATCCAAGGAGGAGCCCCTGACGTGGCTCTGATCTCTGCTTTTCCAGGGAGAACTATCTGTTCATCTGCTCCTGCCCCAAGTGCCTGGCTCAAGCGGATGATCTCAGCATCACCTCCGAGGAAGAGGAGGAGGGCGAGACCGATGACGCTGAGCTGGAGGATGAGATGACGGATGTGTGATTCTGGGGCCGGGGGAGGTGGGGCAGGGACTCCTCTGCGAGGACACAGCGATGGCAGCAGCGGCTTTATTTTGAAAACAGGATGGCGGGAAGTGATGTGTATGCCAGCTGCTGCTGGGAGTGAGCGCGTGCGGGAAAGGTTTTCCTAGGCTGCCTTTGAAAGGAACTGGAGACCATCACTGCCCCCGAGTTGCCTTCTGCCGGCAAGTGTGTTGTCCCTGCTGCATGGGCAACGGCTCTGTAATTAACGGGCACTTCTGTACAGCCAAACGGGTAGGGGTTATTGCACGGACAGACGCCGCCTTGTCCATCGCGTACGATCGATCTCGAGCCACGCACCATGGCGGGGGAGGGGAGAGCATGTGGATAGGCTCCCCACTGACTGCCATGCACAAGCTTTAGCACAATGACCTACCACCAGGAAGCGGCGGCGGCGGCGGACCAAAGCGTTTCACACGTGCCGAAGCCAAGGGGATAGTTAGGCAGTGTCTTCGGGGCTGAGGAGAAAAAGGGATGTCGAGGTTTACCGGTCCGAGACTGCATTTGGGGATGGAGAGCAAGCACAGGTGGGATACTAGGATCGTCTTTGTTCCCGGTTCTGCCACCGATTCATCCCTGCGGCCATGGGTGCATCCCTTCACCCTTCTGTCTCCATTTAAATTGGGCCGTTGCTTCCCTAACTTCCTCCACCCCTTCCAGGGAGTTGATAAATGACTCTCTGCACAGTGCCACATTATCCCCGAGGGTTGGGATTGTTCTGTAGACTGACGGTGTGGCTTGCAGTCTAGGAAGGGCCAGTGAGTTAAGGGGTGAATAATTCTGAGGGGGTTTGGGGGGTGGAGAAAGCTGGGGGAGATGCATTTTGATTTCTTTCCCTGCCTCTTGACCGTCTCTGGCCTGTTCTGTTTTGCAGCCTGTCTGCTGACACTACATTCTGTGTGTGCGTGTGTGTAGACGTGCACAGTGCATTTACTTCCTCAGGCCCCAGAGAGCCCCCAGCCGGTGTAGGTTATCAAGGCTGTCCAAAGGTTTTGGGCGCTCCATTCCCAGTTCTGTGTTCAGAGACTGAAAGCCAATTTGTATAAAACGAAGCCTCTCTTGATTCTTAAATCTCTAGACACCGACTCTCGTAGATTCCAGTCTGACTCCTATTTAGCACCAGTGGGAATCTCTCTATCATCAAAATATCAGATTTAGGTTTTCTGTCTGGCTGCTGAACAGAGCTTGATTTCTTTGCTGCATGTTTGGAGAAACCCCAGTTCTGGGTTAACAATATGCAACCTACGCTGGGAGTCTGGAGCTGGCATCTCAAGGGCCAAATTCTGCTCTAGGCTACTCTGGTGTCTGTCTGTTCAGGGACACTAGCCTCGCTGAAGCCAGAATGGATTGTGATCCGTTCTTGTGCTCTTGCTCCACGGCCAATTATGCATTCATGTTCCTCCTCGCTTCACGCAGAACAGCAATATGCTTTACTAAATGGTGCTACGTGGCAGGGCACTAAGCCTTGCATGAATAAAGCAAAAGGGCGTGGAGCTGCCTGACTGTTAAGCCATGACCAAAAACAATGCCGGAGCAAAGCAGTCTTCCAAATAACAGTGGCCTAGAGCAGACTACCCGGCCAAAACAAAGTTAGATGAGTGAGTGACTGGAGGGAGGTGTGTGATGGGATGAAGTTGTTTTGGAACGGCCCCTTTTGCTCTGATCCAAGGGGAGATGGCAAATGGTTTCCTTCCACCTGTTAATCAAAGTGTCACTCCTGTTTGGTAGTCAGTTTCACTTCCTGCCTGTGGTCAGTTTCACTTCCTGCCTGTGGTCAGTTTCACATCTCCATGCTTACTCTGGTGGCATGTTGTTGAAATTAAGTTTCTCTGTCTTGATTGTGCAGCGTTCTGGCTTTATTTAGTAATTCCACCTCTCTTTAAATGTAGGCATGGACCTCGTGATACATACTGGAACTAACATCACTTGAGAGCACCCCACCGTAAAGTAGTTCTAGACCTGCGTCTGGAAAGACTACAGCACTCGTGCTAAGCCTCTGTGAGTGTCGGGTGACAATGGGCTCGGACAATCTTAAAAGTGTAAAGGTGTCACCATCCGTCGCTCTTCTTCCTGAAGAGCTTAGTTTCCCAGGCCTCTCGTTTAACAAATCCTTCCCACTAGCACTAAGTTCAGAGTGAAGTGGGAAAGGGATCCTGTTGTTGTATTTGAGTAGCAATGACTGGTTTCAGTCTGATCCTGATTTTCACTGTTAAGGCCATTTCTTTTCCACCACATCCTTGCCTGAAAAGAGCTGAGCTCATGCCACAAAATTTGAATCGAGATTCCTGGATGGTTCCAAAGCCCAGAGAGCCTGATTTTTTGTTGTTGTTATTTGGCACATTTGCAAAATAAGGGCTAGAAGTCCCAAGTCGGGTGAGATTTTGGCAAGGGCCTGTCTTTCTGTATTGCACAGAATGGCACCGATTGACAATTAGTGCAAGGAGAGGTGATGTCTGATTTGAATTTTTCTCCAATTAAAAATGCTGACCATCTTGGTTTAGCTGCTAGGGCTGTTCGCAAATCCATGCTTGCGCACACACACGCTGCCTGCCCATGCACACGCTGGTTCCCCTGTTGTCAGTAAATGCCTTGGGTGGCAAGTCAGTCGGCTGCCTTTCTACTGGATTTTTCCTCTCTGTGGTCTGGGATCCCCTTCTCTGCCTCCCGTTCCCACCTCCCTATGGAAAGTATACATAGACAGACTTGTCTGTACGGATTGTTGTGTAACCCCGCCTTCCGAATCCCCCCCTGATGAAAGCGTCGCCAGAGGGAAGTCAACAAGGGCTTTCTTGTTTGTTTGGTGTTGGTCTGGAATGCATGATTTAAGAGAGATTTCCTATGCACTATCAAATACGAACTGGACTCGGTATTAACCCACCTCTGGTTCCGGGATTGCGTGAGTTTTATCCTAAGCGTTCGGACTTTGCGGAAGAGTTCCTTATGCTGTATGTCTCAGTCCGCCGTTTTGATTGTAAGAAGCAGGGTGACCCATGCGAACACGACGTGGAAGTGGGTACTCCCCCCCCCCGGCAAGAATACAATCATTCCCCCCACTTCCACACATGCTCCCCGTTCCCAGAGGCCTCGCTGCAGCACTGTGCTTGTCAGTGTTCTCAATAAAGTGGCATTGTAAGGACTGCGTTTCTTGCGTCTGGCTATAAATAGAATAAACTTAAGGTGAATTGAATGCAAAGAGTTGGGATGAATGGAGAGCGGATGGCAGCAGGATGCTTGCTCCAAAGATGGCTTGGAGAAGTTCCTGCTGTAGTTTATGCAGCCCCAAGCCATGGGCCTGGTGACCAACCGTCGTGACTGGAGATGGGCCGCTGCCCTGAGGAGCTTACAGTATGGATAAAGAAGGGGAACCTCGAGAGAGACAGGAATATGCATGAAGCCAGGAAGTCAATAGGTGCAGGTGCTTAGCTTAGTTACAGGGGAGAAGGGGAGCTGGAAGGACAGGAGAAGGATCATCAGTCTGTGGGGGATGAGGAGCAAGGGAAAGCCTGATGGAAGGATGGGGGAATGTTCAGGAAGCTGAGAAGTGGCAGGGGCACGTGTTTAGCTTAGAGACGGGAGAGGAGGCATCTGTGATGAGCTTTTGGCATGAAGGGTGACGGAAGAGGTAGGTTTTTGGAAGGAGCAGACAGAGTACGTTCAGGGAGAAAGTTCCAGGCATATGGGGGGGAGCGGAGCAAGGGAGAAAGACATTTAGAGGAGCAAAGGGGTCACAAGTAGGTGAGGATGGGGGCAGAGCAGGCCTAGGGGGAGCATGGGGAGGAAGCTGGGAGCAAGGCCTCAAAGAGCAATAGAGCCAGGGCTGTGCTGAGGGGGAACTAGATAAGGACTGGAAAACACTTGAGCCACAGAAAGCTCTAGGAAAGAAATCCTAAGGAGGAGAGTTAGCTGGATTATTTTAAAAATGAACAACCCAACCCAGGAAACAATCAAATATATCATGCATACACCACCCCACCCCACCCCCCATAGCAGTCTGCATTTGGCTGGATCCAGCCCTACCAGTGCTAACTGCAGCCCCACACTCTGCCCCCCCCTCCAGTAGGAGGCCAGAAAAGACCACCTCCTAGTCCTCAGACCAATCGGCTTGGTGAGGAGCTGGTGGCTGCTCCTGCCTGTTATCCAGTCAGCACTCTGGAGGGCAGGGCAGGTCTTCATGGCATGGCTACTGATTAGCCGAGGGGAATCTTTGTTTTTCCTTATGGCCACTAATAACGTTGGGAAAACATGACTGGCTCTTGAATGGGTGGGGATGAGCCTGATAAGAGGGAAGGGAATGGGGGCACAATTGTACCAGCCCCCACCAAAACTAGCATCTGTGTGAACAAAGTTCCAGTCTCCCAAAACGAGCTGGGCTGGCCCCCAGAGGATGGCAGGAGGCATCACAATGTGCCAGGGCTCTGAATTTCTCTCCCTAGGTGGAGAACATGGTGCTGTGGGCAGCCCCTAGACCAGGTGCAGCGCAAAGAGGGCTGGGAGCGATGAGAGAAGGAGCATTCCTGTGCGGCAGCTCCCTCGAAGGGGCTTCTGAGCCAGCGTAAAGCAGCTGTTCATGGCCTTTGTAGCGGATACGGTACTGGACTTGGTCCTGGGAAACCAGGGTTCGAATCCTGCCCTATCCACTAAACTCAGCGGGTAGCCTTGGGCAAGTCACCACCTCTCAGCCTCAGTTCTCCATCTGTAAAATGGGTGTGTGTGCATGTCTCTCTTTCCCCATGTTCCCCTCACCCGTGTCCATCTTAGATTGTAAACCTGCTGGGCAGGGACCCATCTCCAAAAATCTGTGACTGTAAAGCGCTGTGTGCGCCAAGCAGCGGTATCGAAATGAGTGGAAACAGACTCCGCCTTTGCCAGGGCCCGTCCCCTCCTGCAGTGTCCAAAATGAGCCCCCTGGGGGCTAACTCCCCCCCATGGCTGCATACAACAGGCAGTGGCTTCCATCCCTGCCAGCTCTTCCTGGGAGGAAGTTTTTCTTGATACGTCACTGAAATAGCCTGGCGAGTCTGGTTAATCGACTTGCACCCTTCTTCCGCCCCTCACCCAGAAACAGCCGCGACACCAGTGGGGGCCCCAGCTTGCTTGGCTGTCGTGGTGGCTGGTTCTGTGGATAACGGCCAAGGCAGCAGCCCATCGCATGAGAAACCCTGCCAGCCTGGCTTGGTGCAAGTAGAAGCACAACTGGCATGACTAATAGAGAGAGAGACACACAGTGTTTCCATGACAACTTGTGTGCCACCCGCACCAGATTCCCAAACTAGGGCTCAGGCCTATTCAGTTAGCTCGGATGAAGCATTTTGTGCTTCCTGCTTTGTCCGACCAAAATAAACATTCAGTTGGGGGGATTTCGGCAATTGTGGTTTATTCAGGCTTGGGTACAGTGTGCGTTCACACCATGAGTTCTAAAACACCCCGAATGAATCCCTAGGTGGCTGGCACTGCTTAGGACCAGTAACGAGGGACCAATAACGTTCACCGTGCGTGGAAACTAGGGTTGCCAGCTAGGCACATTTTTAAGGAGCACTTATAAAAAATACATGTTGCAGGGCCTGCATTGGGGGGTTGCGTGCCAGTGCACGCCCTGTAACATGTATTTTTCATAAGTGTTCCTTAAAAATGTGCCTAGGTGGCAACTTGAGTGAAAGCAGACATGCACCCTACCTCGGCTTTAACATTTCTTATGCACATTGCAGGGCTGCATAGGGGGCCCCATAACATGCATAAGAAACAAAGTGGAGTTACGTGCATGTCGGTTTTCACCCCGCGTTCTCCCATTTGCCGCTCGTGGGAGAAAACGCAGGGACTATCTGGGTCCCGGCTATTAACTATCGTTCCTCTTGAACGGCCGCTTGAGAGGAACTGAAACAAACTGCCTGCCTTCTCTCTCCCCCACCCCCCAAAGCCACCGCTATACAAATTTCATTTGAGCAGACAAATCTAATTTGGCTTTTCAGAGGACTGTGCAAATTCTATTTAGAAATACAAAACGGACTCTCTCGTTTGTGATCTTGCCCGGTACAGTCACTGTGTTTGCACAGGGATCTTCATAGATCTTCATAGATCTCTGGTCTCCGCTGCTGTGTGGGGGTCTCTATTCAAATCTCAAATTGGGGTCAAGCAGTTTAGGACACCCCACTCTTCCCCCAAGATCTCTGGGCAAGATGAATCCCTTCCTTGCAGCTGCCTGGCTCCGCAATCCGTGAGCCCCTTGCCCAGTCTGATGCCGTGTCAGAGCAGTGGCTCAGTCAATGCAGCATCATAAGGACGGTGGGTGTTTTGGGGAGAGACCATGGCTCCGCTGCTGATGCTCTGGGACAGGCGCACGGGTTAGGTGGTTCGCCAGGTGGCAGAAAAAAACCTTGATGAGGAGACGGGCCGTGAGGATTTGTGAGGGAAAAAAAGCATCGAGTTAGCAACACGACAAGGGTGGGGTAGAAAGAAGCTAAATGAGGAAGGGGACTCCTAGAGAGGTTTGTCTGGCTACGTTCCATCGAATGGGGCTGCAGGCTGAGAAATGCCCCTGGTAGCTGCACCCACCACAACCGCAGTTTCAGATGCCCCGGTTCAGGGCCTACATTGTGCACATTAATCCCAGGTTCTCGCGGCGTCACGCTTGTCACGGGTTCAGGAATAAGGGGATGCATCTCTAACTCCATAGAGCTCATGGCAGAGGTGAATATGGCCATTCTAGGACAATGTTCTGTGGCTACAGACTAAGAATGGCTGCCCTACCGGGTCAGGCAAATGATCCGTACAGCCCAGTAACCTGTCTCGGACAGCCTCAAACGCTTTAGAAAAGTGTCCAAAAACCCAGGTGCATCTGAAGAGACGCAAACCCTGTTGTTCGTTGCCAGAGGTTGTATCGCACTAACTTGGCTGATAACCATTCATGGATCTATTCCCGTGAGCTTTTCTAATCCTTTTTTGAACCCAGCTTATACTACTGGCTTTCAATATCCCATAGCAATGAGTTCCATCGATTAACGGTGTGAGAACACACAGCCTGGAAGTTACATTCTGGAGGGCTCGTAGCCCGTGTGATCAGGGCGGCCAGTTCCCCTCTGGAGTGAGCTGTGCAAACTCGTCCATGTGTACGCAATATTTTGGGCAGCTTGGTGGTGGAGGAAAGATTTCTCCCTTTAATCATCTTCCGAACACCCACCACCACACGGCAGAACTTTCTCCTTCCTCCATCCTATTTCTACTGTCTCTTTAAGCCTCTGGATCCATTCAAGTTCATCCCGTCAAAGAACTTGACTGCGTTCCACAGAAGTGCCAGCAGATATCTTGTGCTTTATGCGGTCTGCTCTTTAGAGACAGCTGTTGCATTGCAGCATTTCACTTGAAGCCAGCGGCACAGGCTGGGTGTGTTGGCAACACAAAGCCCAGCTGCTGGTTTCTCCGGGGAGTTCTGGCGTTTCCGATTTCGTGGTTTGGGGCCATGTGCTTCCCCACCCAGAAAGAGTTGGCTCGAAGTTACCGCAGTAAAAAAAAGCTCCCTCCTGCAGTGCTAGATGTTTGGAGACCAGCTGGCTTGGATTGCGAGCACTGCTCAGTGTGGTGGTTCTGGTCACCTTGGCTTCCGTTCTCCCAGCTCAACTCCTTCCATGTGTTCCCTGGAATCCGTAAGACCCGCCAGCCTCCATTTCTCTCTCCGCTACCAGAACGTCCACGGCGGCTGCATCAGTTCATACGTCGAGATGCTGGTGACGTTGACGGGGATCGAGATGATGGCCCAGGGGAGCCCGTGCTGCTCCAGGGAGCGTCTGATCATATACCTGGAGAGGCAAAGGAACCACGGGTACTCAGCAAGGCATGGGAGGCGGGGCTGGGCAGATCGCTCCTGGAGCGACAAAATGGGACAGCAAAACTACGCTTGCCTCAGACGCAAATATACCAGAGACCCTAAATTCTGGATGCCTCGTGGGAGGGACATCCAAAATATCTAAATTTGGGGTTGGTACTCTGGGGAAAGTGGGGGGAATGACAAATTGCACATGTAGAAGCTGCAGTTGGCAGCTTCTTGGAGCTGGGGAAGAGACTGATGCAGCAGGTGCACAGGAAAATGTGCTGGAGCAGGGGTGCAAGTCCCGGCAGGATGAGGGACAAAAACAATTTGGCTCCTTCAATACGGTGCTCCCTTTATTACCACGGCCAAAGCCAAAGATAGACTTGTAGGAAGGTGATCCAAAGGGAAAACTGACCCCCGCCCCCTGCCTTCCAGTCACTCCTCAGTGGGAGCTAGTCTCAAATCAGCTACGGGGGAGCCTTCCCTCTACTCCCCGGGCTTCTTGCCCTCTGGGACTTCTGGTTTTCCCCATCCCCTGCCAGCCTGCACTCAGGGAAACTCTGTTTGGGACGGGGCCTTTGGCAAGCTCAGAAGTCTCAAGGGAGGAAGGGGGGGAGAAAAATCTCTGCGCCAAATCCAGCCCCTGGCAAAGGGCAGGTCCCCCCTCCCTTGGAGAGGAGCTCAGCTCACCCGCCGGGGGAGGTGCTTACCCGTCGCGCCCGAGGAGGAATAGCGCCGGGATGTCCGCCGTCTGCCTGGTGCTGTCCTGGATCATCTCCACATAGAAGCTGTCGTTGTCGTAAGCGTTGTCGGCAATGATCACTGCCCGCCCGCCGTACTCCTGGATGACGCGGGTTTTGGACAAGAAGGAGCAGCCCCTGCGAGAGAGTCGCTGGTGCTTTGTCACGGAGATCCCGACAGGCACCTGCCCGCGCTGCTGGGAGACCTTGTGAGACCCGACTGGACCTGTCTGGCCAAGGCCAGGCACACGCTGGGCCCGGCTCCCTAACGACAGGAAACCCCGCCCTTTACGAAACATCTCATGGGGTTAAAATGGGGATCGGACTTTTTTTTGTCTCCTTCTCCCCTGTAACTAACCTGAGCGAGTGCAGCTGTGACTTCTCAACTTTCTGAATATCTCCCTCATCTCTCCTACCTGTCTCTGATTAAGGATTGTTCAGTGCCAGGTACATAATAATAAATCAATCAATCCTCTATGGCTATTACCCCGTTTCAGACAGTGCATGGAGATCGGACTTTTTCTTTTACACGGCTGTACAGCTGTTCCTAAAGGTTTCCCCAGTCCCCGTGCCAAGTTGCACGTGTGCAATGAGCAAAGTACGTTTTGGGGCCTGTCAATAACACACGCACATTTAGGTGCAGGTGCCAAAGGAGCAAGCGTATTTCAGCTCTTCGCATGTGCACAAATTGGGTTTGGCTTTTGTGCAAAAAATGCATTTATTTTTGTTGCTATTCTGCAGGCAGACAGAAAGTACTTTGCTTTACGGCACGTGCACCAAAATTGTGCAAGGCAGGGGGGCCGGGCAACCTGGAACAGGAACCGGATTGGGGCTGGTCCCTGACTCTGTTGGATGTGGATGAGACAGGGCGAATATATCAGAGATGGAATTCACCTGCTGACTCCGTCTCAGACCTACTGGGTCATCACCCTGCTCTGTGGGGGCAGAGCCAGATCAGAAAGGGCATGAATGCATTAGCGCCTCTCCTTCCTGACATGAACCCTATGCCTTACGGAGCATCACGAGGTTGCAATTCTCTTTCCATATCAGAAAGGAGCGCCTTAGCCCTGCCCCCTTCTGACATCATAATGGTCCATGGCCAGGGGCTGGGCATCCCCTCCCACCTCAATTTGGCTGATGCAGTGGGGCTTAGGCCCAGCTCTCTGGCCTGAGCCAAGCTCCCTGGCAGGGGCACCCAAAGTTCCCAGCCCCAAGAACTGGGTACCAAAAGCTTCCTGTGGTCGACCCACCCACACACGTTCCCCTCCTGCTTTGTGACTGGACAGCGAAGCCAGTGCTCTGAGGTTCTGGCAGCCGAGATTCAGCCAGCCAAGAGCCACGCTCGAACAGTCCAAGAGCCACCATGCGGGTCCTGTGCCACGCTTTGCCTGTTCCTGCTCTGCAGAATGCCCCTCTCTTTGCCATGGGAATCCAGCCTGGGCAGCACTCAAAGGCCACACTGTTATTTAAGCGTGGGGGGCTGGGGGAGGGACACCTCATTTTAACTAAGCCCCCAATTCCCCCCCCCCAAATGCCTAGCCCAGTGTAGCAGTCACACTTGCGCACTCTAAGTCGCTGCAGGATTAGGGCCCAACGACTCAAATCTTCTCGGGGAAATCAACTTTCAAAGTCAGTTTATTCACAGCAGACTCCATGAAATAATCCCTTTATATGTACACTCAGTATCTCTTTGGGTCCCCAGGATCAGTCACCTTCTTTGGCCCCTGGTAAACTCCCAGTGTCCAGCAACTCCACAGCAGGGTCCTTTTAATCCCTGGGCCGAGCCTTCTGTAGTTTACCCCTCTCAGTGGCTGCTTTTTGCAGCTTCACTTACCCTCAGTCTTCCCCGGCCCTGGCAATCCCCTCTTCTCACTCGCTAAGTCTCTGCTCTCACCTTGCAGTCTCTCCCCTTCTCCAGGGCTGGCTTGTGCCACGCCACACGCATTAAGCACGGTCCCCATCTAGTCCCGGCGCCCTGCAGCTCCACTCGTGCAGTCACATGCTCACGCTAAGTGTCTTAAAAGGCCTACAGTGGCTCTGGCCTGCCACACTCAGCCCCTGGCGTCATTTGGGAGAAGGCGCGGAGGTGTCCGGCCTGCTTGTTGCTAGAGTTAATGCCACTACTGCAGCAGAGCCTGGAGGTTCTAAGCTGGGCCCTGCCCCCTGGCAATTTGTAGCTTACCTCCTACCCTGTCCATTTCCCCCCATTGCTTTGTTGTTAACTGCTGTACATTGGAGTGATCATAGTATAAAGGTCAAAGGCTGGGGGGGAGGGGGGGCAGCTTCCCCTCTTGATCCCCCAAAAGCTCCTCTGATCCTCCAAATGGTGATGGGGCCACCTGCTCACCCAGTCCCTGGAAAATTCAAATGTTTAAAGAGGAGCAGAGGGATGCATGGGCAGCCTGCCCTTTAACTTCCCCCTGGGCTGTACCCTAAACTCAGGGTTTGGGTGTCCCTCTGTCCCCATTTCCACACCCGTGCTCCAGTGCGTGAATTAAGGCAAGCCCTGACATCTCCATGACTCTCTGGAGGCGGACACTTCCTCCCTTTGGGGGTGGGGGAAATGCCTGCCCAGCGCCCCCGTGTGCTGCGAGCCACTCTCTGAATAGCTTCCCCCTTCGCTCGCGGCGAGAACAAATCCCACGCACAGCTCACCCACGCTCCACCAGGGCGATCTGATCTTGGATGAAGACGCCATTGTTCAGCTCCCCGCAAGCTTCTGGAGGGTCGGCTGGGACCAAGTGGATCTGGTCGTATCTCGTGTTCTTGGGAGGGAAGGAGAGGAGAGACGAGAATCGCCAGGAGGACTCAAAGGTCTCAAACCCCAGGTCTTGCCACCTTTCTCGACATTTTGTCCCACCTCTGAAAAGGGACTTATTTATTTATTTAGGGTCTTTCACACCTGTTTGATGTGGCCACACCTTGTAATGTTCAAAAGGGGGTGGGGCAAAAGAACTCCCCCCCTCATCTGACATGGCCACGCCCCTTTGGAGCATTGTCACATCTTCATGAGGATCTAGCAGGGGCAGGCTCATATTGGACGTGGCCCCAACTCAGCTAACCTGAGGAAAGTAGAGGCCCCACCCATGGCCCAGTGGTAACACCCTCTGTGGGGGCTGGGGCGCAGGGGAATGCCCTCACTGCTCTGCCATGCGCATGCAGCCCAATCTCTCTCACTCATGCCATGAGAGAGAGAGAGAGAGAGAGAGAGGGGGGGAGAGAGAGAGGAGTGGGGGCAATTTCATCTTTGGCACCAGATCACATTCCAACCTAGCTACGTCCCTGGGGATGGGGGCCGGCCTTAGACTGTGCGAGGTCCGGGGGGAAGATAAAATTCAGAGTCTCCAATGGCTGGCCCTCCCCCCATGGCCCTGTGCCTTGGGAACACCCTTCCTGGGGCCCTAGGGGGTCATCAATGGGCCTCCACTGGGAAGGAATGGAGGTCCCATGAGTTGGTGAAAATGGGGGCCCCCAATAGGAGGTCACCCTGTGATAAGGCCAGCCCTGGGGGGGGGGGGGAAAGAACTGTTAAAATAACAATAAAAAACCCCAAGATGGAATAGAAAGTCCAGTCCTTGTACTTACAAACACCCCCCCAAAGTCTTTGGCTGGGGTAGCCGTGAAGATGTAGCGGATGTCCCCCGGGCTCAGCACTTGGAAATACAGATACTCGTGGATACGTAAGCCTGGAGTGCAGCATGGGAGGGAAAAACGTTTGAGAGAACCCCATCATTAGGGCTTCAAGTTGGGGCTACCGAGGCGAATGGCAGAACTCCCGAGCTCCCTCCTACCCCCAAACGTTTATTGAGACTGCATGCTGGAACATGGGCGGCTGACAACTGCCAGAAAAGAGCATCCAAGATGTACCTCGGTTTGGCGACCCCTCTCCTTATAAAGGCTACATTTGGAGACCCAGTCATGCGCGAGTGTTCATGGGCGATGAAAGGGGATCCGTGCATTCTGACAAGCGCTCATCTTCACAGCTGCAGTCTCAACGGCCCAAGTTCCCGCCCCTCCCGTGCAACGTTGGAAACTGGCCAAAGTTCTGGGGGAAAGTTGCTGTCAGCCAGCCTCCGCCTAGCAGGGCAAGACCAGGGTCAAAAAACTGGAGGGAGGGGAGGGGGCTCCCATGCTAAATCTATACATCCGGGTCTCTTCCTCGGGCCACTAATGCCCAGACTCTTCTGCAGAACAACCGCGTTCTAAAGGGTTGTGGCTTATCAAGGGTTTAAGAGCTTATTGCCTTAGGCGTTAAACAATAATTGAATCAACTGAACTGATGTATAATAGGATTTAGGCGAGGCAGAGGCCTACACACATTGCCTTGCCTCAGCCAAGGGGACGCATGTCCTGCCCCGTGGAGAACATACTGGTTAATCCTCTTTTGCCACATTCCCAAGCCAGCGGCCGTGCTGCAACACAGAACAGATGCCCAGGGATGGGATTAGCTGCATTCCACGACGTTGCCACCAAAGTGCTTTCGTTTGGAGCATGGAACGTTGCGTCTCCGTGGTTGGTAACGACAAACAGGACGCTCGCCCGCTGCAGGCCGCGTTTGGTCCATGCAACCCCCCGCTCACATGCTTAGCGGATCCAACCTAATAAGGGAGCAGCCCCCCTCGCGTGTCTTTCAAGCGCCTGCGTGCGGGCAGCTCCCACCGGCAGTGCCAGCGAGAGTTGAGAGAGGGACAGGAAGCGGTCACGGCTTGGACGCGCTAGGAATTTTGCCTAGGACTCTATGGTGCTGGTGCACGGAGGCGTTGCCCGCAACCTAGCTGACGGGGTGCAGCCCTGTGGGGATGCATTAGCCCCACATTCTCCGAGACCTGGCCATGAGCGGGGGCGGCGGGTCCGTTGGCTGGCGGTGAACACCTAATAAACGGGCAGGGGGGGAGAACATCTCATTTTTTAAGCCCCGATGATGTGTCCCAGACTAATGAGAGCTTTAGAAATGAATAACAGTCTTCTTGGCAGGGGCCCAGGTCACTGTATAAGCCAGTTGAGCCCACTCCTGGTTAACTCCAGATTGCACTCCCCCATGCCTCTCCCTATCCAGTGCAAAACCTGGGATCATCTGGTCTGAATCTGCCACCAAGAAAGGGTACGTCCGCATAAGGCTGGGATGGCAGAATGGATCCTTCCAACGCTCCACACGGCTATTTTAGGAGCTGGGTTTTCCCCTGCTGCAGGCAATCAGGAGCCTGCTGACAGAAGGTGGGTAGTGTTGAATTCTCCACCCAAGAGCAGCTGTCGGGGCTGCAAGAAACTGGCAAACTCCTACTCCCTGTTCCAGATTGAGAAGGGACAGGTTATTATTTGTATAATGCTAGCCACGTGCCTAGCACTGAACAGCCCTGAGCAGGGACGGGTCTCTGCCCTGAGAGGCTTACAATCTAGGATGGACAAGGAACGGGCACAGAGAAGAGACAGGGAGACATGCAAGAAGCGGAAGGTGCCTGTGCTTAGTTTAGCAACAAAGGGGGTGGGGGGAGGGATCTTGAAGGATACAATCGTGTCAAGGAGAAGCATATAAGAGCAATCTAGGGGGATGAGGAGCTAAGGAAAGTCTGATGGAAAAGGTAGGTTGTTAGGAGGGATTGGAAGGTCAGAAGCAGAGCGTGTGTGTTCGGGGAGGGTGTTCCATGGGAGAAGGGAGTCTCTGGGCATGTGTGCACCCCACACTGATTCATACTTTGGGGACCCCATAAACTGCTTCCTGCCCCCTCCCCCCCAGTTCCAGGAAGGCATGACACTGCAAGGGGGCAGCTTTCTTGTGGGGCCCTTTACTTCAGAGACCTATTTAATCAGTTCGGCATAAGCAAGTATAACAAGTCATCAAAGGGAAAAGCAAAACGAATCCTTCCTGCTTTGCATGTCTCCAAGGGAAGGCTCTCCCGCCTGCCCTTCAATAGCCCATGGCAGGAAGCAGTCAGCTCCCTCCCTCGGAAGCCTCTGCAGTGGAGACGCCTCCGGCTTAACCCCCAGCCCGCCACGCGTGGAAGGGCCCAGTCCCACATCCGGCTGCAATTTGAAAAGGAGTATGAGCTCCAAGGGCCACGCAGACGTTGGGGGAAGAGGGTGTTTAGAGAGAGCGCTCAAGAAGCCTCTTGGTAGTTTGGGGACCACAGTCTTGGGGCATTGTCTGGCTGGGTGTTTTGCTGTTTATCTTTTTAGCCCAGGCTCAATGTTAGATAATGAGTTGCTCAGTATTTGCATCCATTTTACAGAATGTAAAACTAATGCAAATTAGCCACAGGCAGCTCCCTTTCCTGGAACAAGCAGCAATGGCGATAGCATTGACACCACCGCTTAGTACGGGCTATTATAGGGTTTGCTTTGTGTGCTGATTGCTGTATTTTGTTCTTTTTGTATTTTATATATTTTGTGTTGGCTACAGCGACAGCTAATGCCGAATAAAACAAAACATAAAACAAACATAGTACGGGCAAAGATCGCGTTCACTTCCCTGGGACTTTGGCCTCCGCTGAATGCTGTTGCAAACGCTAGCCGCTCAGGGAACCATACCCTATTACAGTGTTCAGGTGGCATCCAAGTGGGAGAAAGCTGGCTGCCTGCCCCCGGAAAGCAAGGGCACCCATGGCCAAAATCAGTAGGAGACAGAGCAGCCTCCAGCGCCGCTCAGAATCCAACCTCAAACCACCTTGGGGTTAGGATCTAGTTTGAACTTTGTACAGACTGCTTGGCCAGCCTGGGCTGAATGTGGCCAGAAGCCAGAGTTTCCTAGCTGCAGACATTCTTACACCCCCGATTGCCTGATTACCTCACCTGCCTAGCGGCTGCCTTGGTCCGTGTAAGCCCCACGCAGGAAACAGGAAGGGTCTCAGCAGGACAAGCAGTTACTGGCCTGTGAGAAGAGACTTCTCTGCCCCCACCCAGCCCCAACTAATTTGACTCCCTGGTTCTTGAACTCTCTTGACTCCCATCTTACAATTCAGACTCTCCGAATCCAGACCCTACTCAAGGGACCCCACCTCCCACCTGGGACTTGATCCGAGCCAGGGGTGTGGCCAGAATTAGATTGAGGGAGGTCCAGGGGACACCGCCGTGCCCCTCTGAGTGCTGTGACATCACAATGTTTGGAAAGCGGGGGCAGACATGTTTCAAAGTGGCTATGTCCACCGCACAAAAGGGCTCAGAAGGAACCCCTCCTAGTGCCTATGGTATCAGCCCTGGCCCCTCACTCCGGTAGCGACTAGCTCCTGACACTTGATACCGAGCATGCCCATAGCTGAGCAAGCAATGCTCAGGGGAACAGAAATCCCAAGCACGTCCAGCTCGGTGTGGAATGATTGCAAGGTTCCAGGGCGTGACGGGGTTACTGGCTGCCAGCTCTTGGGAAACGGATCCAAACTGGAACTAGGTCATTCACATGGAAGGGGGAACTGGCCCACCCTCTCCTCTGGAAACTTGGGCACTACTTCCGGAATCTCTGCAAAGACTGCAGCCCCCTCTCCTTTCAACTAGTCGCCCTCTGATCCTTCCTATCCCCCCCCCAAGGTCAGCCTTACCCACTCCCTCCCATAGGGGACTCAAACACGACCACCTCTAGAGCACCAGGGAGCCTGCTCCTAAGGGGGCAGCGCCATGAGGGAGAGGATGGAGCTACCAAGGGCCTTGCATTTTATGTTCACCCTGGGCCCTGCAAATTTAGGGTTTATTTATTGACATTTATACCATGCCCTTCTCCAAAGTTGCAGGGTGGCTTACAAAATAAAATTAAAGACATTAAAATACAATCCCCTCCAGAAAAAAACCAACCTGCTCCAACAACCTTCCACCTAATCCCTATCCCCACCCACCAAACGCTTGACCAAAAAGAAAAGTTTGACACCATCTCTGGGAGCTGCTCAAGTCCGGACTCAGGCGGAACTCCAGGGGGAGGGAGCTCTGCAACGTTGCGGGAGCAACTGTGAACGCTCTCCTGTGCAGCCCTGTCGAATGAACAAGAGTAACGGGGGGGACCCACAGAAGGGCGCCCCCGGCTGACCGCAGGGGCCGTGACGGAGCACGGAAGGACAGGCGATCTTTCAGATACATAGGGCCCAGGCCATTTAGGGCTTTGAAGGTCAAAACCAGCACCTTGAATTGTGCCCGGAAAGCTAAAGGCAGTCAGTGCAGACTCCGAAGCACCGGTGTTACGTGCTCTCAGCGACCTGTCCCTAAAAGGAGCCAAGCCGCTGCATTCTGCACCAGCTGCAGCTTCTTAACAGTCATCAAGGGCAGCCCCACGTAGAGCGCCTTGCAGTCATCGAGCCTCAATGTAATGAAAGCACGGACGACAGCAGCCAGATCAGACAGAAAAGGCCGCAGCCTCTTTACCAGATGAACTTGGTGAAAAGCGCTCCTGGCCACTGCCGCAACCTGATGATCCAGGTGCAGCAAGGGGTCCAGAAGCGCTCCAAGGCTGCGAGTCTGAGTGACTAAAGGGGCCGGACCCCATCAATAACAGGAGTCCAAATTCCCCCCCTGGGTCAAAAGGTCGGCCAACCATCATCGCTTCCATCTTGTCAGGATTCAGCCTCAATCGGCATTGCAGCCCTGCAAATTGTATTTCTCATCAGCGTTTTCCCCCCCAAAAAACCCTGCCTATATGGCAACCCTACCAAATTCAGCACCCGTTTCCTCTTGGTGCTGGTGGAAAGAAACCTGTGATAAGGCACGGCCCAAAGCACCTGCAGTGGTGGGTCATTAGCAGGGGCAGAGCTAGGCACGTGAAGGGCTGTGGGATTACATAGGGGCCTCGTGCTGAGGGGGTGGCATGCTGCCCGCCCCAAGCACAGGGGGTCAGCGAATAAACTTGAAATTACAACAGGAGCGTATAGACCCAGAGAGCACAAGGAGTCCTGGCCCGATTCAAGAGGGGTTTCCACCACATTGGGCCAGGACGAGTAAACTAGGAGTAACGTACGAGCAGGGACCCGTGCTCACTGTGTTTTTCCTATTTCTGCCAATAGGGAAAATGCAGCGTACGCGGATCCTTGCGTACGAGTAATGCACAGGCGAGCAATGCACAGGCTTGCAATGCAAGGAGTCCTGACCCCTGGAGGGGAGGGTATGTCAAGGCAGGTCTCTTACAACGGCACTTCCAAATCCCCCATTGCCATTTCGAGTTTATTAACATGGACTGGAGGCCCCTATGGGTGCCGGTTCTGATGTAGCTCCACCCCCTTTCAGAATGTCATGATGTCCTGAGGCTCAGGAAGGGGCGTGGCCATTTTGGATAGGGGCAAGAGAGCGCCTTTGCGAGAGGCGCCGTGCCCCTCTCCCAAAAGATCCAGAACAGGTGAGGGGGCCCTAGGGTCACCATTTCTTGCAGTCTTGGCCCCTAAACTCCCTACGTATCCGGAAGACTGCCTTACCTATCACGCTCCATCGCAATCCTTGCAGTTGGCTGGGAGCGCCCTCTTGCGGGTACCACCAGCCAACCTTGTCACTATGACAAGGGCATTCTCGGTCGCTGCCCTAGTGTTGCGGACTCCCTCCCACTGGAGACCCACCAGAGTCCAAGCCGGAACATATTCCGGAGGCAATTTAAGACCTTTCTTTTCGGTAAAGGGTTTAGCAGGTGGGGATAGGGGGTCAGGTGGCAGTTATTTAATTGATGATGATAATAATTATTATTATTATTTTATTTATATAGTGCTCCCCTGCCTTTAAAATGGTACTTGGAGCAATTTACAATCATAATATAAAGTAATATTAAATAAATTTAAGAAGGGATTTTAGGGTTGAGGGTGGGTTTTTTTGTTGTTTTTAAATGGGAATTTTAATGTATTTTTTGGTGTGTTTTTATTAAGTCACCCTGAGCCTTAGGGGAAGGGCAGGATATTAAATTAAAACAAACAAACAAACTTTTGGCCTATGGGACTATTAGGGTCAAAACCTAGTGGTAATGCTCCTACCTCCCACCCGTACGACTGGCAGATCTGCTTCCCCTCTGGCTTGCAAACTGAGCCCCCCAAGGAAAGCAGGAGGCACCTGGAAACTGCTGTCACCAAAAGCTACCCTGGCAGCGCTCCATGTACCAAGCTGTCACCTGACTGAGAAGGATAGAGGAGAAACTCGGGATTTAAATAGACTAAAAATCCGACTAGGCTTGGCAGGTTTCCAGGCCAGAGAACGAAGTAGAAATTCATCCCAAAGAGAAGCTTGCGAGGAGATTTCATCTTCCGTTTTAAGCATCTAGGGACCCCCTAAGTGCCATGGGACCACCCTGTACCCAAGCAGGTGAACTTGATGGGCATGTGAAACCCTGCTCTTCATTACTAGGGTCTTGCTTTGCTAACTAAAGCCAAGGGAAGGCAAGGATTGGGATGCAATAAATGCAGCTACTCGCTGCACCGCAAGATGCACATTACTCACCATGGGCCAAAGGGCAGAAGCAGTACAGACACAGCAAGACGGACACGCAGCTGGGCACGCTGAGTGGCATCGCTGAGTGGCACCCTCCTGCAGGCTCTCGAGTGCCTCCCAACCAGCCAGGGTTTTGGACAGGCACAAAGCAAAGCTCTGCCCCCCCCCCCCAGGCTGCACTCATTGGCGAACCGAAGCCTGGGCCGATCCCATTGGTGAAGGTTTACATCAATCCGCTGCCTTTGACAACCGGGTTTGCAGCTACCACCCAGTTCCTAAGAGAAAGGAAACGA
The DNA here is from genome assembly GCA_003113815.1 of Sphenodon punctatus. Taxonomy (NCBI): domain Eukaryota; kingdom Metazoa; phylum Chordata; class Lepidosauria; order Sphenodontia; family Sphenodontidae; genus Sphenodon; species Sphenodon punctatus. The sequence goes on along the minus strand of QEPC01004890.1, from coordinate 918,922 downwards.
GAAAGAAGCAGCCTCGATTAGAACATTTCACATGTCAGACTCAAAGGAGAGGGCTGCCCCTATGGAAGTCTAAGGCTACATAGCGAAGCCCCCCACCCTGACAGGAGGGTTGCCAGCTGTCCCGTTCGAAGGGAGAATCAATCCATTTCAAAGCCCACAGCAGCTCCACAGAACATAATGAATGTGCCCTATTTACATAACGGACTTCCCTTCTTGTGAACCCCACAGCTCCAGGGGACATAGCAGGTCCTGCCTTACACCCTCCCTCAGCTCTGAAGTGTCCCTTATTTTTGAAATTTTGATCCGACAACTCTCCCCCCCCCCTCCTTGCCCCATAGGGATTGGTGAATGCTCCCCCTCCCAGCCAGAGAATAAAAACTCCCTCCACCCTGCTCCAGAGCGGAATGGCAAATACTCCCCCTGGTCCCTGCCCCACAGGGGAATGGTGAATGGTCCCCCCCTCTCTATAGGGAATACTCCACCCCTGCCCCCTAGGGAATGGTGAATGCCCCCCCGCCCCATAGGGAATGGTGAATGGTCCCCCTGCCCTATAGGGAATATTCCCCCCCACCCC
>QEPC01004890.1:892235-916698 GCA_003113815.1 Sphenodon punctatus | reverse complement strand
CCCCCCTGCCCTATAGGGAATATTCCCCCCTGCCCCATAGGGAATGGTGAACGCCCCCCCATGTCCTATAGCGAATACTACCCCACAGGGACTGCCCCCGTCAGTGAAGCAGAGAGCACGGCCCCCAGTATCCTAGCAACCTCAGCCCCACCCCCTTCCCGTCTCTATGGCCAGCCAGGGAAGGAACGGCGCCTAGGCTGGGCCGCTCTTCCTCCTCTCTAACCATAGAGCACATGGAAAGCGACGCCCCTTTCCACCCCGCCGGGAACCTTCTGGACGTGCGCAGTGCATTCTGGGAGCTTCAACCGCCTCTGCTGTGGGACCCGTTAGAGAAGCGCCGTCAAGATGATGGTGAGTCGGATTCATCTGGTAACATCCGCGCTGGGGATCGCTGCCCTCGCCCGGAACCCGCTCTCCCGGCCCCAGCGGGCTTTCCCCTGTCGGGGTCGGCCGGTATGGGGGAGGCTGAGGGGTTTAATGGGAACAATGACGGGGGCTAGAGCCGCCGGCCCCCCCCCCGTGTCCCTCCGTCTCACACCGGGGACAGTGATAGCAAGCGGCGCTGCGGCCTAGTCCTGGAGTAGCTTGCAGAGGGGAAAAGGGGCGCGAAACGTGTGTGGGGAGTGAGCGAGTACTGGCTCCATTTGGACTACAAATCCCAGCAGGCAATGCGTGAGTGGACTCACTGAGCTGAGGGGACCATTTGGGCGCGGTGCATGCTGGGAGATGTAGTCTCTTACTTAAGTCGAGACTGCAGAGCTGTGCTGTCGCTTAGCAGGCTGGGAATTGTAGTTCCCAGGCTGCCATCCTGCTTTAGGGGCATCAAGGCAACTTTAGGGACCATGGTTTCCATTCCGAGGCTGCTGTGGTCGGGGTGGAGCATTGCATGTTGGGGGATGTAGTCTCTATGGCCTGCACCTTTTTGTGCTGGAGGTGAGGTAGCTTGTGGACCCCCCCGCCATTCTTAGCTGGTTTGAGAATGAATACAATTCTGTGGGCTGGATAGGTGTTGGGGGGGTGGGGGGTGCTCAACATGGGGGAAGTAAGGGGAGGAGCCACATCCTGGATCTCTGCCATGGGTCCATCCCCAATTCTTGTGAGCAAGCCCTCCTCTCTGCTCCCTTTCCCCTGAGCTCAGTCGTTTAGTGCTTGAGGGGAGGGACTGAATCCATGAACCAGAAAAGGATTTATTTTTTTAAAAACCCAGCCATGAGCAAGATGTAGCCCTCGGGGGGTTGGGATTTTCGCCAGGCAAACCAAGTAGCTTGTTTCTTCTGTGCCTGTTGCAACCCATAGTCTTCCCTTGTTTCTTTTCCCGCCTAGGAGGTCATTCTGCATGTCCTTAATCATTCCCCCCAAAGGGTGTCCAGCATCAGGCCCTTCCGTTGCAAGCTCATTTTATTCTATCAATCAAGGGCTTCTACTAATGGTTTTAAGAAGTTCCTAGATCTTAGTGTCAGGTGTGGAGCTGTAAGTGATGATTTTATAATGCAGCGACCCGGAATAGGAAGAGCTAGTCTGGATGGGACTCCCCGTCCATGCCCTCCAGCAGCCTGTCTCTGACAGTGGCCAGCGTCCTGCTCCTGCGAGGAAAGTGAGAAACTGCTACTGTAGGAGAGAGAAGAGCTGATTTGTGAGATCTCGTCCTGAGATTCAGGGCTCAGCCTCTCCCCCCATTAAAATCAGTGGAAAGTTTTGCTGTTGACTTCAGTGGGTGAAGGATTGTATCCTAACTCTGGTCCTGATGCCTGAGTTCTCATCTGTCTTACCAAACTTTAGCATGAACTCGGGGTATGTGGGTCATCTGTAAAGACACCCAGCTGTTTTTTGTATCTCGCTAAATTCTTGACTGGGCCAGAATCCTGTAGCAAGGAGTTGCACAGTTTGATGACCTCTTGGATGAAAGTGTGTTTCAGTTTTGAGTTTGCCACGGGGAATATCTCCAGTGAGACAGCAGAGCTAAGAGTTCTCAATACTGACTTCCTAGTTGTCTGCAGCAGGAAAATGACTTGGGCCGTGATCCACAGACCACTTACTTTGGACTCGCCAGCATCGCTGCTGCTCCGGACTATACGGTTTGTCGCCTAGAACAGTACTGATTGCCTGGTTTGAGCAGGTGAAGCCTGCTGCCTTCCATGTAACCATGGTAATTGCACATTAAAATCCAAGCAGTGTTGTCTGACACATGTTTCTTTTCCAGCCCACACCTGTTATCTTGCTGAAGGAAGGCACGGACACCTCCCAGGGGATCCCTCAGCTTGTCAGTAACATCAGTGCCTGCCAGGTTATTGCAGAAGCTGTCCGCACCACGCTCGGCCCCCGGGGCATGGACAAGCTCATTGTCGATGACAGAGGTAAGCAACAGAGTGGTTTCCTGGCACTTGTTGCAAATGCCTCTGGATAAAAATGAATTGGTAAAATTACCTGATTTTTAAAGAAATGGCAGAAAATTGATTTAAGTAAAAGTTGCTATTTCCTGAAAACGGGCAGAATTTTTCTGCTCCACTTGCAGATCTAAGGTGCTGAATTATTCTGAAAGCAAAATGTTTTCTGCTTTTGTTTTTAATATTAGAGTTAAAATCCTTTTATAGCATTAAAGCAGAACTGTGAATTATTTTCATGATTTTTCTCTGAGGGTTGGGAATGCGTGGGGGTGGGGAATAGGGAGGAGGAGTCAGAATTTGACCAGCTGTGGCTGAAAGGAAGCTAGAGCAGACCGGGAAGGCTCACCGGTAAGTTAGACCACTTTGTTGCAATGTGCCTCGAATCCAGGTTGATTTCCCTAAACACAGGTGATCCCTCTGTGCAGCGCTACGCCAGTAACGTTAGCATTTTTGTTCCAACCGCTGTAGGCAAAGCAACTATTTCGAATGATGGCGCTACCATCCTGAAGCTCCTGGACGTTGTCCACCCTGCTGCAAAGACACTGGTTGACATTGCGAAATCCCAGGATGCTGAGGTACAGACTTGAAGCCCTCAGCTTCTTGGGTAGCCAGTTCAAAGAAGCATATCCTGAAAGCAGGGGTGGAATTCTAACTTAACAACTGTAAACGCTAGGCACCCTGCTCCTCTTCCCCTGCCTCCATTGATAGGCTTTTACCAACAGGTTCTGCCAAACTGGTAGGATACTGGTAACCCCGCAGGCAGTTGGTGGAAACGTTCTGTGCACAACAGTAGTGTTAAGCCTGTAATCTACAAGCCACTTACTCTGGATGAAGTTGTCCTGTTGAAGCCTGGAGTGAGCTTTTGGATTACAGCCTTAGTGTCCAAGTCACACATTCATGTTTATTCAAAACTGAAACACGCTTTTATCCCAGATGTCATTAGACTGGAACTCCTTGCCACAGGATTTTGGCTCAGTCTAGAATTTTGCGTGATAAAAAAGGCAGGATGTCGTCTTGGAAGAGCCATATCTTTTGTTTCATATTCCCAAAGGCCTTATAAGATCTTTTCTCCCCAGATCCTTTCCGTCATCCCTGCTACCTCTGGATAAAGACTATTGACTCCTTTTCTTTCTTTCTTTCCTACATTACATGTTGGCAGGATCTAACCAGTTGTCCTTGGATGATGTTGAGTAAGCGTGATGTCCCATCTGTCTGTAGCGCTGGTCTCCTTTCAGCTTCTGTTTTAAATTATTATTATTATTATTAGCAAGAATTTATATAGCACCAGCAATGTACCTGGTGCTTTACAAAGTAATGGAATAGACACGGTCCCTGCCCTAGGGCTTACAGTCTGAGAGACGGGGGAGGGGGGAGAGACGGAGGAAGGGGAACAGAGGGAGAGACAAGGAGTGTAACGTTCTGTCAGGCTTTTGGTGGCGGTGGGGGGTCCTTCTTACTTCATGGAACTTCTGATTTCCTTATTAAAATCATAGAACTGTCCCGCTTGGGTAGATAGGGAGAGGTCCCAGTCTCTGAGAAGCATTACACTGCAGCCTGGTTGACAATGTCCCTGAACCAGGAGGTGCAAGTTCTTCTCTGTCCCTAGCTGTTGTGTAACTTTGGGTGAGTCCCTTGACCTTTCTGTGCCTCAGTTTCTCTGTTTGTAAAACATGCTGTGATACTGATAGTAAAGCACTTTAAGGCTTATGGATGATAAACTCCAGATAAGAGTTGGTGGGATAGTTAGTAGCATAAGTTGCTCTAGATTGGGTGTGTCCCAGATGTCTTATTGTGAGCGGACATCCTGGGGGATCCCCAGCTCACTGACAGATTTTGGGGGTGGGGATATTTGCCCTGCCTCTTTTTCCGTGACTTCCATCACCCCTTGCCCCAAATGCTGTGACATGGGGAAATGGTCGTGGCTACACCAGAAAGAGGCAGAGCTCCTTAAATTTGGTGCTAGACCTGGTTGAATGGTCAGCTGGCAGGGGCTGATGCCTGGGCAGGATCAGTCCTTTCCTGCTCCCCAGCCTGAAGTGGGTTGGGCTGAGAAAGGGATGTAGCTTCTGCCTCTGCCCTGGAGCAATACCCTGGTCCCGCAAATACCCTTCCCAGGCTACAGGAGTCGAGTTAGTGCTAATGGTTTGCACATCACAAGGCTCCTGAAGATCAAACCTTCACGTGCCTTGCTGAGCATGGCATTTTTGGAGGCAAAGGTTGGCAGCAAACCAGCAGCGTGGCCACACAGTTAGGCACCGTAGGGCACATTCCCTTTACGTGCTAAACGTAGGAGCTGGCCGAGCAATAGTCCCTCCAGCCCAGCATCCTGTCTCCAACAGTGGCAGCTTCAGAGACGTACCCAGCCAGTCTGGAGTGATCCATTCCCTTCTAGTTACTCCTAGCTCCCGACAGTCATAGAGTTCTCATCCTCCCACCAGCTTGACTAATAGCTATTGATGGGTTTGTGAATCGGCTTATGCTGTTGGCGTCCTCTGGCAATGAGTTCCACAAGCTCATTAAGCGAAAAAGTACTTGTATAGGGTTGCCAGATGCAATTTTTCTAGGACATGTATGAAAAATGCAGGGCCTGTATTGGCACCCGGTGCCAGTGCGGGGCCTGCAACGTGTATATTTCATAAGTGCATATCCGGCAACCCTATCCGTGTATTGTTTTAAGTTTGCTGACCGTTAATTTAATTTCTCTACACTGAGGAGCCCTAGTCTGTTAAGACTCTTCTCATTTGGAAGCTGTGCCGTTGCCGTTCTCTGCGTCGTCTCCAGTGGGAGAAAGCAAATGTCAAGCCACGAAACTTGTTTTCTGCACTGTGAATCTCTTAGAAACGTGCTAGCTTACAAGCTGCCTTGTCTTGCTGCAGGTGGGTGACGGGACGACCTCGGTGACCCTTCTGGCTGCCGAATTCCTGAAGCAAGTGAAATCCTACGTGGAGGAGGGCGTGCACCCTCAGATCATCATCCGAGCCTTCCGGACAGCAACCCAGCTGGTAGGGAAACACGGAGGCTTCTGCATAAGGGGCTGGTCCTGCTCCCAGAGCCGATGGTGCATCTGGGACATGTTGATGGGCAACTCCTCTCTATTAGCAGAGGTCAATGAGCTTGTGCAGAAACTACTCCTCTGGATTGTGGGGAAGAGTGTGATCAGTACAACCGTCCCTAAAACCAAAGCAGCTGGCTTCAAAAACAGGGCATGCAAACTTCATAATAACGTATAATAATAAATAATAATTTTAATTTCTGTAGCACCACCCGCCCCACCAAATGTCGCTCGTAGCGCCTTACAAAGCCTTACAATAAAATACAGTTAAGCAACGTAAAATCTATTTAAAAACAAATTTAAAAGAGGGAGGAGAAAACACATGAAGGGGAACCGGCCGTGGATCCTAAAAGCTTCTGGAGAATAAGTCTTCAGGTGCTTTTTGAAGATGAGGAGGGAGGAACTAAGATGAACATCTAGCGGGAATGTGTTTCGCACAGAGGGACCCACTGCAGCAAAGGCCTGATTGCCTGTCGATGGTGGGGGGATCTCCAAACAGCAGGTAGTTTCTGACCGCAGATAACCATCAGGACGAGGCTCCAGGAGCAGGTCTCAAATCTATCCAGGGCCTAGAGCATTCAGGGCTCTGAGACCCAGCAGTGCAATCTTCAATTCAATCTGCTGCTTTACAGGCAGCCAACGCAGAGAACGCAGGGCGGGCTTACTATGATGACGGCTGCCCAAACCAGTCGGCATCCGTACTACCGCATTTGGAATAAGCTGCAAACAATGGAGAAGCCCTTAGATGAGGGTCTTCATAGTAACTTCATAGATGATTTGGGAAGAGGAGCTTAAATACCCAGTCTCTGAAAATCCTGTCGGATCCTGTCAGAATAGTGATTTGGAGCAAGCTGTAATGGACGTGGTCAACTTGAAATCCAGTTACATTAGGGGGGAAAGTTTAAAAAGCTTGTTCTTGGACCATCCTCTGAATCCCTAGATGGCTAAGCTTGTGTAATGTCCTGTTGGCTTACATGTGCTCTCTCAATGCATCCTCTCTGCATCCGGTCCTGGTGTCCTAGTACAGTAACATAGGAGACTTTCAGCAATGTTACACTTGATCTTTTCTTTTCAGTCTTCCTCAGAGCTGTGTTTGAAGTGGCTTCTTGACTGCGAGGCTGGAACCACTACAGTAACTTGCATGCTAAGAATTCCAAGCCGGGAACAACGGAGGGCAAAGCGTTCATTCTTGTTCTTGGCTTTTGTTTTGTCAGGCTGTGAATAAGCTCCGCGAGATTGCAGTGACGGTGAAGAAGGAGGACAGAGAGTAAGTTCCCATTCTAGTCTGCAGAAGCCTGGAGACTCTGGCTTGATGGGCTGCCTGAATCGACGCATCCCACCAAAGCTGTCTATTCGGAACAGCGGTGGAGAGGCAGCCAGCTTCATTTGGGTGCTCTCTCCACCTGCCAAAGGTCGGCCCGACAGCTGCCGTTTCACAACACCCTCCGACGCAAGCCGCATAAGTCAAAGTGTGACTTGGAGTCCCCTTTTTGGAATGTGGTTCGGTTTGTAGTAATAATAATTCCATTTTTCTAGCGCTCCCCTGCCTTTAAATGGCACTCTGAGCGCTTCACAATCATAAAAATATAAAAACAATATAAATTCAATTTTGAAAGAATGTAGAAAGGGAAAGGAAGAGGGGGGTCAGATGACATGAATTGGAACTGGCAGCGAATCCTAAAAGCAGCTAGAGCATAAGTTTTCAGGTGCTTTTTAAAGGTCAGGAGGGAGGCGCTAAGACAGACATCCGGATGGAGCGAATTCCACGCTATGGGGCCTGCCAGAGCAGTGGCCCAAATAGCTGCCGAGTTGAGACGTGATGTTGGGATCCCCAAACAGCAGGTGGTTTCTGAGCACAGATACCCATCAATGTGAGGCTCCAGAAGCAGGTTTCGAATGTAGCCAGAGCTTAGCCCTTTCAGGGCCCTGAAAACCAGCAGTGCAATCTTAAACTCAATCTGTCACTGCAAGCAGCCAATATAGAAACCCATGTTCACAGCGCCGCAAAATCCTAAATTCTGCAATTTCAGAGAGTATTCTGTGAGCAGAGTAAATCTGCATAATGATGCCAATTGGGAAACCTTTCTTGCCTCAGCATGCTGTGGCACTGTGGCACGGCAGCAACCACAGGCTGGAAAACAAAGCCATGGAATCCCAATAAGCTGCGCCCCCCCCCCCCCCCCCCCCCCCCGGTCTTGGGTTCTCCAAAGCACCCTTGTAACTCATCGCAGCCGATCTGGAGGGGACTATGCCCCAACAGTGACAGTGGCAGCAGCACTGGCACTAGCTGGGATTCTGCAGCTGGATCCAGATTCCCCCCCCTCTCTCCCTGCGTGGGATCCCAGATCCCCTCCCCTGGCATTGAGTTCAACAGACCTAGCCAGGATTTACCCCCTCCTGGCTGACGGCGAGCCGGCTGCATTTCCTTAATCCCACTTGTAGTATTAGAAGATTTAAAGGGCTAACTTGTGATTTGCAACTTTAGCCTTGCCGCCGTTTCAGCTGCTCGTAGTAGTAAGCGACCGGCACCATCTCAGCCGTGCAGTAAACACCTCTGTCTGCCTCTGCGGCTTGGTTAGACGGGCTAATACTTGCTTCGTTACTGCTCGCAGAGGGCTTTGGGATCTGTTGAAAATCGCATTTCGGTGACGACTCTCTCCCCTTTTGCAGAGAGCAAAGAAGCTTGTTGGAGAAGTGCGCGTCCACTGCCCTGAGCTCCAAGCTCATCTCTCACCAGAAGGAGTTCTTTGCCAAGATGGTGGTGGACGCGGTCATGATGCTCGATGACCTGCTGCAGCTCAAAATGATCGGCATCAAGAAGGTGCAGGGGGGCGCCATGGAGGTAGGCTCAGAGCGCGTTACCAGCCAGAACGATAAGCACGGGCGAGTCCATCCTGTGTCGAAATCAGCAGGGTCATCCTCGACGCGTTAGCTGCATGTACAGACGTTTCTTCTGCTGCGTGCTTGCGGCTTTTGGGGACTTCCCTCACCTCAGCTTGGGGCAGCGTACCTGGTTGCGGTAGGCCAGCTCAAGGCAGCCCCAGAATAGAAACTAACCAGTTGCTAGGTTACACTTGCCATCCGAGCCAAAGATTTGTCATCCCCTTGTTTGCAAATGAAGTGCTGGAAACTGCATTACAGGGTCTTGTTCTCATTAGCGCTTTGGGGGAGGTAAGTACCTCCTAACTCACTTTAACCTCCCCTGTGTTCCCAGGAGCGACGGTTTAAAGGGGAGGTATTTAATTTGGCAAAGAAATGGGGTCAAAGATGGGAGGGAGACTCTTGGGAAGTTGCTTTGATATTGTTGTAAATTGTTTTATTTTGTGTTCGAAGCTGCCCCGAGATGCCGTAGGCATGAGGGCGCGGCATATAAATGCAATAAAATAAATAACTATATTACCTCCCGGCCCGAGTCTTCTCTCATCCCTAGAATATAAGAACATAAGTAGTGCTGTACTGAGTCACACCAATAGTCCAGCTCTGACAGTGGCCGATTACGTTTGCTTCAGGGAATCACTCAGCAGTTCACAATGAAGTGACCCAGTTCTCACTCCCTACTCCCAGCCCCTGGCAGATGTTGGCATTTCCTGCTTTGGTGTCCCCCTTCAGTGCCTTCCAGATTGCCACTCTCTGCTGCTGGCAGTTCTTTCCAGGTTCCCAAGCAGGGAGATCAAGGGAAGAGAAAAGCTATTTGACCCCATGTCCCTTTGCTGAAGAGAGAACAGAAACACAGGGATGTGGTTACGCAGAATAACCCAGCCAGAGTAACTTGTGAGAGAATGCCTTAAGAGGGCCAGTCTTGCTTTGGTCCAGACAGAAGGGCTGTATTACTATTTATAACGGGCTTAACGCTGAATAGTTGTGATAGCAGACAGGCCTCTGCCCCTAGGAGCTTACAGTCTAGAATGGATGATCCTGGAGGGGGTGTCTCTCCACGTCTGTGTCCACCATGGTTCCTGTATGGCACCACCCAGGCCTGGATAGAAAATATTTATTGGCACATGTGACGGTTGGTACCCTCTAAATCTCTGGGCTGGTTGGCCCTTCTCCCCTGGAATATAAGGCTTGCTGTGTGCTCTGTTGAGAATTGCTGTTCTTCGGCCACTACTGTCTGTAAACTGCTCACACAAGCATTTCCGCTGAAAGTATAGATTTGAATTGCTCCATTATCCGATCTAGTTTCTCGTTGTTGCTTTGTTGTACAGTCCCTCCCCATCGTCAGCAAGGTTCTGTCGGTGACCCAGGATTCGCTTCTGAGGGGCTTTTTACAGCCCTGCTGATTGCCCCTCCTGTCCCTGGAAAGGGTGGGGAAGTCCTAGTTGTGTGGTAGGCAGGGGAGAGATGTGAGTTTGGGAGGAAGCACTTTCTGCTTTTCAGAGGTTAGGATCAGGGATCGGATTGCAAAAGACAATCCTGGCTTTGCAAAGCCTGAAGCTGAAGCTTGTGTGTGTGGTCAGGGTACCTCAGGAGGATAGAAAGTGGTTGCTTAAGGGGACAGCATATTTTGCGTTTGTTTTTTTTCCTGTGTCCTACACTGCCCTCTAGGGTTGAACCATGGTTGAGCAAGCATCGGATACAAACAGGTTGCCATTAAAAAATGGCACTTGGAAATGCTAGGAATGAGCAAGTTTAGTGGAGGAGGCTGCAAGGGGAGTTTCCTGAGCAGAGGAAACGCATGTTCTGCCCCTCACACTTTTTTCAAAAAGGCCCAGCATTAAGCGGCTCTTGCTCTTATCAGGAGTCGGAATGGGACCCTTTTGAGGGAGGGGCTGTCCTGAGAGACCCGATGTGGCCAACCCAACCCTCGGTCCTGTCCTTGCAGGATTCCCAGCTGGTGGCAGGCGTCGCCTTCAAGAAAACCTTCTCCTACGCCGGCTTTGAGATGCAGCCCAAGAAGTACGAGTCCCCCAAGATGGCCCTGCTGAACATCGAGCTGGAGCTGAAGGCGGAGAAGGAGAACGCGGAGGTTCGAGTCAACAGCGTGGAGGTAAGCAGCAGGCGGGCCACGGTGACAGCAGAGCGGACGGTTCTGGATGGGGCCAGAGAATGGCCCGTCCCGGCAGTGGTAGCTTTGGCTGCTTTAGAGAAGTGCCCAGCGGGTCATCGTAGAGCGATCCAGTCTATGCCGTTCACTCCTAGCCCCTGACAGTCGGAAGTCTCCTCCCCAACCAGCGTGACTCTTTACAAACCTATTCCGTAAGAACTCCTCCAATCCGGAGCGCTCTTGCAAAACGCTTGTAATCGTAGTCGATCGCAACAGTCTCTCCCCTGCCCCAAACATCCCTTCAATAGAGAGAGAGAGAGAGTCCTGTCGACCTGCACCCCAGTGAGCCGCCTGGTTTCATGTTGTATTGGGCTATGATTAGCCTGGCGTCCTGTCTCATTAGATATGCTTCATGAAGCGCGTTACCAAAACAATCCAGTAACCTTAAATTGCCTGTGGTATTGAAAGCAAGTGTCAGGCTAAGACTCTATAACCTGAAAACCCATCGACAGCCTCTGGTTTTCAAGGGCTCTTGTATACACCATGGTAGGTAGCCTTTGCCATTTGTAGAATTGTAGGGCTGGAAGTGGGACCTCGGGGGCCATCTAGTCTAACACCCTGCTTCGAGAAAAGATCTATTCTGCCTACAACAGGAGTGGGGGAATCTTTTCCCACCCAGGAGTAACATAATTCCAAGGGCCACATAGAATTTGGGGGCGGGGGTCCTTGAGGGGTGCACTAAGAGGAAAGTTCAGATCGTGGATCTGTGCCGTAGATCTGTCCCCATCTGCTTGTGTGCACAACTGTCCACAATTATGGAACTCCTTCCCCTTGGAGATCATCTAAGTCTGAGCCTGCTTGTCTTTTGGAAGCGATGCAAGTCCTTTTTGTTTGGTCAGGTGTTTGGCAAGCAGGGATAGGGTTGGTGGGGTGGGGCGGGGGTTAAAGGGAATTTTTTAAAGCTGTTTTCATATGATCGAAGTCATCCTGAGCCTCGACGGGAAGGGTGAGGTAAAAATCCAATTAAATAAAATCTCCGCTCCCTTCCCCTGAGCTCAAGGCTTTCAGTGCTTGGGAGCAGGAAGTGGAAAGGGACCCAATGAAAATTAGCCACAGGCCACACTTGGTCCCGGGGTCTGAGGTTCTCCACCCCTGGCCTACAGCATCGCAGAGAGATCTCGTCTAGCTGAGTTTTGGAAAGCCTCCAAGGAAGGTGATTCCGCCACCTCCTTGGGCAGCTTAATTCATCGCCCAACAGCTATCGCAGCTAGGATGTTTTTTCTATGAAACTACAGACAAGGCTCTCCTCTGCTCCTTTCTCCCTAGGATTATCAGGCCATCGTGGATGCCGAGTGGAATATCTTGTATGACAAGCTGGATAAAATCCACAAGTCGGGGGCCAAAGTGGTTTTGTCCAAGCTTCCTATCGGTGACGTGGCCACGCAGTACTTTGCCGACAGAGACCTGTTCTGTGCCGGGAGAGTCGCCGAGGAAGATCTCAAAAGGACAATGATGGTAACTTGACTTTTAAACAGGGATGCTGATTTTTCTGTTAATCTCTACTGCCGGCCCAGGTTGCTGCCTTTCACGTGATTCCATGCAGGCTCCGAGAAGATCACAAAGATTTCACAATATCTTGTAAAGTGTTCTTTGATATCCGTTAGCCCTGGAACTGAGCTAAGCATGTGCCCCTGTGACTTCTCAACTTCATGAATGTCTCCCTGTCCCTGAAGTGCCCCTCTCCCTTGTCTATCCTGGATTGTAAGCCCTTTGGGGCAGGGACCCATCTCTCATTAATAATTGTTCCGTGCCAGGTGCGTTGCTAGTGCCATATAAATAATAGTAACAGGAGGAAGCTTAATGGTCTACGTCATGCAGGAGGTGAGACTGACTAATTTATCTCAGCTCACTTTAAACTCTGCTAATTAAAGCTGAGCAGTGCAAAGGTTTAGTGGTTGGGTTAGGACTTCTGGGTTTGATTCTTGGCTCTGTCACAATGCTTTATGGTTTGCAAATTCACTTGCGGTGCAGTCCTCCTGCAGGAACATGCATGCTAGTCATTAGTGCAAGTGCGAGCCCCATGGAAGACAATAGGGTTTGTGTTTGCACTACTGCCAGCCAGTGCATGCATCCTCTGCTGGAGGACTGGGATGTTTGGTAGGGATTTTCAAAGAAGCTGAAGGGAGTTAGACGCCAACATTCCATTTGTAGCTAATGAGATCTGGGTACTTCTGCAAATGGGGCTAATGCTTAATCTACAATACATCATTGACTGCTTGCAAAATGCCAGGACTCGCTTTCCCTAGTGAGTGTAAATGTTCTGTGGATTTCTTGTTGGAGAAAGAAGCTCTGTCCTCAAGCCTGCATTGAAAGCCTTATTATTATTATTATTATTATTATTATTATTATTATTATTATAAACATTATATAGCGCCGGTCATGTACCTGGTGCTGTACAGAACATAGAAATAGATGCGGTCCCTGCCTGTGGCTTACAGTCTAAAAGACAAGGAGGGGGAGACAGGGAGAGGGGACAGTGGGAGAGACAGGGGAGAAGACAAACAAACATTCAAGCGGATGCGAAGTCTCAGGTGCGTGTGCTTGGCTTGGTTACAAGCCAAGTCCCTGGCATCTTCATGTCTTCTACTGGAGCTTCCCAGCTCCAGTCAGTGCTGTTCTACAGATCTGGCACTAAGGGTGCAGTGCTCCAGGTATGTGACAAGCTCCTCCTTTTGCCCTCGAAGCATCTGAAGTGGCTGGAGGTGGCAAGGGAAGCTGCATGATGTTCTCCCAATTGAAGCCCCCTCCTGGGGCTTTGCAGGCTTGGCCCAGCTAGAAGGCTCTGAGGCTACACCGAGGGTGTGATATTTGGGTCACATTTTCTCTTTTGTCCAATGCAGGCTTGTGGCGGCGCCATCCAGACCAGTGTTAACTCCCTGACGGACGAAGTTCTGGGACACTGTGCGCTCTTTGAGGAGGCTCAAATCGGAGGAGACAGGTAAACATGCCCTACGATGGGACTGTTGAGGAATTGGGGCGGCTTAATTTGCATGTTCAGGAGAGGTGGTGTTGGGGATAGGGAAGGTGGGATGACAGGCTTGTCACAGCAAGAGAGGAAGCGAGTTGGCCAGTACTGGTAAGTGTCATAAAGTATGAAAGTTCTGGCCTGACAACTATACTTAGTCATGTATTTTTTCTGTTTAATTTATACCTCACCCTTCCCCCAAAGCTCAGGGAACCTTGCAACATATAAAAAAAACCTTAAAAACTCCATGCCAGTCTGTTAAATCACGCCCCCAATCCTATCCTCGCTTGCTAAATGCCTGGCCTGACAAAAAGGTCTTGCATTGCCTCTGGAAGAGGAGCAGGCTTGGATGAATCTCCAAGGGAAGGGAATTCCATAATTGTGGGGCAGCTATCGAGAACTCCTCTGGATGCCCTTGTTGTGGGAATGTGTTGTGTGGGGTGTGCCTAGATAGCTAGTCTATTGCATCACTTTGCGAGCCAGTAGGTTTCACATGGAATCTTACACTTGTGCAGCGATTTGATCTCAAACCAGCTTGACAAACTGTGAGTCAATGTCCCTTTATCCACCCGTCAAGCACAGTCGCTTCTGGGGTGGGACGGAGCAGCTGACATTGTTCAGAATCCTAGGATCGCTTACTGCCCCCTCTCAGAGGTTCTTCTGGTCTTTCTGTGGCTCGCGTGGCAAGGGAGGCCATCTCTCGGGCTAGTTGCCAACACCCCAGCGCCCCGTTTGTGTCATTCTCTGGGCCACCAAGAGTGGTTCTATAGAGAAAGGGGAAATGCTGATGGTCCCTTCTTGAAGCTTTTTGTAAAGTCCTCTCTCGCTCCACAAATGCTAGCACAGCCCTGTCCTGCTTGGCTGGAGAACGGAGAAGCTCCTACCAGGTGGGGAACGTGCATTGGGACTCTTCAGAAACGTCCCCCCTGCTGAAATCGTCCCGGGCCATTCTCCCCCCAGCTGTGCTTAGCCACCTCTTGCTGTGTCCTTGGCAGGTATAACTTCTTCACGGGCTGCCCGAAAGCCAAGACCTGCACCATCATCTTACGAGGAGGCGCTGAGCAGTTTATGGAAGAGACGGAGAGATCCCTCCACGATGCCATCATGATTGTCAGGAGAGCCATCAAGGTATGCGGGGGTGGGGGGAAGCCTGCAAGCCCTTAGCTGGCTCATCCTAGCCAGGCCAAGGGGCAGTGCCGTGTGTTCAAAATGTCTTTCTCCTCCCTCCTCGGCCTTCCGGTGCCACTCGTCTAATTGGATTGACAGTGCTACCAGAATACAACTCATATTGCATAGAAGTCATTGATTTGATTTGATTTAGATTGTTACCCCACCCTTCCATGAAGGCTAAGAGCTGCTTAAAACACATAAAAATAGTTCAAATAAATCCCCTTAGTCTCTACAACCCCCTCTCCCCCCCCCGATTCTGTTCCTGCCTGGTGAATACCTGGCCAAACACAAAGGTCTTGCATCACTTCCGGAAAAAGAGCAGGCTCAGGCTTAGATGAATCTCCAAGGGAAGGGAGTTCCATAATTGCAGGAGCCACTGAGAACGCCTCGCTGTGAGCCCTTGTCGTGGAAACTAAATGGGCAGGTGGTACCCGTGAGAGGACGCTCCCAGCTGAGCTCGGAGGCCGCGACAGAACACAAGGGTAGAGGCGATCTTTTAGATACTTGGGGCGTTGGATTAAAAGAAGGCCCTGGCCATTCAGGGGCAACAGAACAGAGCCATCTCCTCTCACCAGAGCTACCTCTGGCAGTGATTTCCAGGCGGGAATGGTGACTGGGAATGCTCCCCCCTTGCCCCATAGGGAATGGTGAATGATCCCCCCTGCCCTATAGGGAATACTCTCTCCCCCCCCACCTTGCCTCATAGGGAATGGTGACTGGGAATGCTCCCCCCTTGCCCCATAGGGAATGGTGAATGGTCCCCCCACCCTACAGGGAATACTGCTGTGGCTCTCAGACCCCTTGGCCAGCCTGATGCCGTCTGCATTGGTCAGATCTGTTCCCTTCCTTGACTTCCTCCTCTGTAGCGAGGTCCAGGCGAGCCATTGTCTCTCTGCAGAAAGGTAACATGACCCTTCCCTCTCGCCGTGTTCTCAGAACGACTCCGTTGTTGCGGGGGGTGGCGCCATCGAGATGGAGCTTTCCAAGTACCTGCGGGACTACTCGCGGACCATCCCAGGCAAACAGCAGCTGCTGATCGGGGCTTACGCCAAAGCTCTGGAGATCATTCCGCGCCAGCTCTGCGACAATGCTGGCTTCGATGCCACCAACATCCTGAACAAGCTCCGAGCCAAGCATGCACAGGTGGGCGTGACGGGACTGATCACATTGACTTTCCAGGGCCCCTGAGCAGCCAGTATAGCCAGGCTCCACCAATGCAGGACCTGCAACATGTATTTTTCATAAGTGTTCCTTAAAAATTTGCGGGCCCCCTAGAACGTGCAGGTGCATGTGCTTAACCTACAGGGCAGGGGATGGGATTCTGAAGGATGAGCCAATATAAGGAGAGGCATAAACGGGCAATCTATGGGGCTGAGGAGCTTGGGGAAGCTTGAGAGAAGAGGTAGGTTGGGGAAGGAAGGAAGGGGGGAGGTGGGCATTCCAGGCATAGGGGGCAGCACGGGGAAGGGGTGAAGACTGTTTAGGGAGCCGGAGAGTCTGAGTGTTTATAGCAGGCCTGTTTAATAAGCCAGATGATTACTGCAGTTTAATTAACCTGCTTGCTTTGAGTAACAAAATGAGGAGCTTGAGTTTACTCCCCGGCTCTTTGGAATTGATTTACCAGTGCAGCAGAAGAGTTCTTTGTATCCATCCGGCTCCCTGTCCAGTAAGCGTGAGCCTTGGGCAGATTGGGGAGTCTAAGGCAGGGGAAGATGGTAGAACTGGGTCTTATCCCCCAACTGCCTTCATTCCTGGCTGTCTGACACTTCCCGTTGCAGATGCTGTGACTCAGGCGGGTAGAGTAGGATTCCTCTAACCCCTGCAGTTCAAACCTCTTGCTTTGCAAGCTCTTTCTCAGGTCTGGGGGAACCTTTCCACCCTCCCGCAGGCCGCTTTGAAAATGAGTACAAGCTCCACACGGACCGGAGCGGCGTTTGAGAGAGGGTGCTCGAGGGCTGTGCTTGGGATGGGGGAAGAGAGAGAGAAAGGATCCATCCTCTGTCCTGCTGTGCCTGCCCTCATCTCCCGCAGCTCAGAGGGGAGGGATGGGATCCATCCACAAGCCAGAGCCAGGAACTGGGAAGGGCCACATTAAAACAACAAACAAAAAAACAAATAGCTATGGACCAGATTTGGGGCTTGGGCTGCAGTTTCCCCACCCTGATCTACAACGGCCTCCTCTTCGTCATGCCGCTGCCAGGGAGGCAATATATTGCAGGGGGCAGGACCTCTTGGCCTGCAGACATGAGCCGATCTCTCCCTTCCCTCTGGATGCGTAGATCCACTTGGCCTCGCCCGTCTTGCTGGGCTTCGAAAGGCCCCTAACCGATGCTTTCTCCACCAGGGCGGGATGTGGTACGGGGTGGACGTGAACAACGAAGACATTGCCGACAACTTCGAGGCTTGCGTCTGGGAGCCAGCAGTGGTGCACATCAACGCCCTCACGGCGGCATCTGAGGCCGCCTGCCTGATAGTGTCTGTCGATGAAACCATCAAGAATCCTCGCTCTACGGTCGATGGCCCCCCAGCTGGCCGGGGCAGAGGTCGAGGCCGACCCCATAACCACTGAAAGGGCTTTTGGCCGTGGGGTGGTACGTGGGGCTAAAGGAGACAACGGTTGCTTCCACCAGAACCACGCGTTCAGAGAGTAGTTCCCTGACTTCTTCTGTTTCAGGGTCCATGGGATGCGATGCCTTCTCTGCACTCGCAAGAAAGAGCCAAGCTTCAGAGTCTAGCACCTTCAGTCTCTTGAGCTCTGGCCTCCCGGTATTCTGGACCTCCCTGGCCCCCTCGGGTGGAGGTTCGCCAGCGGTGTCTCTAATGCTGTGACCGCGCGGAACAAGCATATGGTTGGCTGTTGACCGTATTTATTGTTTGGTTTTTTTTCTATTGGAATTTTGAGCCCAAACACAAAATAAACCATTAAAAGCACTTGGTGTTGGTCTGCAAACTCTTCCGTCGACCTGTGGAGGGAATCGACTCCCCTAGGGAAACCGCCAGGAGGGTGGGTAGGGATTCCCCAATTTAGCTGGCGTCCATGGGAAAAGATTACCATGTGTTTTTAGGTTTGAACCTTTTCTGGACTCTGTTTCTCCCCCACGTCCTCCCTTGGAACTTGCAAGAGGGTGCCCCTTGCTCGCTGTAAACATCACAGTAAAGCATTGGGGAGGAGGCCCAGGCTATTAGGACGTTTCTAGGTCAAAACCAGCACCTTGGATTGTGCCTGGAACGCTATCGGGGTGTGACTGGCAGAGGGTGGGGAGAGCATCGCAGTTCTACCACCCCTTCCGAGTTGCCACATGTGGACTGAAAATCCCTTCCGTTATTAGGAAAAAGGCAGCTTCCACTGCCACAGAAGTGGAACCAACAGGGCCTGCAGCCAGCGTAGACTAGTGGATAAGGTGTTGGACTCGGAGCTGGAAGGCCGAGGTTCAAATTTAATCTGAGCCATGATTTCACCGCGGTGGACTTGGGCAAGTCACTCTCGGCCTCAGTTTTCCATCTGTAAAATGGGAATAACAGCCACCTACCTCACCGGAATGTTGTGATGGGTAACCAGATAAGGACTGTAGAGCACTTTGAACACTGGAAGCTCTGTAACTAGGTTAATAATAATGTTTGAAATGAACGGGGCAGGTCCCAGCTGCCGGAGCGATGATTTTAAGCTGCCTATAGATTGCATCTGGGATCGCTGCGTCGGCTTAGAATCCGGTTGCATTTTCAGTGCTATCCTGCAACCGTAAAAGGGAGAGAAGATGAGTTGCTCTCTGCCTCCACCATCCTGTTCGCGTCCCAGGTTAACACGCTCCCTGGTTTTCCAACATCCCGGGAAACGAGATTCAGGGCCGAGCAGTCGCAATGCTCTCTCCTCCCACCCCCTGGGTTCTGTGTTAATTAGCATCTCAGCATTTTTCCAGGCTGCCTAGGATTCTTTATTCACTTGAGCTTAGCAAGCTGTTAACACAGTGTCCTCTCGTTAATGAAACCGCACTTAGAGCAAGCTCTGCTGCGGCGGATTAGCTGCATCTCCTCCCAGCCCCTCCGGTTGCCCTCGGCAGGCTGTCCAAGACACGGACGAGGCTTCCTGTAGCTTGAAGACTGGAGGAATCATGGTTCCTGGCCGGCTTCTAACCAGTCCCGCCACTGGTCCTGATACTTGCCACACCAAGCCTGGGAGTTTTCTGGAGGGGATTTAATACTCTTCTCTTTGGCCAAGCATTTAACAGGCAGGGATAAGGGTTGGAGTGGGGAGCTCTGGAGGATTTTTGTGTCCTATATTTATATGGCTTTAATGCTGTAACCTGCCCTAGGGTACGATCCAAGTTTAAATAAATAAAGGGGTCTCCAAACAACCCAGTGGGAAGAAAAATGACTCCGTGGAGAGCGTAGTAACGTGAGAATGGAGCTGTTTGCTCTGTCACTGACTTCCTTGGATGAGCCCCTTCAACTCCATTCATTGTCTGGACAAGGTAGAGCCCCATCGCCCATCCCAAACCTAGTGGGGCCATGTCATGGGTTGGAGGCCCGCACCCTCACTTTACCGGGGTTGAGTGACTCAGTTTCCCTCGCGTACAGCCCACTTGAACCAGTTTTCTCTCTGGCTGATTCAATCCTGCAGCAGGGACAACCCCTTTGTTACACAAGGGCCCGATCCTTCCCGTTTACAGACTCTTTAATCTTTGGGTTCGCAAGAGCTTGAGGGCTCTTGTTGCTCACTTGTGTTCCAATGTTAGACACAGACACTTCTTCATAAAGATAAGAAGTCAGTCTATTGATTTACATAAGCAAGATAGTTGATACAGAGTGGTTACTAGAAATCAAAGGTAAATATAACACATTCCTGATCTATACTGGTTGAGTTCCTAAATAAGCATCTTACCCTACAAGGTCCATAAGTTCTGGTTCCTCAGTCATGGATGTAGAATGACTGGACACTGGTCTCTTAGTTAGTAGAAAGCAAAATCATGCGCCTTGTCTGTGGTTCGGCTCAGCCCTCCTGGCTGCAAGATGTTGAGTGAGTTCCCGATAGTCCCTGTCCCCTCTGGGGTACAACTCCTTATATCCTTAGGAGGAAACCCCTCGTATCTTCTCGAGGCTTCTAGAATTCCTTTTGTTCTCTCTATCAGCTTTCTGTGTCTCTTGCACGTAGGCAATGGCTGCCAGCATTAGCATTTTAAATGTCTCTGGCCGTCCGTCTGGGATGAATCCACAAACGGTCTTTCCATTTCCTGGAGCTTGGTCAGTGTCACAATCTTGATTTGAGTTTTACAGTTCTTAATTGTAACATGACATACATGTGGAACCTTTTGCTTTACATATTTACTAGACTTGTAGTCTACATGTAGGCCAGTATCACACGTGTGTGACCCTATGTTCCTCCGTGACAGGTCAAACCAGCCATGTCGGGTTTGACCTGGAGACGGTTTCCCCAAATGCCTTTTGGGTAGGGTTTTTAGATGCTGCAGCTTTTGTTTAGCCACAGCAGCGTCAGGAATCCAGTGTGCTGAGCCCCAGGCTACCGTGACATAGCTTGAGGGGAGAGAGAGAAAGAGGACTGTTTCAGGGTTCCCCTTTCATTGTGCTTTTCCAGTGAGGAACATCTAGTTGCGGAATGTCTCTGTTCAGCTTGGGCACCCCAATCCTGCACCTCATTTGGGGGTGAATTTGGGCCTGCTGTTTGAGGATCCCAAGCTTACCCTAGCTCACAAGGGGCTTGAGGGGGGGGCAAATGATGGAGTTACTCAGTGATTACATTTGTGGGAGTCTGTAAAGTGCCTGATGCAGGCTGGATTAATTTTGAAATCCAACCGGGGTTCACCTGCAAAATGTAATCGGCAGGGTTCCTGGCTTTTCTGTTTAGTGTGGAAAACCAGAGAAAAATGCAGAATTCCTGTTTTTCCAGAGAGAACACAGAATTCCAAGGTTTTTGGGGGAATGTGTGTCTGTAAAAATCCACCGGTGGCAGTGGAAATTTAAAGGAGGCAGAAGTTCTGGTGTGAGATCTCTTCTCCAAGAGAAGAGATTGGGTGTGAGAGCACAGCCACATCTGGCTTTTGGCGAGGCAGAGGTACGTTGGGGTCCATGCCAGAGCTGGCATGGAGCAGGGAGTTGGAGCGGCAGAGGGAGAGACTTGGGGTTTTGTGCAGGGGCTGGCTGGTGTTGGGATATTGTTTTGTTATTTGAGTGGCAACCAGTGCATCAAATTGTCACAAAAACCGAATAATTGGTGGTAATCACCTTATTTTAATGGCTGAAAAATAGTTTTTGGTTTTTTCTAATTAAGAGAATTTAGGGGTTTTTTCCCCAGAGAATTTCCATATTTTTGGCAGAGAAAACTAGGAACCCTGGTAATCCGATCTAGCTCTTTGGTGTAACAGAAGCAGGCCGTCCCTGGGGTGCAGGAAAGGGGCAGGAGTTTCTCACTTGCTGCCAAAGCGACATCACTTTATCTCTCTGAGTTAGTGTGATCCTTGCCAAGGAAACGGCCTGCCTGCTACTGCTACATGGGCCCCTGACGTTTGCAGAACGAGTTTCATAACAGCATCCTAGAGAGCCTCCGTCTACTCAGAGAGGACACAGCACAGGCAGCAATGGGCCAGTCTTCCCAAAGCAGCCCCCTCCGAGCTGCAGGGAGAGAAGAGGTTCGGGCTTCACAACTTGCTTCGTTCCTGGCTTCTCTACTGAGACAAACGCTACGTGGGAGTGATTTCGTGTGTAGCCTATTGTGTGTCCTGCTATGGGCAGCAGATGGGTCTGACAAGACACAGGCAAAACACATTCAGGTGTGGCTGAGTGGTATAGATTCAGGGCTGGGAAAAGTTTCCTACTCACGAGAGTCTCATCCATTTACCACAATGGGGCCAAAAAGCGGTGCATGGTTCTAAAGCCGCAGTTCTGGGACCCTAGGCAAAAGTGGAAATGAAACGATCGGGTCTGGAACGGCTTCTGTGTAAGAGGAGAGGCTTGATAAGTTAGGGCTCTTCAGCCTGGAGAAGAGAAGACGGATCAGGGGCCTGGTTGGGCCTGCACTCCCATTCAAGAACTGCCCCCCATTCATTTCTCTCCTCTCTCTGCTGTTGCCCTCCTCCCGGCTGTGCCCCCTTGCAAAGGACAGTGTCCACCCCCATCTGAGACACCTTGGTTATGCCACTGCCACTGATGGGGGATAGGATAGAAATGTACAAATCATGAATGGTTTGGAACATGTAAATCGGGAGCTGCTATTTGCTGCTTTTGATAAAACTAGAAGTCAGGAGCCCTTAATGAAAGTAACTGGCAACAGATTTAAAGATACCGGCATATTTGTAGAAGGTCCGAACGTGCAGTGATGGGAGTTTTGGGAAATAGCAGATGCGGGTGACTGGGTGGCAAAATCCTACTGTTACAGCGACAGCATTGTATAAATGTACAAATGAGGCGACGTGCGAGCGCATCCGCTCTGGTCTGACGCAAACCATGGAAGACTCCCTCCTGCATACGGACTCCCCCACAAGATCTACAAAAGCAGAATAACGGTGCAGGGGTGAAAGCAGCCTCGGTCTTTGACTATATTCAGAAGGGACCAACGATCATGGCTCTCGGTTTGGAACCTCTGAGTTCCAAGGAATAGGGTGGGTACTCGGTGCGCTCAGTTCTGCTCGATTTGAGTGTTTCTCTGCGCTGCTGCGGCCGCGCATTTGGCCAGGCCGTTGGGAGGCCCTTTTGTGAATGTGCAAAAAGGTGCTGACCACGCTGCACGTGCACAAAGTAACACCAGCTGTGTACAAAATGGCAGTGACATCACAGCCGACACCATTTTGCACGTGTTCAGTGTGGCTGGTGCCATTCTGCGCATGCACAAAGGCCTGATGCAGTTTTGGGGCGTGTAAAAAAAGGCTTGATCAGAATTCCAATTGATTTAGATCGGTTGGCATTCTGATCCGGATTCTCTCAGCCATTCTGTTTTTCAGGAACTGTTATGGGAAAACAGAATGGCTGCATCAAACCAGGGTTGGGTGGGAGGAATAACACACTTCGTTGCTCACTGCTCCCTCCCTGCCCCTCCTTGTGCTTCCTTGGGGGTAGGTGAGCATCGAATCCCACATGACTCCCCTCTCCCAGTGGCTGGTATAGGAGATCCTTGATATTCCTGGAGACATAGCCCAAGGAACTGCCTTCTTTCTCCAGGCTGAAGACTTCTAGGCAGGAACAACTGCTCGGGGAATCCGCTTAATCCCAGTCTGTAGCAGGGAGCAGCCTTGTGGGGCTGTTGCCCCTTTTAGAGCACGGCGCCAGCTGGGGGACAATGGTGTGGGGCGTGGCAAAGGCAGCCCCATAGCTAGAGATCAACCTGAAGCAGAAATAGGCTGAGGAGAATAAAGGAGTGTGGGGCAGGACATTGGCCCTTTAAGGGTAGGCGGTCTGACAAGCTGGCCCTGCCCACTCCTACATAAGAAGCTGCAAGCCAGAGACTGTGTCAGTCTCTGCCTGGCAGCTGAACGGGCAAGAACTCCTGGAGGCATTCAGCAGGGGAACTGTCCAGTGCTGAAGCCTGGATCCCTGAACTTGGGCTGAGAAACCCAGGTGCTCTCCAAGGTACTGAAAGGGCTGGCAAGAGTGCTGTGCCTGTGAGCAGCCTGGAGAACTGTGAGTAGCTTACCAGAGGACTGGATATCTGGCTAGATTTGGGACTAGATAGGGCCGGGGATGCCGGAAGGGTTGAATGCCTGGCGTCGGTAAGGCTGATAGACTGTATGTTACCGTTGTACACATAATTCCCTAGAGACTGTGTGACTTTGGAAATCCCGCATCCCTACTGAGAGGGGCGTAGGAGTCTGATCCTGTGGGGATGTACCCCTGGGGAACCATGCCCTGTTACACTGTCCACGCCAAATCAGTTCTCTTATAGCCCTTGCAGGGTGCCCAATAATCACCCTGATGGGGCAGAACAACCCTAATGCTTAGTGGCACTGTCAATAAGTCCTTGATGGGGCTGTCAGCCAAGTCAATCAGATGGGATTAGTTAATTCACGTCCGGGTCTAGCACCCCAAACTAGGGCTTCAACGCCCTCCCAGCCCCCTCATCTCCCTTTATAGCTGGGCCTGTTCCACCAGGTGGTGGTGCTTCTGCCAAAAGTTGGTCCCCAATCATAAATACAACAAACGTATAGTCTTTCCCTACTGGGATAAAGACACTCGCTATTGCGGCTTCATAGGCCCTCCAAGTCCAGGGCTCTGGGCACCCCCTGGCTTTAACAATGTACACAGTCTTTAGCTCTCCTGTGAGCCTTACAAACAAATGCTGTCCCAAATTCTTTCATGCACCGCTTAACAAGGAATAGTCCCGCTTTGCACTCCTACACCATCTGCGTAGACCAAGAGTCTATGGCTGGGAGCCCTGCCCCCCGCATCAGCTGACCACCTGCTCTCCACCCCCCACAGGTGAGGTAAAGCCCCCCCCCGGGACAGACACTGAAAGATGCATGCCTGCCCCAGTGGGCGGCAGCCCTCGGGCGACGACAAAAGGGCGCTGGCCATTGTGAGGACAGTGAGGAGTCACCCCCCTGACGGCACCTACACCGCACAGCCTCTTCTGACCATCACCGCCGGACATGGCGCAATCGCTCCCGTGCCACCCTCAGGCCAGGTTACTCGCTCTGCTGCCCGGACTGTTGCCACCTAGGATGCCTCCCCATACCTCCCTCGCCTCCCTGCCCCCTATTTCCCCTCTCCTTCTCGCCCTGCTCATGGCCCCCCTCCTTTTCCCCCTCCCTCCTCCAATGGCCTTTCTCCAACCAACCTACCCCTTATTCTCACCCATGCCCATTCCCCCTCCTCACCCTCATCCCCCCTTGCCCATTCCCTGTAAG
>QEPC01004890.1:846657-870751 GCA_003113815.1 Sphenodon punctatus | reverse complement strand
TGCAGCTGGTGCAGAATGCCGCGGCCCATCTCCTGACGGGGGCGGGTCACAGGGAGCACATGACACCAGTGCTCCGGGCTCTGCACTGGCTGCCTATAAAGCACCGGGCCAGGTTCAAGGTGCTGGTTTTAACCTTTAAAGCCCTTCACGGCCTGGGCCCTGCTTATCTGCGGGACCGCCTCACTCCCCATGTTCCCGTGCAACCCTTGAGATCGTCCGTGGGAGCCTTTTTGGAGGTTCCCTGGGCGAGGCAGGTGGCCACCGATGTGAGATCTTTTTCGGTGGCCGCCCCTGTGCTGTGGAATTCACTCCCGGAGGAGGCTCGGTTGGCTCCCACTCTCCTGCTGTTTCGGCGTGTATGTAAGACTTGGCTGTTCTGTCAGGCTTTCGGCGAGGGGTTGGGGTGGGGGTGTTTCCCCGCATATTGCATTTTAAAATTTGTTTTACATTTTTTTATTGATTATTGTTGTTCACTGCTCCGGGCTGCCCTGTGGGCAGGAGGGGCGGGATATAAATTTTAAATAAATAAATAAATAAATCGGTGTGTCATTGGTGTATTGATGGCAGCGAACGCTGAAACCTCTCACCGTCTCGCCCAAAGGCTGCATATACATGTTGAACAGGAGAGGGGACAGAATAGACCCCTGCGGGACTCCACACGTGAGGTTCCGGGGAGATAATGAACACTCCCCAAGCACCCCCTGTTGAGCTTTCCCGGCCAGGAAAGAGCAGAATCATTTGAGGACCATTCTGCCCACCCCGGCCCAGTTCCGCAGACCAGCCACCAACATCTCATGGTCAACGGTATCAAATGCTGCTGACAGATCTAGTAAAATCAAGAGATGATCTACCTTGATCCAAATCACGGCGCAGGTCATTGACCAAAGCCACCGTGCCAAACCCAGGGTGAAAGCCGGACTGTGAGGGAGCAAGAAAACGGACCTGATCCAGATGTCCCTGAAGCTGCTGAGCCACCACCTGTTGAATAACCTTCCCTAAAAAGGGAAGGTTCGACACTAGCCGGTAGCTGGCGAGGGAGTCCATATCAAGTGATGGTTCCTTGAGCGGAAGTCCGGCACTGTGCCCTCCCTAAAGGCGAGATTGACAACCCCGGTCAGCAACGGCCCCGGCGTCTCCCGGCAAACCTTAACCCGCCAGAACGGGTATGGATCTAATTCACAATAAGTGGCTCTAACAGCCCCAAGGACATCCGCCGCCTCAACGGGCAACACCCACGGAAACGGATCCCACAAAACCTGACACGGCGGGGCCGCCATTACCTCAGGTTCTCCCACTGCTATAAATGTGGCGTCGAAGTTGAGGGGATGGGTTTGTGGTGGGGTTGGGGTCGAGAGGGGAAAGGTTGGGGTGGAGATTTTATATTTTATATGCATTGTTTTTATTTGTTTTGTAAGCCGTCCTGAGCCTTCCGGGAAGGGCAGGGTAGAAATCTAAACAACTGAATATAGAGTGGGGGGGGGATGACATCGGCTCTCTGGGGCTCTATAGGGTAGTAAGGTATCTGTTCTCTGGAGCTGTGGGATCATCTGTATAGAATTGGGGGCTCTCTTCTCTGGGGCTCTACAAGGTCTCTGTTCTCAGGGGCTCTGTGGAGCAGTGGGTTTGCAAATAACTGACGTTTTCAGCCCCGCCTTAATGTCATTTAAAATTGGCATACACTTAGGTAAGCCAGGATATACAAACGACCATCTTGTTTCCTTCCCTGGGGCAGGTGGGTTCTGATAATAATGCCCCCGCCCCTTCCCCTAGCAGCTCTCTCCTCCCTGCCACCCTCCTGGCTGGACTGACCTCCTCGGTATTGACTCACCGTCTGGGCAATGACTCTCTCCCGGATTGACCTCTTGAAGTTTGAGCCTAATGGAAATGGGTTACAGCCCCACATTTTGGACAGTCTCTGGCCTGCACCCCTAGACCTGCCACAGGGACCGATCCTGGACTGACTACAACACTTACTCTGTTACGGGCTGGGATCCTATAATGGGGTGGGCTAGGGAACCCCTCCCAGGTCTGTGATTCTGGCCACATGCAGTCCAAGAGAGAGACCCGATAGGAGATCAATTCCAAGAGAGAGACCGGAAAGGCAAGGAGATCAATTCCAAGGATCTTTATTCAACACTGAGTCATAAAATAGCTCTTCTGCACACAATGATTTTTTGTTTTTTTTAAAATACTCATTGTTTACATTCGGCAAAATTGAAAAGCAACAACATCAAAGTGCATCTACAGGTGATAGTACGGACCAAAGTGCTAAAATAAACCCATAGCTCTCTCCCGGGGGTGCCGGGCTCACAGCAGAGACGGGATGTTTGACGGGTGCTCTCTCTCTCGCTGGGTGAAAGCTTCACTCCACCCTAAGCCCCATTCCCTTCCTTGCTTCTCTCTTTGCAGGCTTGTCTTGCCTCTGCCCCCAATCCCATTTGGTGCAAGGGGTTTTGCCTTCCCCTCTCCTTTTGGAGAGACTGCCTTCTACTCCCGTGGTTCTCAACGTGGTTGGCTTTCCGGGGGATGCTTTAGAAGGCAGAACCTTTTTATGGCTGGGTTTCCCCCCCAAACAGGAACTGCCTCTTCCCGCCAGTGTCCAGCATCTGATGTGCCAAGCAGTGGCTCCCAAGTTTCACCCCCCTCCCTTAAACTCCACCCAACAGGCTCACTGCAACCCGAGAGTCTGCTCCCTGGTCCTTAGAAACCCTGTCCATGGAACTCGGGAACCAGTGGTCTAGTGTAGCCCTGGCTGGATCTGTTGAACCTCTTTCTGGCCCCAAACCCACGAAGGGAGATGGTCCCGGAGAGGATTTCTGCCCAGTGCTCCTCTGTGTGACACGTCCTCATGGCTCCATCCAGGCCCACAAAATAGCTCACCTGTCAGGCCCTGGCCTTGAATACCCTGGAATGGTGGCCAGACCAGGTAAAGCTGGCCACCATTCTAGGAACCTTGAGGGCAGCGGTTCAAGGCCAGGGTCTGACAATCTGTGGAACTCATTGCCAGAGGAAATCGTGAAGGATTCAGAAAAAGATTGGCTAGGTTCTTAGAGAATAAGTCCATAAAGGGCTATGAGTTATGTTAGTTGGGGAGGGTGCAACCTGACTGTCGGGGGGTTGGGAGTGAACAGCAGGGAATAGATCATTTCTATTATGACCTGTTGAGTACTTCTCCGAAGCAACCAAGGGTAGCCACTGTTGGAGACAGGATGCTGAGCTGGTCTGACCTAGGGCTGAAATGAGATTTTGTCAAAATGGGAAATCTTGTTGCAATCCCGATTTCCGATACCGTCTCGGTCAAATCAAGAACCTCTCGGTCCGTGGTAACGTCTTGGTACTGACATTTCATTTCTTGATTTATCGACTTTCCACTTACTGGAATCCCATTTACTGCGTTGCCATCCATTTCAAATCCCGAGAGGGAATACCAACACAATACTGCATTTTTTGCGCTTCATTTCCCCTTGTACTTCTTGTCACTCATTGGCTGGCATGCAGATTCCTTTACTAATCTGCAATCCAGTGGCAGATTGGTCAAAGCATAGGGAACAATATGGAACAACAATTCCAACTAGAGGCACTGGAACGGAGATTAAGAGTCAATGGGGGGAGGTTAAGGGGTGGACTATTTGCACAGCAATTGGCTCAGAAACGCAGAAACAACAAACATGGAAGTAAAAAAGTACCCTTTGGCAATGCGGTAAGCAGTAAATGAATGGTAAATGACAAGTGGCAAGTCGGTAAATCAAGACGGTATCTTGCAGTATTGCAAGAATTGAAAAAGCGCATTGGTATCAGGAAATGGTCGGGAAATCAATCCCGGTTTACCAATATGGCCAAACTTTTCACAAGCTCAATTTTAGCTGTTTGTTTCAGCCCTTGCCTGACCTGGTATGCGAGGGACTATGTCGGAGAGCCCCAAGAGCAGCAGCAGTAGCTGTCCCCAGCACGGGACTATCTCAGGCTGCTTTTACACATGACAAAAATGGGTTCTTATAAGTGCCCGAGACAATACTGGGTGCTATAAATGCTGGAGTTTTGTCATGTGTGAACGCACTAATCCCCTTTTATGCAGTGAGATCTCACAGCCTTGTAAGAGTCACGTCTTACAAGGCTGCGAGATCTCAGGCTGTCCTACATGACAAAAATGGGGTATTATAATTGCTTGAGATAATACCGGGTATTATAATTGCTGGAGTTTTGTAAGGTGCAAATGCACTATTCCCGTTTTATGCTGTGATATCTTGGGTCATTGTAAGAGCTACCAAATGTGGCTTTTACAACGACCCGAGATCTCGCAGCATAAAAGGGGAATAGTGCATTCACACATTACAAAAAACTGCAGAATTATAATACCCAGTATTATCTCCAGTTATTATAATAGCCCATTTTGTAAGGTGTGAAAGCAGCCTCACTGTATACAAGGGGATTAGTGCGTTCACACATAACAAAACTCCAGCATTTATAGGACCCGGTATTATCTCGAGCGCTTAGAAGAACCCATTTTTGGCATGTGTACAAGCGGCTAAGGCCAAATTCACACCTGTGGGGACAGAGCAAAGATGAGGCAGTGGGGAGGAGCCCAATGGCCGAAGTAGAGCCGGTGCAAATGGGGGTTCTGCTGTGGCTTCCCTCGCGCATGTCAGGGCAGGATTTTGCGCCCTGACATGCACGAGGGATGCCGCAGAAGCAGCTCATTTGCACCAGCTCAGCTGCCATCGGGCTCCTCCCCACTGCCGCATCTTCCCTCGTGGATCTTGCCGCCGCTGCACCATGCCAGGTGTGAATGTGGCCAGAGAGAAGTAATGAGCTGGGTGGCAATCCCTACTCCCCTCACCCTTCTGACCCGTCGTAAGCTCCTCAGGGGACACACTGTGCCTCCTGCTTTGAGCACCACTGCTTGAGAACATGCAGGCAGCTATGGAGTAACCTTCTCACTATCTTCCAAAGCCATCCCCTCCTTACAAGCCGCTTGGCCAGAGCTACCAGGCTGAGAACCACGTGTGAGCCCCCCTCTTTCTCCTCCTAAACCTGTTGATTGCCATACCGTTTCTCCCCCCAACCCCAAGCGTGTGCTCGGTTTGATTTATTTGGGATCATCTCAGGACACGGGGAAGGAACATTTTGGTTCTGGGAACGCTGGCACGTCTCCACTACCAACTAAAATAGACATATATTTATATTAGAAAAATATGAGCTTACCCTCTGCTTGCTTGTGTTCTCTTTTTTTTTGGGGGGGGGGGTGCAAATGTGGTTTAAAATAATTGATAACAATGCGTCATTGAGGGAGACCCTGTAAAGCAGAGCATCTCAAATAGGTGCCGGATCAGGTGGTCTACTGTCAAACTTAGAGTTCTGGTTCATCCACCACGGAGGCGCCAACGAGGCTTAATTGATGCCAGGGTTTAGCTCCAGAAGCTCTTCCCGGCGCGGTCTCTGCTAACCGCTTTTGCAAGACCAGGGCAGGCCTTACACAAGGCCAGTAGGGCCCATGGTCCGGGCGCCACAGTAGGCAGGCCCCCCACAGGGAAGTCAGTCTTTTATAGCCTCAGGACCAGAGCTCCTGAGGCCTCAGGATGGACTATTTCTGTGGGATCTTGCAACTCTCAGCCGCCAGTGGCTGCTTCCTCTCTCCTCCTGTACTAGGGGTGGAGCTATGGGGGCCGGGGTCATGAGGAGACATTTGCTTTTTTTGTGTGTTCTGGGTGGGCTCCACCAGTTTTTAAGGCCAGCCCCTGTGCAAGAACTTCATCCATGGCCAGGTGCAGAAGCCCTAGCCTCGGCTCTGAAGGGTTACAGCTGAGCGGCGTCACAAAACAGCTGATTGACGACAGCAGTGCCGGCCTCAGCTCCCATCCAGCCTAATCCGGCCCCGAGAAAGAGCTGGCAAGACGGGGGATGGGATTAGGGACTGAGATGGAGTCGTTGCACATGGTAGGGCAGTTTTGCCAGTCCTTGTGTATATACCTGTCTCTTATACACATCTAGATGTGTATAAGAGACAGAGACAAAGTAGCGTAGAGAGATCTTTTATTGGACCAACTTAGGTTGGCGGAGGTTTGTGAGCTTTCGGACAGGCTCCCAGAATCCTTCATCAGGCGAGTCAGAAATCCCTTCCCTTGGCGGTCCGCTTAGGCCCGAGTGTCTTCCAGAGGCGGTGTAAGACTTCCCTCCCACCGAATGCGTTTTTGGACAGGGGATTGGGATGGTCTTGGGGTAGGAGCGTTAGGGGGTGATGGGCAGAGGGGTAAGAGAGAAGGTTGGTGGGTGGAGTCTTGGGTTTCTTTTAAATTGTTTTTATGTGTTTTTTAGGTTTGTTTTTGTAAGCCGCCCTGAGCTTTCGTGGGGAGGGCGGGATAAAAAATTGAAATAAATAAATAAAATACCCTACGTCTCTTGCTGAATATAGGACCAGAGTTCTTGTGATTAATCTACATGATGACCAGCCTTGCCGCAGCACAAACTGGGGTGACCTTCCCAGGCCCTTCTGCTCTAGGTCCCCTGATTTCACCACAGCAGGACGTGGGGGCCCCCACTTTCTCTCCCAGCAGGCCCCCAAACATGACCACTACTAGGGCTCCACCGATGCCCCCAGGGGACAGAGACATTGGGGCCTTGCATTATATCTTCGCCCTGGGCCCGGCAAATTCTAGGCCCAACTCTGGGGACAGGAAAGTCGTTAACAGAAGCCAAATTAAATAAACCATCCAGACATACGGCTTTTGTTTGAAATGGCCAATATTGGCCTATTCCCGGTCTGTCACACTTTGGGGTGCACATTCCTGCTGGGAACATTTCCCAGGGCTCAGCCCCCCCCCTTTTAATTTTTTAATTGTATGCCGCCCCCTGCTGCTAAGGGCATCTTGGGGTGGCTAACAGCGTATTTAAAAAAACAACAATACAATTAAAACCCCACATTAAAAAAAATGACCCCCTACCTCACCCCACCCAGCCCATCTCCCTCGGGAAAGGCACGGTGGAACAGCCAGGTCTTACATTGTCTACGAGAAGAGGGGAGGTCGGTGGTCAGACGGGCCTCCAGTGGGAGGGAGTTCCACAGCCGCGGTGCGGCTACAGAGAACACCCGAGAAACCCAGGGGACCTCGAGGAGGCCTTGAATTTAATTGCCTTGGATTGAATTGCCAGGGCTGACCCTTAGCAACCCCTCCCCAATTAAGCCCTGACTCCCCCACATTTCAGTGTTGAGTAGAGGCCTGTCTTTCTGCCCCCCCTCCCCCACGCTGCCTAATCAAGCATCCTGGCCTACTTTTCTTTCTTTCTTGCAATTCCAGGGTTGAAGGCAGAGCAGGTCTGTGGTTCTTGGAATTTGCCTTGCGGGCGTGTCGGGTCCACGGGTCCCGGTTTCTCTTGGAAACCATGATTTATACATATGCAGCGGCTGACCTGGGGTGAGCTCTCAAGTCTGTCTTCATAATTCTGACTGACACTTAGCGGCAAGAGAAGTGTGAGCTCAGCTCTCTCGCCTGACAGATCCGTGCTTGCTAGGGTGGCTTAGCTTGTGGGGGATTGTGCAGGGCCTAGTCTTTTTCTCCCTCCTTTAATGGAATCCTGATAATCAGGATAATGTTTATAGCATCTTTCCGCTGAGGAACTCCATCGTGTAGTGGAGGATTTACCCTCCCAGGAAATGGGTCTCTCTTGTCCTCCATGGTACAAGCGGGGGAGAGACAGAAGTGAGAGGGTACGCACAGCACCAGAGTGGAGGCTAGGACTCTGAATGGGGCAGCCACCTGTCCTGTTTTCACAAAGGCAGTCGGGTGATTTGGGTCGGGTGTCCAGGTTAACCTACAACCCAGATGCTTGAATGTCCAGTGATCAGTCTTTGTGGGGGTATTTGTACAGAGTTGTGGGGTGTCTGTTCCCCGGGGCTCTATGGAGTTATAAGGTAGAGTTATAAGGGGCTCTCTGGGGTTGTAAGGTGTCGGCCCTATGGAGCTGTGGGGACATCCATATAAACAAGTCTGGGCCCCACATAGCTGAGAGAGAGACTTCCCATCCTTCCATGCCCCTCTGATTGGCCTGGAGCACCTCCCTATGGATACTGTCTGTCAGCCTTGTTCATAGGGTGAGGGCTCGCAGGGANAGGGGCTGTCTGATCTGTAGGATAATGGTCTGTTTGGTTTGAAAGGTTTTCCAGGGAGAAGGTCAGGGGTGCTAGGCTGGGCCTCGGAGGAAGTATCCTGCAGCAGGGAAGAATGGTTAACACTGAATAATTTTAATGTCCATCTGTTGATTATTATTATTATCATTTTTATAGCATATTCAGGCTGCACTCACACAAGCTTTTTCTCATACCTCTTCAATTCTTGGATGCACATTTTAACGGTTCCCATGCTCCTCTCCCCTGCTTTAAAAGTTACCCCCCATATTGCTGTGGCCGCTGCTTGGTATCCCAAACTTTTAAAAGACTGGTGCCAAAGTCAGCCTTAGAGTTTGTGAGGCCTGGGGTGAAGATAAAATATCAGGAGAAAACAGTGAGGCACGCTCTGCCTGGCATTACGTCCAGGTAAGGGTGGGAAGTTCAGATTAGAATTAAATCCATAACTGCACAGAATGGGCCATTATGGATTCATCTGAACTGGAACAGCGCGACAACAATCCTGTTTTCATTTGGTTTTCCAATAAAAAAAAGGTTACTGCGCATGTGCGAATGGTCGCCGGACCGTTCTGCGCATTTGGAAAGGGAAGCCAGTCTGCGCATGCATGGCAGCCATTTTGTGAATGCGCAGACCGGCTGCCCCTTTTCAAAAGGGCATGCATGGCACAGAACAGTCCAGCCACCATTTTTGCATGCCCAGTGATCTTTAAACATTTTAAATGACTGTGTTTGCGCAAAATGGCTTTCAGACCGTTCTGCATATTCTGTTCCCAAAATGGTGGCAGCAGCCGCCATTTTGATTGTGCACAGACGGCTGCCCTTTTCCAAAATGGTGGCGATGTTGACGCCACCCTTTTGGAAAAGGTTGTGCATGCGCAGAATGCTTAGGTGGCCATTTTTTACATGTATAGTAATTTGTTTAAATTTTAAAAATGTTTTTAATTGATTTGAATACGGAGCCGTAATACGAATCCACATTTAAATCCAATAACTTTGGGGAAACAAAAAAAATAATAAAATGAAGCAAATTTTCATCCAAAGGACCTATGTCCAGGAACCAAAGAACAAACAGGAAGACACAAGGCAAGGGCAGGATATAAATTTGAATAAATATCTAAATAAATACATGGGAAACACACAGTTCTGCAATGTAGACAGACTGAAAGCAGGACTAATCTCTTCACGTATTACGAAAAATTAGAGAACGAGCACGATGATCAAACCTTGGTTTCTGAGTAAAATATCTTTGATTTAAGCACTCCATCCTGCAACTGAATCTCTTCACATGATAAAAAAAAAACAAAAAACTCCAAGGGAGAAAGGATTTTCATGGACTTAGCGTCTTGTGTGGATGCAGCCTCCGCGATCGAAGTGCTTTGCAATACTTACTTGGCTCTAGGACTGGTTTGAAACAGCCCTTCTGTTCATGGAACGGCTCCAGAAAACAGAAGTGCTGTTGAAATTTTGATCAAAATTCCGATTGATTAAAAACGACTTTCGCATGTGCAGTATCACGCTGCTGTCATTTTACGGATGTGCGCAGTACAGCAGTGAAAATGGCCCCGGAATTTTTGATCAATTCTGGAGAAACGGTGTTTTGGTGGATGAATGGGAGTGACTGGATTATCAGAAATGGAATCCAGTCAAAGACGGAAGATTAGCCCTACTTTAGAGCTGAAAGGGGAACTTGATTTGGTACTCTGCATTTTTGGGTACCGTTCCAGGTATCTGAATTGGTACCCAAATACTGTTCAAGTATTTGAAAAAACAAAATTCTGGCTACTGGTTTCTCAACTACTCAAAACTACCTGAGTTTATTTATTTTTTTTAAAATACAATCTTCCAAAATCTGGGACGGAATCGTCAATTCGTTATACTGGTTTGCTGGTATTTTGACATTTCAGTGTTTTGGGTACACAATGGAAAATGGTTTGGGTACTGAAAAGTATTCAAAATATTCTATTTGGGTACTGGAAATTTGACTGGCATACCCGTTTTTGTGGGTGCTCGTTTCATAGCTCCACCTTGCAATAACCCTGGATGGTAGGTCATTATTATCCCCATTTTGCAGAGGCTGAGAAAGCAACTTGCCCAAGGCCACACAGTGACTTCATGGTTAAGATGGGATTTGAACCCTTGTCTCCGAGATCAACATCTTAGCCACTAGGATCCACAGGCACATTGTCATTGCGCCCCTTTTATAGATGAGGAAGGAGAGCCAGTATGGTCCTAGGAAAAGCATGGAATTGGGCTTGGAACTAGGAGTCTTGAGTTCAAGTTTTGACCTCGCTAGGAGGCACTGGGCCACGCTCCAGTTTCTTCGCCTTAGCTTCCCAGCTGCCAAGCAGCAAACTGGGACTAGCTGACTGGGGTCCAATGAGTTGGATGGAAGTGCTAGACTAGCCTTAAACCCCAGTAGTGGGACTCCCATGGTCTTTAAGCCTATAGAGACGGCCAGAAGTGAGTGGGGCAAAATTGTATCTTCCCAAGTTCCCTTTGAAACTCATTTTGTGGCCTTCTGTGGAGTCCCTATCTTCGGCAGTGCCTTGAGAAGAGAGATGCTTTCTTGCCTCTCATAATATCTTGCAGCTTCCCCTGGTAATGCTGACCTGATGCAGCTGGCAAAGTCTTACTTTGAAAGGAGGGGAAAGAAATCTGAAAGCCTGTGGAAAGTGTGACAACTGGTAACAATAGATCTTGCTGAGGACACTTCGAGAGCGTCAGATCATGCCCCCACCAAAATAGGGCTACGTTCCGACAAATGGTTAATTTGAGATTAGTTGGGCCTAGCTTCTGTTTTTACTCCTGAAGTGTTCACACACACAGAACTCTTAAACCGAAGTTATTCAAGAGTAGGGAGAGAAGTATGTACTCCTGAAAAATCAGGAGTTACATATTCTCCTTTGGTTTGTATTTCAAAGCCATTGTTCGTGTGAACACATACCAGTGTGAGGGTGGTGACCCTGGCTCATTATGTCTCAGCTGGGGGGGAAACTGACTCTTTGGAAACTGGGTACTGTTCATCGGAACACCACTGAGGAGGTTGCCAGGGCCAGTAGTGTAGCTGCGTTTAAAAAAGGACTGGATGAGTTCTTGGAGAATAGGTCCATTAATGGCTATTAGCCAAATAGATTACGAGATGGGAACTTCTTCCTGTCACGAGCAGGGAGGGAGTGATCAGCAGGGAATGGATTGTCCATTGTGACTGCTGGTACTTCTCCCATGTGACCAAACTCTGCCACTGTCCGAGACAAGATGGACCATCGGGCTTGATGGACCATTGGCTTGATGGACCATTGGTCTGACTCAGTATGGCAGTTCTTATGTTCTTACTAAAAGGGGGTCATTAGTTTGATTTAATTAAATCAAAGTAACTACCCCATTTCAGTGGCGTTCAGATACAGTACTCAGTTAAATCGAAGTAATTACTCTGCTTCCAAGTAATTACTCTGCTTTGATAGCGTTCAGATTAACAGTGTAAAACTACTTTGATTTAATTAAATCAAAGTAGTTACTTTAGTTTACACTGTCTTGAATACTATCAATCGAATTAGTTCAGTTTAAACTGTTCGTCTATATGTTATCCACGTGGAATAGCTACTTCCGATTTAATTAAACCAAAGCAGTTACTTCAGTTTAAACTGTCTAAACGCTATCCAAGTGGAGTAATTGTT
Organism: Sphenodon punctatus; assembly: GCA_003113815.1. Classification (NCBI taxonomy): domain Eukaryota; kingdom Metazoa; phylum Chordata; class Lepidosauria; order Sphenodontia; family Sphenodontidae; genus Sphenodon; species Sphenodon punctatus. Next base: position 858,958 of record QEPC01004890.1, on the reverse strand, counting down.
CCAGTTTACCTCTGTCAGAATTTATCACAGATTGCTGTATTGCCGTAGAAAACCCAACGCCACAATCATCAGCCTACTTACTCTAAAGTAGCGCTGGCCTTCAATAGGACTACTTTAGTGTAAGAGTACAGCCACAGTGTCTGCAGAGAACGCAGCCTATTTGGGGAATGAACCGTGAATTTCCACCTGCTGTTGCCATAACCGCAGTGCCAGGGATGGCAATTTACTGCTTCATTTCTGAAAATCTGCAAGTGGGCAGCCTCACCTCTGCCAGCAGAGGGTTTCCATCGGGCAGGTGTTAACGCCAGTATCTCCAATTAAATATGGAGGGGAACTGATGAGGTAGCTGCGCACAGGAATTTCACGCCGACCATGAAATCTGATCGTGGGGCAGCGACAAACCGAAGGAAGGAAGGAAAGAGAGAGGGCTAGCAGATCAAAAGAGAAAAAGAGTTGGATTTTGCAACCAACATCGATAAGTATCGGGCACTAGAAATGCAGCAGGAGCGGATTGTTGCATTTGGGGAAACAGGCCAGCGAGTGCTAATGCAAAAAGAGGGTGAGGAAAGGAGATTAAAGAGAGGTCTTGAGTTAAACAAGAAGAGGGAATGGGCTGAAACTGTCTAAGGAGGATCAAGATCCCATCTTCTGGTCTGGATACTTTTCTAACCACCAGAGAAAGCCACACAGCAAATTCAAACACAGGAGCCAAAGGCACGGTCCACCGTCCAGGTTCAAACCAATCCTAAACCGCGTACACTGTGCCAAAGGGCGTGTGCAACCTCTGTGCAAAGGAATGCCGTGTGCGTGCAAAGTGCACGCATCATGCACAACCGCCACGCATGCAAGATTAGAATCGAACCCTTCCTCCGGAGTAGGGTGTGCACTGATGCACACAGAAGACATGGGTTGTGGGTTGCGGCGGAAATCTTTACAACTGGCTGAATCCTGCCATCCTTGGTGAAGTCAACGAGGCTTTGCCTGAAGAATGATTGCACGGTTGGACTTTTGTTCTTCAAGACCAGAGTAGAAGTGGTATTTATTTAGGTGCCTGATTTCTATTGAAAGGAATCTGAGCACTCGACTTTTAAGATGTGTGCCTTTTAAAATGTTGTTTGTTTGTCTAGAGACAAGGAACAGGGTGGAGGGAATTCACCTTGTTCTCCTCCCCATGCAAATAAATCAAGACAGAGAAGCGTGCATGGACAGAGTGTGGATCAGAGCATATGATTTCCCCCAAAGTTCCTCCAGGTCTCTTTCTATTCTCATCTTTCCCTCGGATTATTCCCCATTTGAGTTTGCTCACACTCGAGCTTCCGGTCTGGGTTTCTCCTTAGCAATATATCTGTAGACTCCGTTCTTCCTCTACCCCAACCCTCTCAGCTAAACAGCCTGCTTCAATAACATCCTGCGACAGTGAGTTCTGCCGGTTAAAAACAGGTTCTGTTCAAAACAAAGAATAAATTTTAAAAAATCTTTCAATTGGCACCGTGCAACTTTGCACAATACAGAGGGCTTGCTCCGAGTAAAAAAAACAAACAACCAGGTTGTTTTTCGGGGTAGCTGGCTTCTACCTCATGGTTTGACACAAAGTTAACACACAACATTCAGGTATTTCCAAGAAAAGCCAATTACTCCTGGAAAAACTACCTGTTTAAATCGAGGTTAGCAAACTCCTGCTTTGCTACCCTAGACAGCACCCTGTTGAAAATTGTGCCGTGTAAGCCTGGGTAATTCATTTTTCTGTTTCATTTGAACTTACCTCGGTCGGAGTCATTAAAGCTGATGGGGGCTTAGCCATAGACTTCAACGGAGTCGGGACTGCATCCTTAGTAAGCTCTTCAGGCTTGAGGGCGTGATCCTCATTCATCCAGCTCTGCGAGAGGGTGTCTCACACACATATTTTGCAAGCCAAAATGCCATGCTAGAATTCCCAGTCGCAGTGACAGGCATCATTGCCTGGGCTAACGTGTGCATGTGGTCTCCCAAGTAGGGCTGTAGCGGAAAGTTGCAGCAGTAGCTATTTCTGCAGAAAACAGCGTTTCCGCAATTAGTGGTACGGCGTGGCAGAGGCTTTCATTCCGCTACTTCCGCAGTTCCACTACTTTCATTCTGCTACTTCCACAGGCTTCACAAATAGCGGAAACATGCCATTTTCGCTACTTCCGCCATTCCGCCAGCGCCACAAAATGGCGGAACAGCGGTTTTTCCGACAGTTTCTGACAATTCCGCAATTCTTCCGATAGTTTCCGAATTTGCGGCATGTCGGCAGAAAAGCTGCGGTGCGGCGCGGGCAATTCCAAAATGGCGGAATGGAATCATGGCGTGGTAAAAGCTGCTGCCGCTAAGCAAAGTCCATAACCGATTACCGCTCCTCTCGTGGGTAGCACCTAAGTCTGATCTTCTGGCCACTTGTAAGGATGCTCCAGGTACAGAGGGGTCTTTCACACGCCTACATCGCAGGAAGCAGCCAGCTGCTGGCCAGGATTAAGCTGCAGGATGATGCCCCTTGCCGTGAAGGAGCATTCAGCACCCACTCAAGTCTAGTGCGGCTAGAACGGTTACAAAGATTAGCAGATAAACTCAGCTGCTTCAATCCAGGTTTGTCAGAGCAGGCACAAACGGTGTTTCACCAACGTAATGCTGGCCCAAGAAGGCATGCTTTGGCCCAGCTGGGCCAGTGTCACCGCAGCATGTTTGTTTTGGGCTCCCCAGATGTAGGCCAAAGGGGTGGCCAAACTGGGCCCGGGCTGGAAATATGGGCCTGGATCAAAGCAGGGTCACAGTCCGCCCCAAGCTGCCATCCAGTCAGGTCAGAGCGGGAGAACCGGGCAAGAATGGTTGTCCCTGGCCCCAGTTCCTCCTGGCTTGAGGGGTTGCCGTGGCACCCAGCCACGGGTGCCTGTAATAGGCAGCCATGGCTGTCTGTCATGGCAGGGGGCGTGGCGATGGCAGCAGCGTGGGGGGCGTGGCCAGATGGCCGCAAGTTGTTCCCTACCCTTTCTTCCCCGCCGGGCCAGGCTGCTGGGCCGTGTGTTCCCGTGGCTGGAGCGCACCTGGTGGGCGAACCCTCCCCGCCAGGTAGGGTTAACTGACATCTGTCACGCCAGCCAACACCCAAACTGTTGTTCCTTCGGATATCCATTTTGGATAGTTTTGGTTTCGTTACTTTGCTTTGGCTGCAACGTGTGCTGGATAGCAATCAATGGCGCCCAAATGGTGCTTGCCAAAGGACCAAATAGAAAGAAGCAAATGGCAAGTGGCGGTCGCCGGTGCCAGTCAATTCTTGATCAGGTTTCCTTCCTTCCGGGCCCGTTTCATCAGCAAAATCGACATGTTACAGCAGCAAAAACAAACGTAGCCAATCCCACTGGTGCCTCACGTCAGGGCTGACCTTAGGCAGGGGCCATTATGACCCCCTACTTTCCTGCATGTCCTGAGGCCCGGCAGAATGCCCTCCTCTGCCGGGGCCCACCCTGACTCTTCCAGCCGGCCCCCAGCCTAGACCTGAAACAGGTACCAAAAAAATACAATGGGTAGAACCTCGCGGTACCCAATTTGACTCGAAAAATGCCAGTACCCAGATCGGTTGCCCAAAATTCTGACCTATCAAAAGACCATTTTCATCCCATCTTTTCAACTTCCAGATCCAGATTTTGGAAAAAAAAATGGGCATTTTATTTGTGTGTGTGTGTGTGTGTGTGTGTGATGCCAAGTACACGAACACCTGAAAACCGAAATTTTATTTTTTTGGGGCACTCGAATGATATTTGGGTACTAATTTCAGATACCTGAAAATGCAGGTATTTCCAGCAGATAATCAAATCAGGGACCTGCCATTTCAGCTCTGCACCAGATGCAACAGTCTTTACGACCCCCATGGACGGGCATTTGTCAGAGGCCGTTGCAAAATGCATCTGGCGTTGGAACCCCTCCGTTCGTTAAAGACCTCGCTGACTCCTCCGGGGGTTCAGCTTTGTGTCTTCTCAACACTGTGGTTTCACTGCCACATTGTACTGATGAGGTGGTTTGTTTTTTAAATTGCATTTTATGTTTGACATTTCTCAGCCGGGGGCTTTGCCTACAAAGGCATTTGTTTTTGCTCTCATCCCTGCAGATTCTAATTCCTGCCCTGCCTCCAGGCCAGGCTGAGCCCTCTAGCTGCTCCTTACGCTGGGCGCTCTAGCCTTTTTGTAGGCAGTAGGAATTTTATAGCCTCAGTCCCACCCAAACCAGCCTCCACTGTGGAAGCCATCTTGGCATGAGCCCCATGTCAGCCAGACTCGGGGTGAAGCCCCACGGCTCCTAAATCCTGCTGCACAAATAATGGAATAGCTGAAACAAACCAGATATGAGAATATCCATTTTGGATACGACACCAATAAGGCTATCCCAAAAAAATAATCCTAGCCACGCATACAAAAATGGACTCTCTTCCGGTTCTAATGCACACACAATCTCCTGGCACGTTTGAGTGATTTGAGAATTGCACCCCCAAGGCTGTCTCCTATTGTATGTACCTACGGTGCCTAGCTCAATGGGATCATCCTCTCCTCAATGAAATTTCCTACCTACCACAATGTTACTAACAGCTAATAATACTGATTGTATTTAACTAGTGCTTTCCGCTTGCAAAGCACCACACAGAAGTTAATTCAAGAGATTGGGATTATTTTGGCATCAGTTTAAGTCCCAAAGCCCCCGCCAAACGAGCCATTATGTTATCAGTGATTTTTGTAAAAGATTTTCACTGACGATAAAGGCTAAACCCTAAACAAGAAAGGCAGGGCTGGGACTGCCCCATTGGCTGTGTCTATTTTTGATTTTAAAGTGTGGGGTGCAGGGAAAAAATGGCACACACGGGAATAACAATTTCAAACGATCATTGCACTGGTATCAATTTACAAATTCTGCCTCCACCCCCTCCCGCTACTCTCTCCTCTGCCCACGTCCCCAGCAGAGGGGCGGGAGGGAAGAAGGCCGAGTCTCACGCGCACAGACAAGACACCCCACACGCTGACACCTTCCACTTTGACCACAGTTTTACAAGCAGAAAATTTCTGTAAACAACATCCCAGTTCTTTTTTAAAAAATAGATAAATAAATAAATAAAATAAAATTACAATTTTTGCCTTTTCTTTTTTAAAAAAAAAGCTTTCCCACTCTTCCATCTGAACCAGAAAGAAAGGCCACGTTCACACGTACAAAACTAAACCTATTTATCGAAGTCGAAGCAAGTGTTCATGTAAAACTCACTTTGGTATATTCACACGACACTCGTAAACTGATTTTAGTATATCTGCCCCCTGTGGCCACGTCGTGAAAGTGCACACGATGATACCTCTCCCTCCATGTCCTGCACGCAAAGCTTTCTGCGATGGATTCCACAGAGTTGTCTGCAGGAGAGACACTTTGCACGGCAGCCCGGGAATTATTGGTATATACCAGTTTTGCCAACCAAATCTGGAAAGGGTTCCCATTAAAAGTTACTTCCATTTGGAAACGGAAGAGGATTCTCTACTCCTAATTTTTCTGGAGTACGTATTTCCCCTCCTGCTCCCACCATCGCTTGAGGTGTGAACAATAAGTTAACAGTGAGTTAAGGATTTATGAAACTGATTTAGCTGTTCGTGTGAACCTGGCCCAAGAAACCTATCCTGCAAAGGTTTTCTTTAAAACGTCCCCCGTCACCAGATTGGCTGACTTACCCCTGTGCTATCAAAGAAGGGAGAAAAAGATGAAAGGAAAATGGTGTTAGCAGCAAACTGGGACCAGACAGCTTTAGTCTTTACAGACGAACAGGCTCCACTCTTGGATACAATAGTCTTTGAAGTGTAGCGCGTGTATAAACATGCTAGGTATATAACTTTGCTTTTAAAATCTCTTTCTGTCTCTCTCTCTCTTTTTTTTTATAGAAATAAATACTTTCTTTCATTTAAGATAACGTCACACAGTCTCTTGCGCAGTGACATTTCCGGCTGGCAGTTCTTTGTCACCCACAGGCTGTTTGTGTGTTTAAAAAGTAGCAAAATGTGGCATTCGGAGGTGGCGGCTGGTTTTTCCCTCCCCCCTTCTTCATATTGTAGCTTTTTCCTTTTATATATATATATATATATTTATTTTTTGCTGGTTGGGGCATCGTTTTGCCCGTCTGTCCGTAGATTGGCTTTCGAATCTTTGCTTGTGTCCTCTTCTCGTATCGTCTTGGGCAGTGGTAGAAATACAAAGTTCAGCAACATGGGCCAGTGTTATCTTTTGCACTGGGGCATGCCCCGTGGAGACTACATTCCCCAGCATGCAGTGTTTACCCTTGGATTGCACCGGAGCAGTGCAATGCATTCTGGGGCATAGAGATCTCCTCTTGCTGCCTCTCTGAATTCAGTCATCTCCACTTTTGAAGTTCAACTCTTGCGTTTCCAGAAAACGGTGGAACATTTGGGCAAAAAATTACAAAAATAAATCTTAGATAACCCCACTAGACTTTCAGAGGAGACTTCCTTTCAATCCAAATACAGGTATCACTCTATAAGCCTTGATCCAGATTTCAAATCTCTCCCCTTTCATGGTTCTGAGATTTTCATTTGGCTTATTACAAAAAGAAGGGGCATTTGCAAACTTCAGATCATGATTTTTAAAGCCCTGCTCTGAAGTGTCTGGTGGGCTAGGCAAGGGGAAGTTGGCTTTGGATTTTGCTTCTCATTAAATCCCAGTTTAAGCAATTCCTCCTCTCTTCCCTGATCTCAGATTTTTTTCTTCAGATTTGAGTACTGAGGGTCTTGTATTTCACTAAGCATCATCCAATGAGAAGGATCAGATTCTGTCTGCTGGTCTCCTTGCCCCTGCCACACCATTCCTACAAGGAGCAACCTACTAGGGTTGCTGAGAGGCAATGGGTATTTTTACACACACATTTCTCCTGGATGTCTGCTGTTACATCCTGAACTTTCTGTGTGTCTAAATCACTCCCCCAGATCTTAAACATCCGGCTCTTTAAACTTCTGCGTAGAACTTCTCCCGGAACTTTTGTGTGTAAAAGGTTCTCTTGGTAAACTGCTTTGCTCCAGGCAGCTGTGGTCACTTGGTTTCCATGGCAGCCCCTCACGTCTACAGCTGCAGCTACTTTAGGCTACCACAGGGCAGTGTTTGTGTGAAGAATGCATCCAGGAACTGTCTCAGGGCAGTGTGTGTGTGAAAAATGCATCCGGAACTTACTTGTGGACTTGTAAACCCAGAAGACTGAAGCATCCAGAACTTGAACGTGTGTGTAAAAATGCCCATTGTTGTGTTCAAGAAACGGCTGGATGAGTGCCCATTGGCGCATGCTGGTTTGGACTAGATGACTCTTAAGGTCCCTTCCAACCCCAAGATTCTAGCACACATTATTAACACCTGAAGTTGGGTAGAGGGGAGGGGAAAGTGCATTTGATGTCAATGATGCACGAAAAGGCCATCTTGTGTTCAGCGAGACTCAGAAGCTAGTAGAGCCATGGTTTCTTATGGTTGACAATAGCAAGTGTAATTAGCTCTGGGTTGCCCATTAGCTGTAAAATATCTACAGCGATGCCCTGATTGCTTAAAGAAAGACAGCTTCTTGGCACTGCCTAGTGGCCACCATGGCTAGCTACTGAGCTCGTAGGCCAACAGCTCCTTGAAAAGGAGGGAGACCAGATTAAAAAATGGGTCCTCGCAGCCCTTGCAGGTTAGCCAGCTTCATTTCCTGTGGGCAGAAGGATCACCTTGGTCATGGGACAATTCTTTTAACTGTAAGCTCTAAATCAGGATCTGGTGTCCGTTTTGCTACCAGGGCTCATTCCTTTTTTTGGTTTTGCTATCTGAGCTGGTGCACTGTGCCTGCCTGCCATGGTAATCCATCTAGGGATGCCCTCTTGAGGTCTTCCATCTGAAAAGTGCCCCTTGAGCCACTGGCTTCTCTCTGAAGGGCAAACATAGTTAGGCGGACCTGTTGGTTTTCCCTCCAAGCGCCGTTTGCCTTGAAGCTCAAGATGCAGGTGACTTCTCCCCGGTAAATGAGACCAAGCCTCCTGAGGCCCAGTAGAAGCTGGTGATTACAGGAGGAGGTTGGTCTGGGTGCCGCATTCTCGGTTGATGGCGCTTAAACAACAGTAGGTCTTTGGGACAAGCTTTCAGCCACATGATTCCCAGGGAGAGCCAGCTGGATAGGTGATGTCTTAATTCTAGGTAACTATTGTCACTTGACCTCCACTACCTAGAACCCCTACGTTCTAGGTAGCTAGTGTCACTTGATGCAGTAGCCCAGCCCTCTTTCAATGTTGAGGAACTTGCGCTGGACAAAGTCAACCCTCCTGAACATGGATGCCTTCTCATGAAGGTTGAATAGTGAGCAGCTATTCTGGAGTGGTTCTCCCCATGGGCTGTTGCAGAGATGTTTTATTGCCTTTGGCGGGGATGAAAGCTGGCCTCCTTGCTGAACACAGAGGGCCCCTGGGCTTGCTCAGTCCAATTTGGGAAGGTAGAATTTCCCATCCCGGCTGTCTTGAAACCAATGAGAAGAATGATCGGCATCGTGTGACTGCTGTAACTGTACTGGAGAAGTTGCTGGCTTTTAAGGACTGGCTCCCTTCACCCAAATCTAGGGGTTTCTCCTTTCTTAAAAACAAAGTTTAAAATAAAGCAGACACGCTGGGCATTACCCCCACCTCACTTCCCACCCCGCCCTGTAAAACAAAAGCGATGGCGGTAGGGTATCCGCCATAACACAATAAAAAGAATCGGCAGGATGCTGGGAGGTAACTGATCCACGCTTCAAAGAAACTGCCCTTGGCAAAGTATCTCCAACTTGCGGCTCAACTTGTCCACTCTATCCACTTTCAGAAAGGAGGGAGACACGATGGACAAAGTCCTGCTTTCCTAGAATCACGCTCAGCGGGCGAGTTACCAAGCTCCCCGGCCTCCTGGGGAAACAGGAGTTCAAAGAAAGAAATGTTCCATCAAAACAAAGATGCAAGTTGGCAGTGGGGAGATGCAAGGCCTTCCTACTTGTTCCCGGAACAGCCTCCGCCAGAGAGGCTCTCTCTGGCCAGTCTGAAAAAGCTCCTCTGTGTAGCACCCTCACGATACGTCCTGTCCCTGCCCCCCTTCCCCCCGTCAGGAGCGGGCAACTTCCAGTCTCTAAGCCGTGCTTGAGAGTTGTGCATTGCCTGGCTGGGCTTTTCCGTGGCTCCAGTTCGGAAACAAAGTGCAGGCAGCTGGTTTTGGTTTGGTTTGGTGGTGTCTTTCACTCCGGCGGTGGAGGGAGGACGTGGGGGGTCTGTTGTTTCTCGGAAGGGTTAACAGCCTCCCTCTACCTTAATGTGTAAAATTTTTGAGAAGCCGGGTCTTTTCCTCAGGGCCTGGAAGAGAACGGATTGGAAATAGCTTACATGTGCAGCAGAGAAAATCTGGGTGTGGCTAGCGACAATGATTGGGGTAGAGTGTGCAAGCAGTGACTTAGTGCCAGTATAGCCTCATGGATAAGGTGCAGGCCCTGGACTTGAGAGACAAGGTTCAAATCCTGCCTTAGCCATCAATTCCCTGGGCAGCCTTGGGCAAGTCCTTCTCGCTCAGCCTCGATTCCCCCATCTGTAAAATGGGAATGTACGTATCCCTGTGTTCCCTTTTCTTGCCTATCTTTGATTGTAAGCCTCTTGGGGCAGGGACCCATCTAAAAAAAACCCCACCCCAACCCAAATCCCATTGCTGGTGCTATAATCTAGGCCAGAGGAAGGGAATCTTTGACCTCCCAGGGGCTACTTTTGAAAATTAGTCCCAAGTTCCGAAGGTCACACAGAATTTGGAAGCATGGGTGGTTAAAGGTTTTGCTCAGGAAGTGGAGGGTCCAAGCTATGAACCTGTCCCCTATTCTTACGGGTATCACCTCATCTCTGTTCCCTGAGCTCAGCGTTTCAGTGTTTGGGGTTAGGAAATGGTTCCAGGAACTGGAAAAGGGGTCACATGAAATCTAACCACGGGCTGCATTTGGTCCCCCGAGCCTGAAGTTCTCCACCCCTGATCTAAGGCTTCAATGGGGCTACTGAGGAGTAAGTGGTTTGTCCAACTGAACAGGCAGAGAAATTGTGAAACTGGGGTGTCTGTAAAATCACCCCTACTTTCCAGAGAGAGAGAGACTGAGGCACACACGAGGGAGAGGGGACTTGCCAAAGGTCGTATTGTGAGTATGTGGCAGAGCCGAGACTAGAACTTGCTTTCCTGGCGAAGGAGTTTCGCTACCTCCCATTTGTACAGACCATCAGCTCTGGCTAGAGTTCCGTCATCTGACCTGAGCCCCAACAAGTTGTCTAGATTGCATTGGGGTTGATGCTTTTGAGACTCCTGGGGTGGGTGGTGGGAGGGGGAACAGCAGAATTAAATTTGGGGGTGGGGGGGAAGCACAAAAGGGGCATGACAATCCCTTGGCCCCGCCTTTTTCCAATGTGGCGCCGCCCCATTGATGCGCTCCAAACGGGCAAGGCCAGAAAGAAGCCTTGTTCCTGGCACCCATACCTGGGGCCCCATAAAAGAAATGGTGGAGAGGCTCCCAGAGAGGCACTTCCTACAGGGTGTGTCTCGACCCCCCTCCCCTAACCCCTCCTCAACATTTCTAATCCCAGCCCTGTTCCCTCCCTTCACGGGCCTCTGAAAACTAAGCTTGAAATGGGCAGCCCTTCTGTGCTTGCGAGATTTCGGTCCGGGGACGGAGAACTCACTGAGATCTCGGGCCCAGCGTGAGATCTCATGACGTAGCCTGTGCAATAAAATAAAATTTTAAAATTCACTGCGCAGGCCAGGCACAAAATGGCGCCGGGGCCGTTCTGCACATGTGCAGACCCCTTTCCAAAATGGCGCCAATGCTGCCGGTACCATTTTTGGAAAAGGGCTGTCCATGCGTGGAACGGTCCTGGCGGCCATCTTGTGACCATGTAGCCCTACTGAAAACCAGTCCCTTCCAAGCTTCTCGGATCCCATGGCATCGGCAGAGCTCGGGCAGTGGTACAGCCTAAAAACTCTGCCAGGAGATTTTGGTTTGCAGCTGTCCGTCCTTACCTGGAGTTTGTTCACCATTTCCTCAAACATCTTCCTTGCTTCGGTGCTGTTCGGCTCCTTGAAGTAATCGACAATCCCCACCTGCACCACTATGGACTTCAGGTTCCGGCAAACACCTGCGGAGACAGAGCAGTGCTCTGAGGGGCTATACCATGTGGAAAACATTCCCTGGGCGTTGTGCTAATCACAGGGATAAAGCAGTGATGGGGGTGGGTGGGGGGACATGGCTAGCTGGGTATCTGTCCTGCCGTCCAGGCACTTACATCCCCTCCGATAGTACCTTTTTTGGTCACGTACAGTAATGGGTTTTGTTACCTTGCATGGGTCTCCCTGAAGTACAACCCTGGTTCAGCGGGCGAAGGGGGTTGTTAGCACCTCATTAATTCAGCTGGAGAAAGAGCAGGATGCCTCCATGCTTAATTCACTGCCATGGCTTCTGCTGTTTATTCACTGCTGGGGGGCTTGTTACTTTAACAAGTTTGGGATAAGCACCGCTATCAAAGAACAAAGAAAGGCAACCTCCAGGCAGGGGGGAGCTGCGTCCCTGGGATCAAGATGAAAACTTAAAAAGGTAGGAGGAGCAGGCACGGCTGGCCCCCCAGGGCATTTGGGGAGCTGACCCCCCAAGCGTCGAGGGCCCGCCAGGCGCCGCCGTTTGTTTAAAAAAACCCCGCACTGCTGCTGCTTCCCACAGCGCCACAGCAGCCTCTGCCTTGCCTTTGCTTCACTGAAACTGACAACAGCGCTGCAGCAGCAGCCTCCGCTCTGAAGCAAAGACAGAGGCTGCTGCGGCGCTGTTAGTTGACTTCTGGGATCCGCTCCTGAGGAGTGGGTCCCAGAAGGCTCAAAAACGCTAAGCCCAACCGCGTTTTCCATTGGAAAATGCGGTTTGGGCGGCTGAGCGCTCAGCCTCACGTATAGGACGTGCTGTGGAGGAAGGAGCTAGGGTTTCCATTGCGCTCAATGGCCGAAGGAAAGCTCTCACCAGGGCGCTTGCTGAAAGTGCCCTGGCGAGATGCCTTGGGCCGGGGGCCTGAGGCAGGGAGCAGCATGCATGCTCGCTGCTCCCTGCCTCACATGCTCAAAGAAAGAAGAACATGGCTGCTGGCGGCGCGCTGTTGGAGAGCACAGTTCTCCAACTGCCCACCGCCAGGCAGGCCAAGAAGCCAGGCCAGCCGCTTCCTTGCCGCTCCCCCCACCCCAATCTGCTGCTCAGAGCAGCCGGGGGGGAGGGGGGGGG
>QEPC01004890.1:797231-813016 GCA_003113815.1 Sphenodon punctatus | reverse complement strand
TACATTTAATGTTCTGCATTCAGTGAAGAAAAAAAAAAATGCACATGGACAAAGATGGAGGATCGATTGTGGTGGATTAGCGTATAATTGGGTTGTGGAATCTACTGCTGGAGGCTGTGGTAAGGGCCAGTACTATCGCTGAGTTTAAAAGAGGTTTGGCAAGTTTCTGGAAGATAGGTCCATTAGCAGCTATTAGCCAGACAAGATCAGGGAACATGACGGGAGCTGGGGGAAAACAGGAAATGGATTCCCCCTTTGTGACCTGTTGGGTGCTTCTCCTAAGCCACCATGATTGGCCACTGTCGGAGACAGGATGCTGGGCTAGATGGACCATTGCTCTTATGTTGATCACAAGCTGAAAATGAGTCGGCAACATGACGCGGCTTCAGCAAAGGCTAATGCAATTGTAGGCTGCATTAACAGAAGCCTTGTCTTCAAGCCTCAGTGGGGTAATAATCGGCTCTGGTCAGACCTCACCTGGACTATTGTGTCCAGGACTGGGCACCTCATTTTAAGAAGGAGATTGACAAACTGGGAGTGGATTCAGAGGATCATGATAAATGGTCTGGAAAGCCAGTCTTATGAGGAAAGGATGAAAGCACTGGGTGTGTTTAGCCTAGCAAAGTGAAGACTAAGGGGTGAAAAATCGCAGTCCAAATATCTGAAGGGCTCTCCACCAAAATGAGGGCAACGGACTGTTCTACATGGCCACAGAGGACGGGACTAAAAACAACAGGCTCAGATTCCAGGGAGGGAGATTTTGGCTCAATATCCGGGGGAAACTTCCTAACCGTCAGAGCCGTGCGGCAATGGAACAAGTTGCTTAGGGAGGTCGTAGGCTCTCCCATCGCTGGAGGGTTTCAAACAGAGGCTTGACAGCCCCCTGTCGGGGATGTTGGAACTGTGAGCTTTTGCCTCCAAGCGGGGGGAGAACGATTGGACTATATAGAAGACACACACAAGCACACACTTCCTCCCCAGGCAGGCAGGCGCTAGGCACACACATATGTACACACAGAGAACAAAACACACACACACACACAGAGACACGTGTGTACACACACACACGCGCAGACAGACACATGCACACAGACACCGCCAGGGTGGCAGACAGACACGCACACGCGTGTGCACACGCACACACACGACACAATGCACACAGACACACAAACACAGAGATGCAGGCACACTCGCACAACTGTGGTGGAGGAGGCAGGCAGCAGCTGGCTGTCTCTCCCTTACTGTTTGGCAGCAGTGGGAAAGTTCAGAAGCCACGTGTGAGCTGGAGGGGGTGTGAGCGTGGAGGGGGGGAGGGCAGAAGTGGTTCCTAGAGCCCACAGTGGCAGCACGGGGTTTGGCTTGCGGAGGGGCTGGACACCCCCAGCAGCAACAACTTGGGATGGGAAGCTGCAGTAGGAAGGGCCGAGGGCCTGGAAGTCTGGAATGAAGGGGAGCTGGGCTTCGGAAGTCAGCTGACTGTCCGATTGTGATGGACAGACAGACAGACGCATACGCACGCGATGGACATTTTGGCTTCCCCGGGGTAATGGATGGGAGCGTTTGGCAGCATTGCCGTCCTCCCCGCTGAGCGGAAGTGGTGATGTCCTTCTTGAAACGGACGGCTCCCCTTTGGGGGCTGAGAGGCGGTGTGGGCCCCCCCCCCCCACTCACCGTGTGCTTTTCATGTACTCCTCCTTGGTCTCTTTCTTTCCCCGCTGCCGAGGCTTGAGGTTTTGGAGGGTGAGGGAGTGCGTCTGGGTGCACCACTGAGAGAGCATCACCAGGAACTGCGGAAGGAAACGGAGAATGCGCCGTCATAAAGGGAGACCCAGGGCAGGGCATCCTTAACCCTCTGACTGTCAGAAGCCGGGACAGTAAAAACAAAGGCTGAATGGCTACTTAACTGAACCTGGGGCTGGTCACTAGGGTAAAGGACACTGGGCTGGATGGGGCCATTGGACTGATTCAACATGTCTGTTCTTATTCCTAGACAGAGCCATAGAATTTAGCTCTACTTCTGACCTTAAAAACAGAATCCAGTCGGATATCGCGGTATCTGGTCAGCTGGTGCATGGTGTCCGATTACGTATCCAGCAGCTACCCAGATAACTGGTTACTATGTACTAGAGCAGAAATAAGGACCTGATTTGGTTACCTGTGGGGATTACCTGCATTTCCAGGTATTGTTTTTGGTTCTGAATCAGTGCCTGAATACTGTTTTTTAAAGAACTCAAACAGTAAATGTTGGTTACTGGGTTGATGTTTGTTTTGTTTGAGTACCCCAAATTACCCCCAAACCCCTGAAATAATACCCCCCAAATCCAGGAAAAAATCAGCATTTCAGTATACCGGTTGTCGGTATTTCAGCCTACCGGCTGTCAGTAATTTGGTATTTCCGAAATCCAGTTCAGGTACCGAAAAGTACCTGAAATATTCGGTTCAATTTGGGAACCGGAAATTCAACGGGTATACCTGTTCTCGCAGTTACTCGTTTCAGCTCTGCCGCATACCGTTTACCAAATTACTGTTTACCACATTACCGTTTTATTTAGTTTCTTAAAATCCATATGCCGCTCTTCCCTCTAAGGCTCAGGGTGGCTCACATCTGTACAAATATTCAAACTCATACAATAAAATACCCTTAAAACCACAACCCCCCCCCCAGTTCCCCATATCCAAACCTCTCGCAACCTTGCCTCCCAAACCACCCATCAAAACCCACCCCTATCCCCACCTGCCAAATGCTTTTCCAAATAAGAAAGTCTTACCCTGCCTCTGAAAGACACTCAGGCCCATATGATTTCCCCCCTCTGTCCAGAGGTGTGGTTATACGGTAATGCGATAAACAGATGTGGTAAATGCTAACGTGGTAATTCGATAAATGGCAATTTGGTAAATGGATATAAGGCGCTAGTAGGTTTGTGGTATGCTGAGTCTCCAATGTACATTCCAAAATGGGCTGATGAGTTAAACACGGCTTGGTTGGAGGAACAGGTTGAAATGCTTGAACAGCGAATGTACAAATCAGCATATTCCATGGAGGTGAAAGAACCTCCGCTAAAATAACCAGATTCTATATGACACCACAATGGTTGGCAAAGACCAACGTTACCCTGTCTCAAATGTTGTCACAGATGTGGAGAAGAAGGGCCATTGCTACATTGTAGCTGGAGGGGTGCAGAAGTAAATGCATTTTGGAAAATTATTCATAGTCCTATACTCACTATAATGAGATGTGTCATTCCTTTTACCCCAGAAATTATGTTACTGGGAATATACGCCCAAAAATGAAGCTGATAGACTACCACAAAGATACCATGGTTATGTTGATACTAGCTGGGATAAATGTCCTAATGCAAAATTGGAAGAACGCAGCTGGATTGACAGAGACTGCGTGGATAAACAGGGTGTGGTTTACCTTCTCTATGGAGAAACTCAAGAGCAAATTTTCACAACAAACTAAAGGATTTTCTTGTTACATGGTCTCCAGTTTGGGACTTTCTACAACAATATAAGAGACCAGATGGAAAAGTACATTATATTCACGAGAGAGACGTTATATGAAAACGCAAGAGTGCATCATGGAGGTTCTGGTGGGGCACAACTGTCATACAAAGATAATAAAAGACTCCTTAAGACCCTTATAGGACAATATACTTATGTGATGAGGGGGGAGGGGGGAACTAAATTTGTATCAGGGGCTACAATAGGTGGAGATTGATGGAATATAGAGCCTTGAATTATAGGCAGTTTTCACTGCAACAGACTAGTCGATTTAGGATGTAAGACAAAAGGTGAAATGTTGGCTTGCTATGTAAAGCCTTATTCTGTAATGTTTGTTTATTGAGGAATAAAAATGAAAATATAAAAAAATAATTTTTTTTAAAATGGCAATTTGATAACCGGTAATATCCGGTATTCTGGTTTGGTGATTAACCTCTGCAATTACCGGATAGTTACTGGATAACCACCAAGCTATCTGGAATACTAGATATTAACCACAGTTAATTTTTTTTGCTGTCTCTTTTAGTTCCTGTCAGAAGGTGCAACAGAGACCATACAGTCTGAGCTTGGAGCTCAAACAGGAAGCTAACTTCCTACCTCCCAAAATTCAAGGTAACTGGTTGGGTGCTTGACCGGTACCGAGTTACCAATCCTGCTCCTAGGGAGCCCCCGTTCTGTGGCTAAGAACCCACTGGACCTTTACCTTGGAGGACACCCTGGCATTCTCTAGCAGGACCCGGGTCCACACAGCAGGGTGTCTGGCCACAAACTTCCAGTCTTTGCAGACCTCGGCCGCCCGCAGCAGGGTCTTGGTGTCCAGGTACGTGAAGATGCAGAACAACGCGGCTCGCATTTTGAGGATCTCCGGGCTGATGACCTCGTTGGAACGGGATGGGCTGCCTTTCTCCGGCCTGATGACCTTCCCTCTGCCCCCTTCAGACCTGGCTGTGTGAGAAAGAGGATCAGCAAGGGGGCATTCAGAAATCGGAGTAGTGTGTGTGTAGTGGGGAGGAGGGGATGAGCAGGGGCATGTGGATACTGCAATTTCCCCCCTCCAAATTCTGCAACCAGGAAATCCAGATGCTGCAAGCAGAATAAATTATGCAACTTAACCAAACTGTGCAAATGATGTAAGTTTTGTAGGCAAATACATTTCCCAGCAGGTCATGAAATTTTGAACATTTCATATCTTAAAAATCTCATGAAATACCAGCTATGGATCTATCGATGGTGTGTATGTGTGTGTGTGTTTGAGGAAATGTGTATGCACACTTCTCTCTTTTGTGTGGTTGTGTCTGCTCCTCTTCAGCAGCTGGGGCACAGGGCTCCATTGCTCCGGAATATAGACCAGTGGCTAACAATGCCAGCGCCCCATTGGCTAGCTCCCATTGCTCCGCACTCAGGCTGTCATTCTGCGCTGCCAGAGCCAATGGGTGTTTTCAGATAGATGTGAGACTAGCCATCCCCAGAGCTGCTCGTGTCCAGCCCCACCTGAGTTGGGTTTAAAATTTGGACCTGGCGGGTTCCCTAGGGTGGAGTCTGTCCGCGCAGCGCTGCCCCCGCCCCCCCAGAGTTGTGGACTAGCTGCAGAGTGAAGATACTTGTAGGTGAGGAGGAGAAGTTTGAAGTGGATGGGGAGCCAATTGAGGAGAAGGGACGCATGGTCGTAACAGTGTGCACGGAAGGTAAGTCTTGCAGCTGAATTTTGAATCGAGTGGAGCGGCGCTAAGTGGCTTCTGTGGGGAGACCTGTGGGCAACAGGTTGCAGTCGTCTAAGCGGGATGTGCTGAGAGAATGATTTAGCAGTGTGTTCAGACAGAAAGGGATGGATTTTGGCAATATTATAGAGAAACAAGCAACATGTTTTGGCAGCGTTTTGGTTCTGAAGTTGACCCCAAGTCTCAGGGCTGGCCCCAGGGTTTGTGAGGCCATGTGCGAAGTCTTGGTGCGAGACCTAATTTGCATAATTAGCCCCCACCTAATGTTGCAAATGTGTACATTTACATAAAACTTTTTCCCTCTGGACAGGAAGGATTCCCATTCTCCACCCCTCTGAGCGGCCATAGATAAGCACGGCCTCCCAATGCTACACCCCCCTCACCTCCCCAGTCGAGCATCTACCGCCACTCCCCGGGAGNTCGTTTCTAATGAGAGTTATTTTACAAGTCTAGAGGCAGCGCCTCTCCATCCTGCATCCTCTCCAAGGGCTAGGCCCTCAGGATCTTCCACAGTCTGTAGCCACCCCTGGGTTGGAGCACAGCAGTTTGGAACAAGAATCGAAGAAGGACGTGGTATCTCGTTAAACCTGTGGGGGGAAATCCTGGATGGACGAGAGGAAGAGTTCTAGATGCTGAGTTAATGGACATTTTTTTACACACGCCTTAAAATGCTGTTTTTTCAATCTTCTGGGTTTACTAGTCCAC
This sequence comes from Sphenodon punctatus, assembly GCA_003113815.1. Taxonomy (NCBI): domain Eukaryota; kingdom Metazoa; phylum Chordata; class Lepidosauria; order Sphenodontia; family Sphenodontidae; genus Sphenodon; species Sphenodon punctatus. Next base: position 807,089 of record QEPC01004890.1, on the reverse strand, counting down.
AAGCAAGTTCCGGATGCATTCTTCACACACACGCTGCCCTGAGGCAGCCTAAAGTAGCCGCAGCTGTAGACGTGAGGGGCTGCCATGGAAACCAAGTGACCACAGCTGCCTGGAGCAAAGCAGTTTACCAGGAGAACTTTTTTACACACAAAGGTTCTGGGAGAAGTTCTGTGCAAAAGTTCAAAGAGCCGGATGTTTTAAGATCTGGGCGAGTGATTTAGACACACAGAAAGTTCAGGACGTAACAGGAAATATCCAGGAGAAATGTGTGAAAACACCCAATGTTCCATCTCTTAGAGAAAGCGGCATGGGATCTTAAATGACAGGCCACTGGCACAGAAATTGGGTGGGGAGCTGGTGGTAAAGAGGGACACGTGCTTCCCCTCGAATGATAGAATCACAGAGTTGGAAGTGACCTCAAAGGACATCTAGTCCAACCCCCTGCTTGGTTGCAGGATGAGGACTGCGACAACATCCCCAGCAGCTGGCTGTCCTGCCAAATCGCCAGCGATGGAGAGTGTGTGACAAAAGGCCACTGGCCCTGACAAGGACACTTGCCTGAAACTGAGTCAGGCTTAACCGAGATCTAGGCCTCTAAACAAGCACATGTTTACGACCCCCACATTCCTGAAATTCCTCAGGAAATTCCTATGGCCAGCAGGAGTCAGAAACCTGATTGGCTTGGACTGGTCAGGGGGTGGGATCTGTACCTGAGCCAGGTGACTCTCCTGAACGAATTACAGGGAGGGGCGGCGGGGGAGGGAACTTTAAAAAGGCTGAGCCACAGGCTTTTGCGCTCTCTCTCTCTGGGTCTCTCTCTGGCACGCATGGGCTGGGTGGCTTGGCTGTGAACTCTAACTCTGGCCCTGCCAGGACAAGAACCGTGACCCCACAGGAAAAACATCCCCTATGGAGACCAGACCGGACCCTCCCCTGCGTACTTGCTAGTCTGCCTGCTACATCCGATCCAGTCGTAGAGAGACGCGTTCCAAACGGGCTACCACGCCCCAATAGACTGATGCGCATTGCTCAAAGGGTTTATCACCTCTTGGTTCTCGGTGTAAACTTTGCTTTTATTCCTGTTTATATGCACCAGTCAATTCTAAGCTTTGTTTTTACCCTACTGGGTGTGTGTGTGTTATTGGCTGCCATTAAACGTTTCCTTTGGCCAGGTAGCCAGGCCCAACTACTAAAGAGGGGAAAACTCCCTATTTGGCTAGAAGCCAACAGCTTTGAGACCAAGGGAAGCCTTCCTTGGGGGACTCAGGGGTTCGGCCTCCAACGCGGGGGGGAAACCCTGGGGAAAGAGTGCCAGGAAGGGGGAGTGCTCTTGGGAAGCTGTGAGGCTTATACCTTTTGGGGTTTACATTTCCTGAGTGGTGTGAATGCCGTCTGGGATACACTCGGGGGGTGACAGCGGAATATCGGGAGGTTTCGGGGATTTGCCAGCCGTGGGAACCCCTGGTCAGAGATTGGAGAAACACAGTGGGGTGGGTTGCTCAGCTGTATAGTGCCCCCTGCTGGCGTTTCACCAGAAAGAGCCTACAACTGTCAGGGTATGGAGGGGGCGGGGCCTGCAGGGACCGCGGAGGAGGCAGGGGGTGGCTCCGGATGCCCAGGAGGTTGCGCTCCCCGCACCCCTAGTACCTGTGTCTGTAGAGGCTTCCCCTGCTTGCAGTCTGCTGGGCCAGCGAGTGCAGGATGAGAGGCAGCTGCAGCGCTCTGAGTGCCTGCAGCTGAAGCAAGGCACATAAAAGTAGGGCCATTGAGCTTTCTCCTTGCTGGTGATCAGAGCTTCTGGGTTCCTGTGATCTGGCCTGTGCGTTGGTATTTGGAGAAACTGGTTTGTTAGAATCCCTTCCCATTCCCTGTTCCTGTGTGACGAGTGCTGTGTGTGGTGAGTGACTGTGTTCGAGTGGTGTGTGCTTCTATCTTCCTTATTGTTGACCTTCCTTGCCTTCCTGTGTGTGGTTGCCCTAATCCCTCCCCATTCCCCTAGGGGTTTCCCAAGGCCTGGGGTCCCTACCCCCTCCTCACTTGTTTCCCCTCCTGGGCCCTGTGTTTGTAGAGGATCACTATAATCCAGGGCGTGACATCTCCGGTGGGCCCCCTGATGAATGGTGGCTGGGTCAGGTGCCTTGTAGCATACGATTGACCCCACAGTGATACACCATACTGAGGGCTCCTTTTACCCTAATGGCGTGCGTCTGTGAGGGGGGTTTGTGTCCTTGTGTCGTGTGCCCCCTTCTTCGGTCCTGTTTCCCCTTGCTAGCCCATATTCCACACAACAACCTCCCTAGGCAACATGTTCCATTGCCAAGCAGCTCTTACTGTCAGGACATTTTCCCTGACATCTAACTGAAATCTACCGTCGTGATTTGAGCCCATTACTCCGAGTCCGTCCCTCTGTAGCCATGAGGCGCAGTTCCTTGCCATCCTGACAGGAGCCCTTTAGATATCTGAAAAGCCCGCTTAAAACTTCACTTTGCTAGGCTAAACATACTCAGTTCCTTCAACCTTTCTTCATAAGTCGTGCTCCAGACCCTTTTAGCCTCGTTGAAACTCTCCTCTGAACCCGCTCCAAGTTGTCAATGTCCTTAAAATGAGGTGCCCCAAACTGGACGCAATACTCCAGATGAGGTCTCTCCAATGCAGAATAGAGTGGAGTTATTACCTCTGCTGATTTGGAAACAATTGCATTAGCCATTTTTGCAGTCACATCCCATTGCTGACTTTGGGGAGGAGAGAACAGTCTCCTCCTTAATTTCACCATTGCTCCCAAGGGGAGAGGAAGAATCTCTCTAGTCATTTCTCATGACGCTGCTTCTTACTCACTTCGTTCTTTCCCCTTTCAGCCAACCTGCCGGATTTCGGCAGGAAGGAGACTCACCTGGCAGCCTGGAGTTGTTCAACGGCCTGCACACGTTCCCCTGATGAACCTCTGGCGGGAGCCTGGGGTCTTCCCACACCTCGGCCTCTGATTCAGTTGTCCTGGAGCCCACGTCGGAGATGTCGCCCTCCTCTCCCTCAGTGCTGTTGCGGTAAGGCCGGCGGTGCCAGTTCTGGATGGCCTGCCTACGCAGCCCCGAGCTGCGGACCGCCACGGCGGACCTCTCGAAGCCACCGTCCAGACCCCGGTTCTGCCCGCCATGGTAGTTGTGCCCGTCGGCATTCTCATCTGTCTGGTACAGCTCGGGGCTGTCGCTATCGTAGCAGCCGGAGCTCTGGGAGATGGCTTTGACCCGGCTGGAGGCCCTGGAGGGGTTGAGGAGAAAAATGGGTCAACGAGGTAAATGGGTGTGTTGAGTCTGTTGACGTCCAAAGAAGGGTTAGGCCTCGCCTGGGAAATGAGGGAGGACGGGACTCAACTGGACCTGGAGGGAAGACCGGCATGGAAGCCTCATGAGGCAATCCAGAGGGTAAAAGCAGAAGGGCCCACAAAGGGGAACAGCCCTGTGGTAAGTCCCTGTGTGAAGATTGGAAAAAATGTAAGTCTATATTCACGGCTAGAGAGTAGGGTTACTCCTCCCTCTGGGTATTCCTCCACAACAGCGAGGGCTGAGCAAAATGGCCGCCACGCCACATTCTGATGTAAACCTGCCCCTTACAGAGCAGGGGGCGGGGCACATGGGAAAGGGGGTTGGGCAAAGAGCTGCCATGTCTCTTCCTGTCAAAGTGTTGTGACCTCAGGACGGAGCAACATCAGGAAGGAGGCGGGAGGAGTTATGCAACTAACACCGCTTTTAGACGAGGGTGCGGAAAAGCGCCTCCTGAGCCGCACGTTAAGAGAGAAGCTGCGCCGGGCTGCCGGAAGTGACGTGTTCCCCATTGCTGGCAACGGCGGCGACTGGAGACGCAGCGCTTTGCAGAGGCGCGTTCTAGAGACCTCAATTTTCAGGTCTCAAGAACACACCTCTGCAAAGCGCCACGTCTCCAGCTGCCACTGGCAACGGGGAACACGTCACTTCCGGCAGCGCGGTGCGGCTTCTCTCTTAACGTGCGGCTCAGGAGGCGCTTTTCCGCGCCCTCGTCTAAAAACAGCCTACTCTTTGTTTTGGCTCTAGGCAACTTAAACAATAGTGTAACCTTAGGCAAGCCCCGCCTGAGGCTGGGAACATAGGGGCCATGACTGCAGACCTGACTTTTTTAATGCACTTCCCGGGACCCCGCAAAATCTGGAACCCCTCCCGCCTGACTTTCCAAAGCAGTGGTGGCAGAGATCCTGCCTCGTTGGTCTACAAACTCAATGGTCTTTAGGACCCTGTGGGAGCTGTAGTCCTTTATACGGTCTGTTTCTATGGCACTTTATGCTCATAAGCAACATTTAACCCAATGTCAATGGGGGAGGGGCCTTCAGAAGGGGAGGGGCTATGGGAAACCCTACATTTTGTTTTCACCCTGGACCCCGCGTAGCCTATGGCAAACCTGGCCCACCTAGTTTAGTCCAGACCTACTGAGGTAACGGTGTGTCTGCCCACATTTTCCCGTCAATACTGAATAGTCGTTCTTTGCGGCCAGATGAGAAACAATAGGGTTGTAGCTAGGTGCGGGTGTGGCTTGAGGCAGCAGATGGAATGGGACTGGAAGCGGGGTGTGTGTGATGTGTGTCACTGGGGGCAGAGGGGGCAATGGGGGTGGAAGTCATGAATGTAGGGTTGCCATAGATGCCCATTTTTAGAGGATGCTCATGAGAAATACAGGTTGCCATGCAGTCCTGAAACCTGTGTTTTTCATAAGTGTCCTCTAAAAAATTGGCATATCAGATTTGTTGGAGCCAGATTTCCTGGAAATACACACTCAATTTTTGGACCAGGCTTTTGAGCTCTTCAAAGTCCACTAGAATGGGAATGGAGTCCGCCATTCTTGAAGGAGAATCCTTCCCATTCTTGAAGAAGCGGACTCCTTCAAAAGCAGTTGGTTCAGAGCCTTGGAACTTTATTTGAATAAACTGGGGTTCTCTCAGCTTTATTTTGCAGCTAAAGATCCGTACATAGTTAAGGCAGAGGTTCTTTCTAGGTGGAGGGATGTCGGATGGCAGAATGAAACTCACCCCATTTGCAAGGTTCCCACCAGTGGTTCCCACCCATGCGTGAAATGGCTAGCTATTTGCTCTCCCCTATTTCGAGTCGTGGGAGGTACCATTTTATGCATGCCCATGTGAACGCGCTTCCCACAAAAGTTCTGGAGGGGCGTTTTAGTGGGGTTCCTTTTGGGAACCATCTTTGTCCCTTCGATCAGTTAGGTGCAGAATCTACCTCCCGTATTTTGTTATATTGTCACTTATATGACCAGCCGAGGTCCAAATGTTTGTCCCCATATCTTGTGAAGCTTCCTGGCAGGTCAGATTTATATCTCCTCGAATCTCTCTGGTCTGGCACTTCCCCGGAAATCATTGAGAATATAGCCAAGTTTCTGATTCACGCTTTTATTTCAGGCCAGCTTTTCTTAGATTCTAAATTACCCATGAATAACTGATCCTCAAATCTGAATCATGGCTCAGGGTATGGATACGTATTTAAACTTGTAGATATGTTTATTTTCTACTTTTAATTTTAATATTGGATGATCTTTTGTTACTGTCCTTTGCAATGCGATGACCTTCGGTCAAGCTAATAAAATAGAATTGAACTGAAATCGGCATATACTAACCTTCCATGAAGGGTGGGCTCCCAGCGGTGGGCGGCCCCAACTCTGTGATACCATGGCACTCCCGAGGCGGGCAGAGCCACCCGTACACATCAGACTTGGGTCCAAATTCGGGGCCCGAGTACAGCTCTATTACTACTCCTCTGCCAACTCGGAGTATGGTAGTGTATCCCAGCATGCAGTTCTCCAGATTGGCTGGTGCTATGCATTGTGGGAACGTCTCTAGCGGACGCCTCAAAGGCCAGAGAGATGCGGTGTTGTTATGCTTGTGGGATGACTTAACTCCTGGAATCCTGGTGGGGGCAGCAGGGGCTTGGCAACTATCTGAAGCCTTGGAGCCCATGACCATTCACAGGGACCTCCTTTGTGCTTGAGTGACCTCGCTTGAGGAGGGGTAACCCTACTTCTAGCCACGGATTCAGACCTGGCCACTGTCGTCCACGCTTTCATCCCCTCGAGGCTAGATTACTGCAATGCGCTCTACGTGGCGCTGCCCTTGATGACCATTTGGAAGCTGCAGCAGAACACGGTGGCCTGGCTCCTTTTGGGGGAGTGTCGCCGAGAGCACATTATACAAGTGCTCCGGCGTCTGCACTGGCTGCCTATAGCTTTCGGGGCACAATTCAAACTGCTGGTTTTGGCCTTTAAAGCCCTAAACGTCCTGGGCCTCGCACATCTGAAAGACCTGCCTGTCCTACCATTTTCCGCCGCGACCCCTGTGGTCGGCTGGGAGCGCTTGCCTGCAGGTTCCATCTGTTACTTTTGTCCGTGGGAAGGGGGGGTCGGGGGCGTTCTTGGTTGCTGCCTGTTCTGTGGAACTCCCCTCCCCTGGAGGTTCACTAGAGCCCGAGTTTGAGCATCTTCCGGAGGCAGTGCAAGACATGTTTGTTTAGTAAGGCATTTGGTAGGTGAGGATAGGGATTGGGGTTGGTTGGGGGAAGACTGAGGAAATTTTTTTGGAGGGGGGGCTTTAGGGATCAGGTGTCTGGGACAGGGAAATGTTTTTTTTTAAAGATTTTTAGTGTTGTTTTTTTTTTTTTAATTGATTGTAAGCCCTGAGCCATCATGGAGAGGGTGGCGTATGCGTTTAAATAAATAAAATAAATAAATAATGCCTCTGCAATGTTTACTGCACACAAAACGGTTGTTATATCAATCAATCAAACCTCACCCTCTTACTTATGAGGGGGGACGCTCCTGCAAGCTTCGGAGGAAGGAAAGAAAAGGGTGCTGGGTAAAAAGCATGGAGAACTGGGGAGGAGATTGCTTACCCAGCAGAAGAGGAGGATCTCTGGTTGGAAACAGGATAGGGACCGTGTGTGGCTGGGCCTGGGTGCCTGTCCTTCTGAGGGGGGAAGAGAGAGAGGTCAGGGTGAGCTCTGAGGGGAGCAGAGAGGGGCCTCTCGGTGTGAGGCCAGGACAGGCTGACAAGTGGTCACAAGTACAATGGGGACAGACAGAAGGGCAAGGGGAGACAGACAAACAGACGGGGGAAGGAGGGAACTGAAAGGAAGGAGAGAGGCTCGGGGGGGTGGGAAGCAGGGGGGACAGAGAGAAGGAGAGGAACAGACAGACAGGATTACAGTTGAAACAGATAGGAACAAATTTGTCTGCAGTAAATATCCAGTAATCTGGATAGTTTGGCGGTTATTCAGCGACGAACTGGTTGCCATGAAGGATAACCGCCAAACCAGAACACCGGATATTACCATTTCCTGATTAACATGTACCAAATGACCATTTACCACATAACCAGACCGGTCCAGACAGAGGAAGGGAGGAGACAGAGGATCCAAATCACAAGAACATAAAAAATGGCACACTGGGTCAAACCAATGGTCCATCAAGCCCAGCATCCTGTCTCCGACAGTGGCCAGTCTCAATCACTTCAGGGGAGAACCCAAGAGGACATAATGAGATGTTCACTGCCAGCTCCCAACAGTCAGGGCCTATACCCCCCCAGCCAACTTAGCTAATAGCCATTAATGGAACTATCCTCCAAGAATGTATCCAGTCCTTTTTAAAACCCAGCTCGGCTACTGTTCCACAAATTAGTTGTGCATTGAGTAAAAAATAAATAAATACTTTCTTTAATTTGTTTTAAATCTGCTGCCAGTTAGCTTGATAGAGCGTCCCCTAATTCTAGCTCTATTTAGGAGGGAAAATAATAACTCCCTATTTCCATGTTCCGTACCACTCATGATTTTATAAATGTTTATCACGTCCTCTCTCCGTTGTCTCTTCTCCAGGGCGAAGAACCCTAACCTATCAAGCCACTCCTAGCATGGAAGCCGTTCCATACCCTGGATTAGGTCTGAAACTCCATTTTGTTTTTAAGATTCTCAGCAAGAATCGAGGGGAAAAAGAATCCAGAAAAGCCTCAATCTTGATAATTTCTCATTTGAGATTTTTTTTTTTCCCCTTGGTTTAAAAAGCAAAAATAAAAGAACTGTGCATCCACAAAATGGCCACCAGGGCCGTTCTGCGGAGTGTAGCCCTCTTCCAAAATGGCGCTGGCAGCCTCACAGACACTTGGGAAAAGGGGCAGATCCAGGAACTGGAAACGGGCCCAATAAAAACTAGTCAAGGGCTGGACTTGGCCTACAGACCGGACATTCCCAGCCCCTTCTATAGACACTATGAGTTAACTCTACATGAGGAGGGTCTGTAGGTACCTGTCTGCTGGTGTTCTTGGAGCTAGGAACACTGCATCTTCCCAGGCTGCCGTTGGGGGTCGTGCCGCAGCTGCTGCTTATGATCTGCAGCTGCTTCTCGGCTCGGTCAGCCCGGTCCAGGAGCTCCTCGATGAACTGCTGGAGCCGTACCTTGGCGTTGGCTTCGCGGGCTGCCGTCTCCTTCAGGAACTGGTCTATCTGGATGACCTCCCTGTGTGAGGAGAGAGGTGAATACACAGTGACACTCCACGTGAGGAACCAGACGCCCTGCCCTCAACCATCGTCCTGAATTAGGGTTGCCATCTTTCCTGTGGTTTGGATTTAGGGTTGCTACCTTGGGTCGTTTTTTACCGGACACTTCCGTTTTGGCCTATGGGGATGTCAGGTAAAAAACCACCACAGGTGGCAACCCTACTTTGACTCAAAGGGGCAAAGGCTATGTGGGAGCGTGAGGGGTGGAAGAGACTTCCTGCCCCTTTCCAGCGGCCATAACCCTGCCAAAGAGTCGTGAGGCCACTGTGCTCTGGAGAAGGCCGGCCAGCTCAGGAAGGGTGCTGCAAAGGGACTTTCCCGCTCTTTTTCTAACATGGTCTCACAACTGGACCTGAAGGGGGTACTCGGTTTATTACTGCAATTTTGGGTACCATGTTGGGTACCTGCTACCTGAGTGCCTGTCAGATACCTGATTATGTGAAAAATTGGGAATTATCATTACTGATTACCAATTTATTGATTACAGATTGGTAAACTGCAAGGGGGAAATAGTGAAAAATGGGACAGACACTTGCGATAGGACGTCGGTATTAGAAGTCCGTAAATTGGGGCATCAGGTAACCCATTGGGCATTAATAGGGTACCGATTAGTACCTGAAGGTGGCCGGTTGAGTTGAGTACCAAAAAGTCAACCGGTTTACCTGTTTTTGCAGGCACTTGTGTTCAACCATAGACGCAATGCTTCAGATTATCATGAGTTCATGATGCTTATCTTGAGTTAGGGTTGGGTCAGATAGGATGCAGTAGAACCGCTTCACCCTGACCCCTTTCTAATGTGGCCCTGACCCCCTGCTCGCCACTGAAGCTATGATCTCTCTGGGTTGTCCAGGAGTGAGCTGTAATATGGATGACATGAGTCTCGGGACCTCTCCCTGTTGGTGAGGGAGGGATATTAAAACTTCGTTAGTCATGGCTAAAACCAATCTCTAAACACCTAGGGGTTAGGATTAAAGGTGAAACTGTTATTAGCCGCTATCCAGTAACTAGCTGGATCCAAGGTATCCAAGCCATTCTGGCAAGGACCGGTTACCAAGTGGTATCTGTGTATTGTTTGGTTATTGCGTATTGTCCACTTGCTCCCAGGACCCCATTCCCTCCCGCCTCCTGACCTCCATGGTTTCTACCATCGCCCCTCCCCTCCTGCACATCATCAACCTCTCCCTCTCTACCGGCTCCTTCCCCTCTGCCTTTAAACACGCCACTGTCTCCCCCAGCCTCAAAAAGTCCACTCTGGATCCCTCTGAACCCTCTAATTACCGTCCTG
>QEPC01004890.1:781294-797131 GCA_003113815.1 Sphenodon punctatus | reverse complement strand
TGCTCCTGAACCTGTCGAGCCACCACCCATTCGATAACCTTCCCTAAAAAGGGACGGTTAGAGACCGACAGATAGCGAGTATTCTTGGTAGCTGCCTGAGTATTGTGGAACTGCCTTCCCCTGCAGGTTCACCAGAGCCCGAACCTCAGCGTATTTCAGAGGCAGTGTAAAATCTTTCTTTCTGGCCAAGTATTGGGGTGGATAGGTTTAGGGACGAAGGTGCGGGCTTTAAGGCATTTTAATGCATTTTTTGTTTTTAATATAGTAAGCTGCCCTGCGGCCCACGGAAGGGTGCGGTAGACATTTAAATAAATCGTTAGGCTGAGGCCTTTGCGGGGCAGATTGCTCCCTATTTTTCTTACTGTCTTGCACCTTCTGGTTCCTTCAAGGCTTAGTGCCAAGACAGAGCCTCTATGTTAGGCCCCAGCCTTGAACCCTCGGCCCCTGCCCCTGCCGTCTGCCTCCAGCCCAGCCCCTGCCTCCCAGGAGTCCTCCCTGACTTTTCCTAGCTCCGCCCCATCTCGTCTCTCTCCAGTCCTTGCCTCGCCTCCCAGTTTCCTGATTGGCTCCCAGCTGGGAACTTCTATACAAGACCACATCCGTTTTCCTTGTCCCATCTTGGGCAAGCTCCGTCTCGTGCCTTGCCTTGTCTCTTGTGCCTTGCTCTGTCCCCAGTCCTTGCCTTCCTTTGTGCCTTGCTCCCCGTCTGCCTCCGTGGTTCCCGTTCCAGCCTTGATTCCCAGCCCCGATCCTGAACCCCATCACCCCCGCATCCTGGATGCCCCCCTTGCCCCCGTGATCCTGACACGTGACATTGACAAGACGCCAACTGTCATCGGCAGTAGCAGTCCCAGTCCTGACTCTCATTATAAATTATTTACCCAGTACTTCCAGAGTTCAAAGGTTGTTTTTTTTTACAATCCTTATCTAGTTCACTCAATCTAGCACACGTCCTATCTAACATCTGGGACCAAAGGGGGCCAGACTCCATCATTGAAAGGGGTTTGAATCCCCTCCGAGTCACAAGGTCAGCCAACCATCATTGTCCCATCTAGTATCTAGGACAATCGTTACCTTGTTCACTCAATAACCCTGTGAAGGAAGTTCATTATTACTCCCATTGTACAGATGGGGGACCTGAGGCTGAGAGTGACTTGCTCAAAGCCACTTAGTGAGTTCATGGATTAAGATGGGATTTTGAACCCTGTTCCAAACCTGTTGGGAGAGAAATGTGTGGGTTCCAATACATCCTGGTAGCTGGGGTGGAAGAGTGCTTCTCTCACACCCTATCACCTAGCCTAGAGCAGGGGTGGGGAAACCTCAGGCTCAGGGGCCAAATGTGGCCTGTGGCTAGTTTTTATTTGGCCCCTTTCCAGTTTCAGGATCTGGCTCATGGATCTAGTTCCTACCCCAAGCGTTGAAAGACTGACCTTTGGAGTAAGGCAGCAGAGAGCAGGATATGCACACGAGAATAGGGGGCAGATCCATGATCTGTCCTATGATCTGGGTCCTTCTCTTCCTGGACGCACCCCTTAAGCTCCCTCTCTCCCATCTTCTATAGGCCTCTTGGAGCTTGTACTAATTTTCAAAGTGGCCACTGGGTGGGAAAAGATTCCCCACCCTTGACCTAGACTCTGGCCAAGCCAGTTTCTGGAGAGACCGGTACTTTATTCACACAGATTGGCTTGCAGTTTGTGGGGAACCACCCTTAACTTGGGGGCCTGGTACAATTATACTCCCATTCTCCTCTCTTGCAAGGCCTATCTTAGTCTCTCAGGTCTGGGTCCACCAACTTTTCCACTAGGCTCCACGGCCTCTCTTCGTCAAGAAACCTGTGGCTTTAAGAGAGTCCATGTTGGGACCCACACCCACTGGTCAGGTTAGCCTCCAGATAGGGGAGGCTAGCTGCCCAGTGGGTGTTTTGTGACTGTAGCAGGGTGCTGATACTCCCTGTAAGTCTTTGCTGGATCCAGCCCACAACCACTCGCATGATACGGGGGCTATACTCTATACATTCCTTTATTCACAGGTTTCCCATCCACAAATTCTCCTCATCATAGCTTCCACATCTCATTGTTCCCCTTAGATCAGCACCCTGACTAGCTCCCAGGCTGCTGGAACAAAGCTCCTTCCCTGCCCCTGGCTCACTGCAGACTGACTTGATGTCAGAGCTTGCTGTTCTTATAACCCCAGAAGGGGCGTGGCTAAAGGAGGCAGCAAGCTCCCTTAAAGGAGCAGAGGCCTGCCCTACAATTTCCTGACTTGATTAGGAGGTTTGCTTCTTCCAGCTACTTATCCCTCCACTGGCCAGGTCCTGCAAAGTCTCTCCCATGACCCTATCACAGGTCACATTCTGACCAACAGAGGTAAACAAAAAAAACACCTTGATTTAGTTAAATTGAAGAAACTACTCTACTTCTGCAGTGTTCAGACAAACGGTGTACACTGAAGTAACTACTTTGATTTAAGTAAATTGAAGTACCTAGTGTTCAGATGGCATTAGTGTTCAGACGAACAGTGTAAACTGAAGTAACTTCTTTAATTTAATTAAATTGAAAAAGCTATTCCACTTTGGCAGCATTCAGACGTACAGCATAAACTGAAGTAGCTACTTTGATTTAATTAAACCAAAATAGCTACTCCACTTCAATTTAATTAAATCAAAAGTATTTATTTTGGTTTGCACTGTTAATCTGAACACTACCAAAGTAGCTACTCCACTTCAGCAGTGTTCAGACAAACAGTGTAAACTGAAGTAACTACTTCAGATTCAGGCTGCTTTCTGATGAGACGGAATGCTCAGCCTTTGGCGCCTCAGGATTCTATGAGAGCCAAATGGCACGCAGCTCCCATCTTGTCGGAAAGGCAGAAGTGTGCGTCTTTGCCAGGAAATATGTGCATCCGGCAGAGTAGTGAAATCCGTATGGTTGCCGGCAAAGACTTGCACGTTCACCTTTCCGACGAGACAGGAGTTGCACGTCATCTGACTCTCATAGAATCCTCAGGTGCCAAAGGCTGCACATTTAATCTCGTCAGAAAGCAGCCTTAGTTAAATCAAAGTAGCTACTCCACTTCAGTAGCATTCAGACAAGTAGTGCAAATTGGAAGTCACTGCTCCACTTCAGTAGCATTCAGACGAACAGTGTAAACCGCAGTAGTAACCACTACCAATCAAGGTCACTACCCTCACACTGACAAGTGTTCACATGAAGTTACTTCAAAGTACAAACTGAAGAAAAGTATGTACTCCTGATTTTTCAGGAAGTACATCTTTCTTTTCCTACTCCTGAATAACTTCGGTTTAGTGCTTTGCTCATGTGAACGCTTCAGGAGTAAAACAGAAGTAAGACCCAACTCCATTGAAATAACTGTTGGTTGGAATGTGGCCACTGTGGGTCTCGGACGGCTGGCGCAACAGGACTGGGAATGAAGAGAGAATCGGAGATAAACCTGCATGTAGGCTGGGCTGTGACAGCAACCACCTGCTGTTCAGAATCCCCTCCAACCCCCAAAGAGCCGTCAGTCGCGCCACCAGGGACAATGCCAGCCTGTCCAAGCGAGAGACTGCATTGAACGGCGATGAGCAGCCGTGGCATTGTTCTTTCTGAAATCCATCCTCTTTGTGATTTACTCATCCATTTAACCTGACACCTTAATAGGGCTAATTCCACTGACGGCCCATCCATCCTCCCGGGGCTTCTGCTTGCTAAGCGAGTATTTTCCGACCCTGTGAAACGCTAGACGACAAAGTCATCGCTGGCTTTCTCGTCTGTGCAGCATTTAAGCAGACCAGGAAAGAGGCAGCGTTGGATCCAGGGGAAGTTGGGGCCATGTACAAAAGGGGGCGTAGACTCCCCCCCCCCCCCCTTAAACAGAAATATTTGACAAACCCAAACTGACTCACCTATTAGAAAAAGGAAAATGTCACCCAAATTAATCTGTAATGCTTGGTTAAATATAACATCGCTTTCAAAGTCCCGGCCCTGCGGGCCACCCTGGTTATGCATAAGTTGACTAATAGCCATTAGATGGACCTATCCTCTTAGCACTTATCCACTCTTTTTGGTGAACCCAGGTATTTATTTATTTATTTGTAAAATTTGATACCCTGCACCCATCAGCCTTCACGACATCCTCTGACAAGGGGTTCCACAAGTTTAACTGCATGTCGAGGGGGTGGGTGGGTGGGAACAAACAACAAATTGCTTTATTTTATTTGTTTTAAATCTGTTGCCGGTTGACTTCACTGGATGGTCCTTCTAGTATTTTGGGAAAGGGTAAATTACAGCTCCCTATTTGCTTGCTCTGAATTTACTTAAGTGTCTAAAAAAACATTGGACTGCGACTACGAGCTAAGCCCTTTAGTTGAAAACAATAGAAATGGGCAAATTCAATTTATTTAGAGTTATTTATTTATTTATTTATTAGACAGGTAGGGCCCTAATTGGCTTGGACCCTCCGTATCTGAAGGACCGTCTTTCTCCTTATGCTCCATCACGGCACTGAAGGGGGCCCTCTTACAGGTTCCATCACTGGCCCAGTTTCATACGACTCAGGCTCGCAGAGAGCCGTTCCCGGTGGCTGCCCCCGCAGCTTTGGAACTTCCTTCCCTTGGAGGCGCCCCCTGAGCCCTAGTTTGAGTGTCTTCCAGAGGCAGCGTACGACCTTTTTATTTGGCCGGGCGTTCAATGGGCAGGGATAGATTTTGGGGTGTGTGTGTGTGTGTGATGGGGCTGTTTTTAGTTTTGTGGGGTTTAATTCTTTATTTTATATTTGTATTTTAGTTATTTATTGTAAGCTTCCCTGAGCCACAGGAAATAGGGCAGGATATAAATAAATAAATAATAGTGGCAGCAGTGTCCCTGGCACTGAACAATCATTAATTAGAAACAGGTCCCTGCCCTGACAGGCTTACAATCTAGGAGAAGCCAGGGAGAGGGGAACATAGGGAGAGACAAGGAGTTCTTTCAGACTGACCGCAGCTCCAGTTCTGCTGACTACGCCCCCAGTTCGACCTGTCCGCCTAAAGGCGGCCCACCAGTTGTGCACGTGGAGCAGGGGCAGCCCCGTTTGCAGCCCTCTGGAACATCCCAGAGCGCCACCAGCGAAGAGGGTCGGCCGAACCCGGGGCACCGGCCCAAAGCAGAGCTGTGGTCCGTCTGCTCGGCGGAACTGCACTGCAGTTCTGCTTTCGGCTGGCCGTTGCCCCGGGCAACACCATAGAGTTGCTGACGCCAGAGCCTAGAGTGATTCACCCACAGCTCAAAAGTGTAAAACCTTTTTTGTTTGGCAGAACGTTTGGTGGGTGGGGCTAGAGGTGGGTTAGTGTGGGGTTTTTTTGGTGGTTTTGGGATGGGTGGGTAGGGATTTTTTTTAAGGGTTTCTTGTTTGGTGTGATGTATTTTGATTATTGTGTGCGTGTGGGTTTTGTAAACCACCCTGAGCCTTTGGGGAAGGGTGGTATATACATTTAAATAAATAAATGAATAAATTCCATGGTGTGTGGGGGAGGGGCTGCGCAGGCCGGCCGCGGACCGGGGTAACCGGTGGATTTGTCTATAATGGACCCAGGTGAGGCTGCAAGCGGGTTTGCTCCCCTAAAGTAGCTCCAGGATCAGGCAGCCTCCGCGTCCGTCTGTTTACAACCAAGGATATATTCTTGAAGCTGAGAAGTCACAGGCTTAGCTTAGTTCCAGGGGACTCTGAATAGGACAGTTGCAGAAGCATCGGTGAGCAGCCTGTGAGGGGAAACGCTGCTAGAAGAGGTTGGCTTCCAGGAAGGATTTGAAGGAAGGGAGAGAGGGAGCAGAGGGCGCGGTGGACCAAAGTTCACCAAACCCAAGAGCCACGTGCCAAAATCTTCCATTGGCCGAGAGCCGCCACAGGCATCTGCTCACGTACAAACCTCCCTCTCCTGCTCTGTGATTGGCCAGTGGAATGGCTGCTCGGTGGTCCTGGTTCCTGAGATTCTGTGGAGCAGCTGGGATTCAGCTGCTGAGACACAGGCCCATTAAGGCATCGCAGCCTTGGCTGAGAGTCACACTCGAACTGCCCGAGAACCTCCGGTAGCTCCCAAACCAGAGTTTGTAGCAGACGTCTTCAGGGGGGAGTTCCAAGCAAAGGGGAAAGCATGGGAGAAGGGGGAAAGAGGGTTTAGGGAGCAGGACACAGGGGTGGGTGAGGGTGGTGGCAGAGAAGGAGTGTCGTTTTCGCGTGGAACTGTTGGAGAGCAAGCAAATCGCCTTCCATCCATCTTCTGGGTCAGCCATTGGCAGCCCCAGGCCAAATCCTTTCCTGGAACCGACAGCATCATCTTTTGCAGGGGTAACAGGGTCTGGTCAGGCCTGGGGTAAGTCTTGACAGGATACTGTTCACGGAGGGGAATTCTTAGCTCCAAAGTGTCTGTATTTATAATATATACACAGTACTACACCAATATTCTTCTCTACACAATATCAATACAATCCGTATCTTGGAGGCTTTGGGCTTCTCGGCTGCAGCCCTCTGGTCGGTCACGGTCCCGCCTCAGACCAGGTTGAGTCTCTCATAGGGTGATTTCAGACGTTATGTTGTCTGAAATCACCTCGGTCAACCGCAGTCAACTGCGTGTGTGTGTGAATGGAGGTGAACGTCTGTTTGCTCGCATCCAGATGTTCACCTCAGTCAACCACCCGCTGTGGTGAACCTAACCACGCTTTGTTCTCCCGCACCACGGCGGCGAATGAAGCGTGGTTAGGGGGAATCCGGAATGCGGTGAAGGAAAAGTAACGTCTGTTATCTTACCTTCACCGCATTCCGGAGTCCTGGCAGCGGGCGGTGGCGGCGGCCAGATAGGCCGCTGCGGCTGCCTGTCTCGGGGAGGGCGGGCGGCCGGGGAGTGCAGAGGGCGTGGCCATGTGGCCACATGCTACATTGCACGGCCCCGCCCCCTCCGGGAGGGGGAGTTGCCCAACAGACGTGACGGGCGGCAGCATTGACCCTGGGTCGTGGTTCGGCGGTCCCCACGGCTGGGGGCAAAGGGGCGAACGTCTGTTGGCGCGCCCCTTCACCCCCGCCCGTGGTCCGAACCACCCCAGGGTCAATGCTGCCGCCCGTCCCGTCTGAAATCACCCATAGTCTCAGGTCACTCTCAATACACACCCAAGTGCCTCAGACTGATTCTAAGCAGCTCGACACCCTCTGAGCTGAGTTTCTCTCTCTCTGGTTCTCTGGCCAGGCACTCAATACTTCTTGAGCCAGAGTTCCTGAAAAAACCCTCCAGCTTGGCTACCACCATCCAAGCTGGGTCTGCCTGGCTACAGAGCTCCACCCAGCACCTGTCTCCTCCACAGGCCCCCTCTGTACTGAGCCTGGCTCCGGCTTTTAGCATTTGAACTGGCTCAGTCATGCTCAGGCTCATGTTGGGTGCTGTCCTTTCTCCACTCCAGCGCCTACACCTCAGTTACCACCTTCCTTCCAGCTGGTGCTAAACTCCTTAAAGGCCCAGCATCCCGATTTGGTGGCGCCCTGTTACACTGGGGAGCTCCCAGTGGAATGGCTGCTCGGTGGTCCTGGTTCCTGAGATTCTGTGGAGCAGCTGGGATTCAGCTGCTGAGACACAGGCCCATTAAGGCAT
The DNA here is from genome assembly GCA_003113815.1 of Sphenodon punctatus. NCBI lineage: Eukaryota > Metazoa > Chordata > Lepidosauria > Sphenodontia > Sphenodontidae > Sphenodon > Sphenodon punctatus. The sequence goes on along the minus strand of QEPC01004890.1, from coordinate 789,516 downwards.
CGCAGCCTTGGCTGAGAGTCACACTCGAACTGCCGAAATGTTGCTCTGGTCTCTAGCAGCGTGCACTTAGAGTTCTGCCTCTGCATTCCCTTTTCGAGACCAGCAGACCGCCTGGGAAAGCTGTTTATTTCGAGGCACTGCGACTGAGATGTCACATTTGCCTCTTATTTTCCTCCCCGCACTCGCAGCTGATGCTGTCTCTTTGTTTCTTTCTCTGAGATTCATTCGCTCCTGCTCCCACAGTCCTACCTGAGCTCCTGATTTTTCCATTCATCTCCATGGCACCCAGCTAGCTTGTGTGTCTGTCTCCAAGTGGGGAGATAAGCCACAGGAGCAGATAAGAACCTGTCAAGTGAAAATCCAGACTGGGTAACAGCAGGGATGAGGAACCTCAGGCTCAGAGGCCATGGGTCACATTTTATTTGGCCCCTTTCCATCCTGGATCAGACCCTTGGATCCAGCTCTTTCCCCCTGGCAATGAAAGTGTGAGCTCAGGGAAGGGAGCAGAGAGGAGGGCATGCACACAAGGATAGGGAATGGATCCATGGCATAGATCCATGATCTTGACCCTCCTCCTCTTGAGCACACCCCTTAAGAATCCCTGCCCCCAACTTCTACATGGCTGTTGGCATTTATACTTATTTTCAAAGTTGGACCCTGGGGAGGGAAAAGGTCCCCCACTCCTGGGTAAGAGGATCGGTGTGATTCCGCACGGGTTAACCGCCTGCGTATTTGGTGCACAGCTGAGCTAGAACGCCAGGTGTCTTTGTGTTCCAACGGGCTGCAAGGACTTGGGGAACAGACAGACGCTGGTGGGCGCTAACGTTCTGTCTTGTCTTTATTCATCGCTGGAGACCGTTCAGTGAGGAGTGGGCTGTGTGTTGCATTTAGCTTGTTGAGGCAAACTGCAAATGGCAGAGGATCTTGGCAAGGCTATAGGCCAAGCCATACCATTCACTCAGTATTGGAGAAATATATTCTTCTGGCGGCAGGACATAAGGAGAGAGAGAGCCTGCTGAAGACAACGCAAATTCTGTGACTGCACAAAGCTACAACAATCTGGGATGTATGCTTGTCAATGTGTTGTTGCATGAGGGCGTCGTGACTAGAGCAGACATGGTTATCTACGCGGATATCAATAACGGTTGGATTTGTCGCAGCTGAACCGAACCCAAGAACAATCCATTATCAAGTGGTAACCTTTTCATTAACTGATGGTTTAACCAAGTTATTATAATAAATAAGTACGTACATGAATAAAATAAAATGTGACCACATTCCATTCTCAATGGCTTAGACCCCCCACATATTTGGAAGACCGCCTCCCCTTCCTTGCTCCACTGTGACCCCTGTGGTTGGCTAGGAACACCCTCTTGCGGGTACCACCGGCAACCGTGTCCATATGACAAGGGCCCGCAGAGAGAAGTTCTCAGTGGCTGCTCCAGTATGATGGAACTGCCTTCCCCCGGAGGTCCATCAGAGCCCAAGCTTGAGCATATTCCGGGGGCGGTGTAAAGCGTTTCTTTTCAGGAGAGCATTTGGCAGGCAGGGATAGCGGTTGGGTGGGTGGGTTTTGGGGGTGAGGGTGGGGATTTTATTGTTTTGTATTTTTACTATTTTTCTTTTTGTGCTTTTGTTTTTGTAAACTGCCCTGAGCCTTCAGGGAAGGGTAGGGTATACATTTTAACAAGCAAACAAACAAAAAATAAATGCACTTCCCTGTCCATTCCGCAGTTATTGGCTAGTTCCGTTTGCCCGTAATTCTTTCCTAGTTTAAACCCTTGCCCTCCCAGTCCCTGATTTCAAGTTTAACTCAGTTTCTCATTGGATACCTGGTTCAAATCTGCTGGATTCAGATTTGCTGTTGGTCAGGAAGTAAACAGGAAATGACGGATTGCAGAAGAACGGTAAACTGTGCACATGGAAATGATAAATCGGGATTAATCGGTATTTTGGTTAGCCACTGCGGCATGCTCATAACTCATAAGTTAATCAATTAGATATCCAGAATTTTGGCCATTAACCGCGGTTGCAGAAGTAACTCTATGTTTTTGCTTTAGCTGTGATGTCAAGCGGCAACGCACTCTGTGCTGACGTTGCACCGGGACTCTACACAGAACCTCCCATTCTCGGACCTCTCTGAGATTTACCGCCATTAAGAGCCAGTGTGTAACCTGGTGGATAAGGTGTTGGACTTAGAGCTGGGAGGTCTACGTTCAAATCCTCGCATAGTCACAAACTCACTAGGTGGCCTTGGGCAAGTTGCTCTCAGTCTCAGTTCCCCCATCTGTAAAATGGGACTAATAATGACCTACCTCACAGGGTTATTGGGAGAGTGAAGTAGGTAAGGATTGTAAAGTGCTTTGGACCCTGAAAATGCTATACAGATGACAGTAATAATTTTTTGCATCCCTGTGTGTTAAGTACTATGACTGCTAATCATTTCTGTAGCACTACTAGGCATACACTGCGCCTTATAGTCACTGACTTTCAGAGACAGGTCCCTGTCCCAGTGGGGCTTACAATCTAAGATGGAAAAAGGGTGAGGGGAACACAGGGGGAGAGACAGACACACACAATTCCATTTTACAGATGGGGAACTGAGGCTCAGAGGTTGTGACTTGCCCAAGGCCACCCAGTGAGTTCAGGGCTAGGGCAGGATTTGAACCCTAGCTTCCCAGGACTAAGTCCAGCTCCTTATCCAAAAGGGAGGTAGATAAAGGTAAAGAGTCAATATCCCAAATGGGGAAACTGAGGCACGGACAGGTGAAGCAACTTTTCTAAGGCTGGAAAACAACTCTGTAACAGACTGAAGACCAGGACTCATGACTCCCAGTGCTATGATTTAGCCCCTAGAGCTTTTTTGAGCACTCCCGATATTTTTACTGGCATGGCTCCATCCTAAGATGTAGATAGAATCCCATGGCCCAGAGACAGCAGCGAAACCATGCAAAGCACCACAAATATCAATCACAGTTGTAACACCCATCTGCAGATGAAGTGAGCCCCCTCCACCCCTGTCTTGGGGTGCTGACTAACAGCTTGGCAAGGTCTGTACTAGAGTGTGACCCCAACGTTACCCAGCATGTGTGCCTAGAGAGAGAGAGAGAGTGGTTGCTTTCCTTGTAATGGGCAGGCTGGTAGGTTCCTGCAGGATGGGATCCCTGGGGAGTGAGTCACAGTGCAGTGGGTGCCTGTCCCTTTAAGGGGGCTTGTTGCTTTCAGTGGCCACACCCCTTTTTGGGGCTATAAAAGCTGCAAGCTCCACGTCTAGGTCAGTTGGCTGCTAGCCATGAGTGGGGGAAGCTGTTCAGGGCTGTTTGTTCTGCTGGCTGGTGGAAGCAAGGCTACAGCAGTTCCAAGGGAAGGTGCTAAGCACTGGAGAGGAAGTAGAGGACTGAGAGATCACCGCGCCTTGATCAGCTTTCCTCCACTCCGGGCAGCTTAACCATGCAAGGCAGGGCGTCTGGGGGCTGCCAGATGATCACCCCGCTGTACAGTGGGGCAGGAAGCTGGCTGCTACGTGCTGCGTCCTTGGAAAAAGACTGGGGATGCTTATGAAAAAAACATGGTGCAGGGCTGCATTGGTTCCACGGCACTGGAACCGATGCAGCCCCGCACCATGTATTTTTCATAAGCGTCCTGGATTAAAGGGCAGGTATGGCGACCCTATGCCTATTCAGCCTTACCCGAAGTGTGGTAAAGATGCCCAAGGAACAGTAGTTCGCTGCCGCTTGTGTGCCTGGTCCCCGTCCGCCCCGCTGCGTGGCAAGGTTGGCTGCAGGGCTTTGAGCGGTGGGCGTTCGCTCCACTCCCACGCGGGGGCAGGATAGTGGGTTGGGCAGGGCAGGGCTGGGTGCCTGCTTGCCACGAATTGGGGCAGGACGGCTGACCAGAGGCCCACCTGTCTGGCTGCCCCGCAGGGGGGCTGACTGTCAGCCCTGCTCCCCACGCGGGCCCCGAAGTGTGATGGCAGCAGTTGCTCACCCCAGAGCACACGGGGATTGGGCTTCCCGCAGCTTGTGTTGGTGCTGAAAACTGGGGGGGGGGGGGGGGGGGGGAATGCAGTGTAAACAGATGAAATCCTTGGAGTGAGACAACCAGAGTGATAACTGATTGCGGGCCTCGATCCTGACAAATACTTATGACCACAGAACCCTTGTTCAGAGTCCCACATGTGAGAGAGGGAGACAAAGTAGCTCAGATGATCTCTTTGATTGGACCAGCTTCCGTGGGTGAGAGTATGCAAGCTTGCAGGCCGCATGAGGCCTTCCTCAGGCTTGCTCTGGTTTTTTTTAAATAAGCCTGAGGAAGGGCCCCAGGATATGTGGGTGGCAGAAATGGAAATAGAACCTAAAGGTCCTGCCATCCCCCCCACCTTAGGTTACTGCAGCAACGTTTGTCAGTCTCTTCCTCTCGACATGTGAAGGAATCCTTACAGCCGCGCATACACTTAGCAGATCCTGTGGTAACAGCTAGGCAGGTGGGCGAACCGCAATCTTCCTGACAGGCTTCGGAACGGTACGCCTCCTATTAGCCTGTCTCTCTTGCCACCCCCGCATCCCACGTGGAAATCTCCACTCCTTCTGCCGTCTCTTCTCAACTGGGGGGTGAGGGCTGTTTCCTTTGCATCTGCACGGGGTTCAAGCACAGCCAGCGCCCTAACAGGACTGGCTTCTAGAGGCCACCGCAGTAATGCTTGGCTTTAAACACGACGGGACCCTAGGGATCGACACAAGGGGCTTTAAAAGTGTGGGGGGAGGCGGGGGTGGCGCAGCTACAGAATCCCTTAACTGCAAAGAAGGGTCCAGGCAATGCAGACTGTAGGGATGTTTTTAGACAAGCGCCTCCCCACCATCATGCATGATGCAGGGGTGCATTGGTGCCCTGTGCATCCCTGCAACATGGCATGAGGGGTGGGGAGGCACTTGTCTAAAAACTCTATGACCAAACAGGGCTCCATGTGATGGGAAGGGGGGTGGGAGGTATGTGCTCAGGGTCCCCCAGCAAATGTGGGGGTGGGAGGCATGAATAAACTCAAAATGAGACCCTAACTCTGAGAAGCACTGGTTTAAAATATGAGCCCAGTTCTCCAAAAATGGCCACTCTATTAGCCAAGTAGGTTGGGGGACATAACCTCCTGATTGTCAGGCCGTGGAAGTGAACAGCAGAGAACGGATGACGCCACTATGGCCTGTCGGTGACTTCTCCCAAGCGACCGAGAACGGCCACCATCGGAGACAGGATGCTGGGCTGGACGGACCATTGGTCTGGCGCAGTCTGGCACTGACTCTGATCTCAATCAGTGCCCTGAAAGGAAATCTGTAGAACGCTCCTGAAAAGGGAAATCCCGTCTGAAAAGATGGGAACTAAAAATCACGATTTTACACAAAACCCAAAGGATTAAATATAGATTTGGGATCCCTAAGTCACTATAGAAATGTGCCACAGACTCCCTGCCGTGCTCTGTATGTTGCATTTAAATATGTTAACAACTTTCCTCTTTGAACCTTCTTTCCTACAGTCCCCGCCCTTGCATTTGCTCATAAGCATCCATCCTACCCTGCATCTTTTTCCATTTATCATTTGATTCTTAGTTTCGTCTCATGGTATTTAAACGTGCTTTTTCCCTAACAGCTCCCTCTCAACGGATTGATTTTGCATTCTTATCCCTGCCCTGCATTTGCTCAATCTATAGTTTTGACTTCTTACGTGACCCAAAAGTTTGCAGATTCTCGCCAACAGAAGTTGGTTCAATAAAAGAGATCATCGTAATGACTTTGTCTCAAACGCACGAACGTAAGAAATGGCTGTTTCCTTCCAGAGGCTGGCCCACACCTCTTTAAGAAAACTCTGGGTACAATCCTGCCTCCAAACCTCCTTGTCTCTGAGGGCTTTGGGCATCTTTAGACATAACAAAGATCAGGTGTCAAACCCCCTAAGCACGTGTTTGGCAGTTGTGTGTAAGCACCGTAACAATCCCAACACCAATCTGGCCGCCCGTTGAACACGTGCTGTAAACCCCATTACATAGTAAGGACAATTTGCATGTTCCGGGTGAACACAACATCGTGACTAATGATATCGCGCAGCGCGTTAGCAGGTACAACACGGGGAACGAGGTGTCAGGGCTTGTGTGCTGCGTTCGGGGGGCGAGCGAAACACCAATTTGCCCCAAGATGGACTGTGTGTCTAAGCAGCGCCACCTGGTGAACACAGGGCCAAACCGGTGTTCATATCAAGGTCAAAACACACATTCAGACCCCCATGGACATTATGTCGAAAGACACCCTTTGTGTCTCCTACGTGCCTTAAAAATTCCCCCTCTTCTTTCACCCTTTCCAACTGCCCAGTTGTCTGAAATACTTTCCTGTCCCCGAATCCATTTGGAGAATTGATGTTTTGCTGTAGCCTGTAAATTACAGCTAAGAGGATGCGGAGCACTGACCTTTTCAGCAATTCAGCCTTTTTATTAGGCCAACAATCTCCCTCCTCCTGCCAGCCAGCTGCCAATGGGAAAGCAGGAAGCATTAGGGTTCCCTGCCCTCTCCCTCACACACGGGCCTCCTCCTCAGTTGGCTTGGAAGAGCTGAGCAGAGATCAGGCCGACGGAATCCTCAAAAGGTCAAGATAGCTTTGGCACAAAATGTGTGTCAGATCCTTGGGGGGAATGGAGGTCAGAGTGAAGAAAAATCAGGACACCCGGGCACGACATGAGACCTGGACAAAGCTGACAGTGACATGATGAGGAAGAGAAGTCCCTGCTGTTAGAGAGGATTTTGTTTGCTCATCTTAGTGTGTGAACTTGACACTGGTGAATCAGTATTAATCATTTCTGTAGCTCCATCAGTGTTCAAAGTGCTTTCCAATCTTTAGCTAGTCCACCGTCCCAACAATCCTTCCTGTGGTGTCACTGTTACTCCCATTTTACAGACAGGGAACTGAGGCTGAGACGGAATGACTTGCCCAAGTGAGTTTGTGGCTGAGATTGGATTTGAACCCTGTTTCCTCAGGTCTGTGTGAAATACCTTATCTGCTAGGCTCCATAGCACAGATGAATGAGCTAGACACCCTTCCCTTCCTAACCCTCCCATTTTGAGCACATCCCTTAAGCAGAAAACTGAAATGGATAGCTCATTGCTACTCACAGGTAAAACGCACAATTTTGAGTACTGTGTCGGGTGACCCGATTACCCGAAAATACTGGCTATTACTGTTACCGAGTGACCGAGTTACCGTTAGGTACAGGAATTGGGATGGTAAAAGTTGGAAAATTGTTACCAGAAGTTAGAAAATTGTTACTGGGAGTCAGAAAATCGTTACCAGACGTTGGTAAATTATTACTGGAAGCTGGAAAATAGGGATAAAAAAGGTAAATTTGTCCATCAGGCACTAATTGGGTACTCTGTTATTAGCTGATGTTACCGTGTCGTGTTGAGCACTGTAATTTTGATGGATCTACCTGTTTTTGTGGGTACGCATTTCAGCTCAGACGACTCCAGGGTTGAATGGAGTTGGACGTGGTGTTGAAAGCACCAAAGACAGCCCTTACGTGAGGAGGACGTCTCATCTGTCTTTTAGGGATGGGACTCTGCGACAATTTTCAATTTCGTTTTTTTCTGTTTCAGTTTTCTGTGATTTTCGGTTCTCGTTTCGGTTTTGTTTTTTCCAGGGTTTTTGCACTGATTCCCTTCCCCTCCATTTTTTTCCTCATTGATGCCAATGGAATTTTCTCCCATTGAAGTCAATGGGGGGGGGGGGGGGGGGCAATGCAAAAAAACTGGGGAAAAGGGAAACCGAAAATGAATCGGAATTTTGGTTTACAGTTTAAAAACCGAAATGGCCATTTTCGGGCCGTTTCAGTTCTATCCGAAACCGAAATCCCATTCTCTACTGTCTCTGGAACTCACTCACTGAACACATACACTCTGCTTCCTCTTCTCCTTCCTTCAAATCCCTTGTAAGAACCCACCTCTTCTGTCAGACTTCCCCTGGCTCCTCACCCCCACAGGCTGCTCACTGACACTCCTTATACTGCCCTTTCATTCACGATCCCCCTCTCCCGTCACTAGTCAAGCTCGTGCATCTCCAACTTCTCAACTTTATGAACGTCTCCCTGTCTCTCCCTAGGTGCTCCTCTCCCTTGTCCATCCTACATTGTAAGCCCCTCAGGGCAGGGATCTGTCTGTATTTAATTATTATTATTATTATTATTATTATTA
>QEPC01004890.1:751663-781194 GCA_003113815.1 Sphenodon punctatus | reverse complement strand
AAGGGAGGGGGCGAGGCAGATGTGGGCAGGGAGGGAGTTCCAGGCATCGGGGGCCGCTAGGGAGCAGGGGAGGCGTGGGAGGGCGAGAGAAGGGACAGAGGAGGAGTGGAGTTCACGGATTGGAGTTCAGAGGGAAATTAGCACAGAGAGGTAGGGGGGAGCAAGGTTGTGAAGAGCGAGGTGGGTGACCCTGGCAGCAGAGTTTTGGACGGAGATAAGGGGAGAAAGGTGAGAGCGGGGAAGGCCAGTGAGAAGGAGGTTACAGTAATCGAGGCGAGAGATGACCAGAGCATGAACAAGAGTTTTGGCAGAGGAGACAGAGAGAAAAGGGTGGAGCTTAGCAATGTTATGGAGGGAGAAGCGACAGAATTTGGCAACAGAGTCGATGTAGGGTTTAAAAGGAAGGGGTGAGTCAAAGGTGAAGCCTAAGCTATGGGCTTGGGGGACGGGAAGGATGGTGACCCCATCGAGGAGGATCAACAGGGAAGAGGGAGAGGAAGGATGAGGGGGGAAGATCAGGAGTTCAGTTTTAGCCATGTTGAGTTTGAGATGACGTTGAGACATCCAGGTAGAGATGTCAGAGAGGCAGCTGGTGAGGCGAGCTTGAACAGAGGGAGGGAGAGAGGGAGTAGAGAGATAGAGTTGAGTGTCCTCAGCGTAGAGGTGATATTGGAAGCCATGGGAGGCAGTGAGTTTGCCTAGGGACAGGGCATAGATAGAGAAGAGCAGAGGGCCAAGGACTTAATCAATGTGCATTGCTGAGTACGTTGCTGGTGCTACATAAATCCCTAATAATGATGATCTAGCAATATCCTACGGCAGCAATAAAAAAGGGCAGTATTTGGTAAAGCTACTGTAGCCAGCGTTATTTTTTAAGACAGGGCAAAGATCTCATTTCCATGCAAATGTGCTTTTTAACTCCGAACGCGGGAGGTGCAAAGTCTGGCAGGGAGCTGCCTTCAAATGGGATACGTTCTCCCGTAGCCCAGGGGTCTTTAATATTCCGCTCGCCACCTCGCAAGGTGCCTGCTCCCCTCCAGCGCCACTGCGGCGGCGGTATATTTCCAGATTCCTTCGCAGGAGACATGCTGCAGAGGCTGAGGGAAGGAGGGCCCCCGCCCCCCTCTCCGTCCGGGCTGTGGAACAGCGTAGCATGCTGTAGGATCACAGCAATGCTGGTGGGGAGTCCCAGTACGGGATGCTAGATCAGGACGCAGTTGTCCCAGGGCTGGGTGAGCCCAGGGAGCCTTAGCTTCAAGTTATAACAACTGGCAGCACTATAATGCAGGCAGGATTCAAGTCAGGAAGATGAGGCTAGAAGACCGACAGCATCCATCTCTGTGGTACCTGGGAGCTGTCCATGGTCTAAACTCTACAGGCACTGACACAGCCCCCATGTCCCCTCTTCCCACTGGCTGGCACGTCTTGCTCTTCCAACAGTGGGGCATGGCTTTACATTATTTTATTTATTTAACAGATTTTTTATCCCGCTCTCCCCACCTCAATGGCTCAGAGTGGCTAACAAAACCATAAAAACAACAATACAAAAACACTTGAACAATTTAAAACATGAATAATAAAAACACACCCTCCTCGCCTCAACCCTCACCTCCACCCCCAAGCCTACCCCTATATTAGGAGGATCCAAGAAAATTACAGCCCACTCAGCCTAACTCCAATACCAGGGAACATACTAGAACAGATTATAAAAGTCAGTCTCTAAGCACCTTGATTATTATTATTATTATTATTAACAAACATTTATATAGCGCCAGCAGTGTACCTGGCACTTTACAAAGTAATAAAATAGACACGGTCCCTGCCCCTAGGGCTTACAATCTGAGAGACAGGAGCTGGGGGAGAGACTTAGGAAGGGGAACAGAGGGAGAGACAAGGGGTCTAACATTCATGAAGATGCGAGGTCTCAAGTGCACGTACTTGGCTTGGTTACGATGAGAATGACAGCAGGCAGGTCCATGTTGCAAGGATAAGGGTAAACCGATCGTAGGTATAGGAATAGTGGCTCAGCAGGATAAAGAGTCAGACAGAGCAGAGCGAAAGAGGTGAGTTTTAAGGAGAGATTTGAAGGTATGAAGGGAGGGGGCAAGGCGGATGTGGACAGGGAGGGAGTTCCAGGCATGGGGGGCAGCAAGTGAGAAGGGACGAAGGCGCTTAGGGGAGCAGGGAAGGCGTGGAAGGGTGAGAGAAGGGACAGAGGAGGAGCGAAGTGCACGGGCTGGAGTATGGAGGGCGATAAGTGCAGAGAGGTAGGGGGGAGCAAGGTTGTGAAGAGCTTTATAGGTGAAGACTAGGAGCTTGTGCAGGATTCGTTCAGGAAGGGGAAGCCAGTGAAGCGAAGAGAGGAGGGGCTGCACATGGTCGAAGCGACTGGCGAGGTAGATGACCCTGGCAGCAGAGTTTTGGACAGAGATGAGGGGAGAAAGGTGAGACCGGGGAAGGCCAGTGAGAAGGAGGTTACAGTAATCGAGGCGAGAGATGACCAGAGCATGAACAAGAGTTTTGGCAGACGAGACAGAGAGAAAAGGGCGAATCTTAGCAATGTTATGGAGGGAGAAGCGACAGGATTTAGCAACAGAGTCAATGTAGGGTTTAAAAGAAAGGGCTGAGTCAAAGATGAAGCCTAGGCTACGGGCTTGGGGGACAGGCAGGATGGTGACTCCATCAATAGTTATTGACAGTGAGGAAGGAGAGGAAGGATGAGGGGGGAAGATAAGGAGTTCAGTTTTAGCCATGTTGAGTTTGAGTTGACGTTGAGACATCCAGGTAGAGATGTCAGAGAGACAGTTGATGAGACGAGATTGAACAGAGGGAGAGAGAGAGGGAGTAGAGAGATAGAGTTGAGTGTCATCAGCATAGAGGTGGTATTGGTGACAATGCAGTGATTGGTCACAGTCAACATGGGCCATGTTTAAACAGGCATGGTCAAAGCCAGGTTCATGTGCCCTCCACTGAGCATGTATGGACTTCCAGAGGGGGCGGAGGCATCAGTTGGGTGGGCATGGTTGTGCACTCCTTACCCACACACCGCCTGCCCACGCTCCCGCACAGAGCATCCCCGGTTTTCCCCCGATGCTCCGTACATGGGCGTGAGTGGGCAGTGCATGGGTCACAATGCAGTGATTGGTAGGAGATATGATAGAGAGGAGATATGATAGAGGACTATAAAATCTCTATAATGGCAAGTTTAAAACAAATAAAAGAAAATATTTTTTCACTCAGCGTATAATTGGGTTGTGGAATCTACTGCCAGAGACTGTGGTAAGGGCCAGTGCTATTGCTGAGTTTAAAAGAGGTTTGGACAAGTTTCTAGAAGGATGATAGGTCCATTAGCAGCTATTAGCCAGACAGGATCAGGGAACATGACGGGAGCTGGGGGAAACAACAGGGAATGGATCCCTCATTGTGAGCTGTTGGGTGCTTCTCCCAAGCCACCGTGATTGGCCACTGTCGGAGACAGGAAGCTGGGCTAGATGGACCATTGGTCATGCGTGAGTGTTCTCGCGGTAAAAAAGCAGAATAGTGAATTTACACGTGCGCTAATTCCTGCCAGGCATTTGGCGAGGGTGATGGGTGGGTTGGGGATTGATTATTATTATATTATTATAAGCATTTATATAGCGCCAGCAATGTACCTGCTGCTTGATGTTTATTAACCTCCAGTGTTTTATGGTCTCCTTATTGTTTTTATCTTTTTAGAAATTGTAAGTCACCCCAAGCTGCCTGTGGCAGGAGGGGCGAGGTATTAAATTTTAAAAATAAATAAATGAGAGCCGCAATTGCTCTGACGGAAGCCCCCCTCCCCCCCAAGGCAACGTGTGAAAGTGGCCTTTATCTTGATTTGAGGAACTTTCACGTGAGATCCTCATTGACAAGCTCCCACAGTGTGGGCTGGAGGTCACTACAACAAGGTGGATTCATGGCTGGTTGGAGAACCATGCTCAAAGAGTGATCAATCATCTATGGCTCATCCTCAAACTGGCGAAAGGTTTTGAGTGTGGTCCCACAGGGCACTTTCCTGGGTCCAGTGGTGTACAATATCTTTATGAATGACTTGGATGAAGGAGTAGAGGGAATACTTATCAGATGACACAAAACTGGGAGGGATTGCTAATAACTCGGAAGATGGAATAGAAAAAAACTTGAGAGGCTGGAAATCTGGGCTGAAATTAACAAAATGAAATTTGACCAAGAGAAATGTAAAGTTCTGCATTTGGGGAAGAAAAACCAAATGCACAAGAATAAGATGGGGGAGGATCCTTGGCTTGGCAGCAGCACGTGAGAAACAGGATCTAGGGATTGTGATTGATCATACACTGAGCATGAGTCAGCAATTGGATGCAGCTGCAAAAAAGGCTAATGCACTTTTAGGCTGCATTAGCAGAAGCAACGGGTGTTTTTACACACACACATTTCTCCTGCATGTTTGCTGTTACATCCTGAACTTTCTGTGTGTCTAAATCACTCATCCAGATCTTAAACATCCGGCTCTTTGAACTTCTGCGTAGAACTTCTCCCAGAACCTTTGTGTGTAAAACGTTCTCCTGGTAAACTGCTTTACTCCAGGCAGCTGTGGTCACTTGGTTTCCATGGCAGCCCCTCACGTCTACAGCTGCGGCTACTTTAGGCTGCCTCAGGGCAGTGTTTGTGTGAAGAATGCATCCAGGAACTGCCTCAGGGCAGTGTGTGTGTGTGTGTGTGTGTGTGTGTGTGTGTGTGTGAGAGTGAGAGTGTGAGAGAGAGAGAGAGAGAGAGTGAGAGTGAGAGTGAAGAATGAATCTGGAACTTACCTGTGGACTTGTAAACCTTGAAGATTGAAAGACTTTAAGGCGTGTGTAAAAATGCCCATTGTTTACAAGTTGGCAGAAGTACTAATTCTGCTCTATGTGGCTCTGGCCAAACCAGAGCTGGAGTATTGTGTCCAGTTTGGAGTGGCTCATTTTAAGAAAGACATTGACAAATTGGAGCGAGTTCAGAAGAAGACAACAAAGATAATAAAGGTTTCAAAAGCAAGTCTTCTGAGAAAAGGTTGAAGGGAATGGATATGTTTAGCCTAGTAAAGATGATATTATGGGGAGACATGATAGCTGCCTTCAGATATCGAAAGGGCTGCTACAGTGAAGACAGCAAGGAATTGTTCTGCATGGCTACACAAGGCAGGAGTAGAATCAATGGGCTCTAATTACAGGAAGGCAAATTTCAGTTAAATATCAGGAAAAGGTTCCTAACAATAAGAGCTGTTCGGCAGTGGAATGAGCTGCCAAGAGAGGTCATAGACTCTCCATTGCTGGAGGTTTCCCAAAAAGAGGCCGGACCGCCATCTGTTGGGGATGTTGTAGCTGTAGTCATCCTGCATTCAATTAGATGACCCTCAAGTTCCTTTCCAACTCCATGGTTCTCTGATTCCAAGCAGGGCCCCAGGTATTCTGAAAAAGGTATTTCCAAATTCCGTGACCAGGAAACGCAAATTCTGCACGTGGAAAAGTCCAGATTCTGCAAGCAGAATCCATTACGTGAATTAAACAAATCCTCAAAGTTACACCACTTTTGCAAATGAGTTTCCCATCATGCCAATAGCATTCCGGGCACAATTCAAGGTCCTGGTTTTTGACTTATAAACAGGCCCCCGATTCTAAAATTCCACAGGAATCGGGGCAGCTCGGCAACCATGCTGTGTTGGGGGGGGGCTACCAGGGCTTGCCCCCTCCTCTCAGCGTTCCCCATCTGGCTCCTTCTGGCCGCTTCCTGGCCTATCCTACGTGGCCTCTTAGCGACAAAGCCAGATGACATCATCTGGCTGCACCGTTCTAGGAGGCCCCATTGGGAGGGGCCAGGAAGTGGTCAGAAGGAGCCAGATGGGGAGCGCACTGAAAGGAACTGCTGCCATCGCTGCCGCTGCTGGGTTACTTGATTTGCCCTGGCAGCCCCCACCACCCAACGCAGCCTGGCTTGGGGGGAGGAGCCCCAAGGGTTTTGTCATCCCCCTCCCCCTGTGGAATCTCCTGCCCCGTGTCTCTCTTGCGCAGGCTGGAAATTTTGCGCTGCGAGAAGTGGGGCAGGAGATTTCGTGCGGGGAGGGGGATTCTGCAGGAAATCCGTGAATCATGGACCCGCATTTGGCTCAAGGCCCTGCTTATAAAGCCCTGAACTGCTTGGGCCCTTCCACAGCAAATGTAACTAAGCCAAGCGCGTGCACCTGGGACCTTGCATCCTTGTGAATGTTACACTCGTCTCTCCCTCTGTTCCCCTTCCTTTGTCTCTCCCCCGTCTCTCAGATTGTAAGCCCTAAGGCAGGGAAGCACCAGGTACAATGCTGGCACTATATAAATGCTTGTTAATAATAATAATAATAATAATAATAATTAATAATAAATAATTAATAAGTGAGGGTAGTGCCCCTGCCCCCCATGCATGGAGGCCCTCCTGCTGGGGCTTCTGGGAAGAGGGAGGGGCACTTCTGTGAGAGAGAAGAAAGAGGGTTCAATCACTGCAGCTCCTGCTTGTGGGGGGCCTGCTCTGGCACTGTCCTCCATAGGAGTCTGACCAATCATCCATCTAACCCAGCATCCTGTCTCTGACAGTGGCAGCGTTGGTTGCTTCAGAGAAATGTTCAATGGGTCAATGAACCTGTCAGACTGCTCTGCCTTGATAGCTCCAGATCCGCTCAAGCCTGGTCCAGTTCTTGTTATCATCCTCCCAGCTCCGTCTAGCTATGGACTGTTTGAATCCTGACCTGGATTCATCTTCCTGGCATCTGATTCATATTTACTGACTTGGCTCTCGTCTTCAGCTTCTGAGCTGGCTCATTCCCCGGTATCTTGACTGCGCTGCTCTTAGCTCTGGGCCCTTCTTTTAACCCAGATCCGTGACAGATTCTTGGAATCCACGGCAAAAAAATAAAAAGAGTCTCTAGCCAGTGGGAACCCGTGCCAGCTGCACAAGCAGGGAGAGAGGAGAACACTTGGCTCGCTCTGCGGTCCAGCAAAGTGCTCTCGGAGGCTACATGGTGTCCCCGGGAACGGTGTCTCCAGATGAGACAGGAAGACACCTTAGGTAGCCTTCCCGTTCCCTGGGCACACGAGCCGCATGATGCAGTGGCTTGTGCGGGTGGCAGTGGCCAGATGTTCCCCTCCCCGCCCTGCACAGCGGTGGGTCAAACATCTGGCTGCTACACGTCGCAGCCTCAGAAAACCCCAAGGATGCGCCACGAAGCCGCTGCATCATCATGAATTGCTTTCTATGGATTTTCAGCCCTATTTCTGTCATGTCCAAGAGGCCTCCTTGGCGCTAACCAGCTGAGTGGTGGCCAGAGCTGCTCTCAGCCCCTTGGCCTGGGTTAGAGGTTCTGCAGGTGAATGAACAGAGCCACGCGGAGGAGCAGGTCGTAAGCTGATGTCAGCTCTGATCTGAATCCCGCTGGCTGAGGGGTTGGGGAATCTTTTCACTCTCTTAGGGCACTTGGATAATGAGTACAATTATCGGGACTGGAGTGGGAGATGGGGTGTGTGTAAGAGGTGCGCTCCTGAATAGGAGGGTCCAGATCATGGATCTGTTGTTCCCTCTCCATTTGTGTTCAAGCCCTCTCTCAGCTCCCTTCCCCTAAGCACATGCTTTCAGTGTTTGAGGGAGGGTTGGATCCACAGGCTAGCTCCCAGGACTGGAACCAGATGGATCAAATAAAAATGAGCTACCAGCCGCATCTGGCCCCCAAACCTGACGTTCTCCAAGCCTAGCCTTGATGATCCTCCTCCCAAGTTCTTCTGGCCTTGAAATTGATTCAATTTGTTCATTTCAGCTAACGTCTTCACCCCTGATTATTACTGGCCTGCAGCCTCCTTCCTGATGGCTCCTCCTTCCATCTTGCCTACTGTTGCCATATATGCACATTTTTCCAGGACATTTATGAAAAATGCATGTTGCAGGGCCTGCATTGGCACCTTATTTATTTATTTATTTATTTATTTATTTCCTTATATTTATATGCCAACCCCCATACCTACGGCAACTCGGGGCGGCTTCCAACATAATAAAAACAATTTTTTAACATAAAAAGTCTACAACATCTTAATTAAAACAAATTTAAAATTAACCCCCCACCCCCTCCCCTCCGAAGGCCTGTTAATCGGACAGGTACAATGACCCATTGTGCATTTCTCTGAAGCAACCAAAGCTGCTGCTGTCGGGGACAGGATGCTGGGTTAGATGAACGATTGGTCACACGCTCACCTGGGTCATCTAACCCAGTATCCTGTCTCCAACAGTGGCAGCTTTGGTGGCTTCAGAGAATGGGTCATTGTACCTGTCTGATTTCTTATGTCACAGCACTAATCAGGTACCTATCTAGTTACTCAGGGTGAAAACAGACATGACGCTAACCACCCTTTAACCAGCCTTGGAGGTTATTTATGCATGTTGCAGGGCTGTATTGGTGCCCTATGCAGCCCTGAAACATGCATAAATGACCACCAAGGGTGGTTAAAGGGTGGTTAGCGTCATGTCTGTTTTCACCCACAGATGGGGACTGGCCCTATGGAGGACAGGGCCAGGATAGCGGTGCTGGGCCAGGGCAGGAGCTGCCGTGATGGAACCCCCTTTCTTCTCCCTCACAGAAGTGCCCCTTCCTCTTCCCAGCAGCCTCAGCAGGACGTCCCCCATGCATGGGGGGAGGAGGTGACCCTTCACTTGCTGTGGAAGGGCCTTAGGTGCCAGTGCAGGCCCTGCAACATGTATTTTTCATAAGTCTCCTGAAAAAAAATTGCATCTATGGCCACCCTAAATTTTGCCAAGGTTTGGGCATCTCAGCCAGCTCCGAGCCATTCATTTCAAGCCCTGCTAGTTAATGAAAAGCCTTGCTTTCTCCACGACGTGTTTGCCAAAGCCCCTCATCTTCCCACTAACCCCTTTGGCTAACTTTAACCTTTTAAAAAAAATACACAAACACCCACCCCTTTTGCTGCCCTATTTCCCCTGCTACGCGGGAATCCTTGCAGCGTATTTTTGTTACCTGCTCTCCCAGTCTTTCCCATTTCCTCTGGGCATGTGTGTTAATATTTTACAGGCAGCAATCCCTACTCTCTGTGCCTGACACAGCTTGGAAGGGACTCTTTAGCAGAGCCGGCTTCAGAAATTGTGGAGGTCAGGGCAAAATAAAACATGGGGATCCAACTCTCTCCCCTGTGGCATCACTAAGGCCCTAGCAGAAGTCAGAGTCTGTAGCTTAAACACAGAAGAACATTATTAATGTAGTGCCTGGCACAGAACAACCATTAATTAGAGACAGGTCCCTGCCCCTAGGGGCTTACAATCTAGGAGAGACAAAGGAGAATGGAACACAGGGAGAGACAAGGATGCATTCTTGACATTGAGAAGAACTAGGGAAAGAAAGCTGCCGGTGCCCATGCTTGGCTTAGTTACAAAGAAGAAGGGGACCTTAAATAGAAGAGACGGAGCATCAATGAGCAGGCTGCGGGGATGAGGAACTAGGGAAAGAAAGCCTCGTGAAAGAGGGAGGCTTTAGGGATGGGAAATCGGGCTGAAAATCGGAATCAGATCAAAATCGGAATCGGATAGTATTTATTTTCCCAACACTGACTTCAATGGGGAAATTTTCCATTGAAGTCGATGGAAAACCGAACCTATTCAGTTCCATGGGCCAGTCATTATTCTAAGCCACAATCCTAGAATGATGAACGGGCCAAAGAAGAATCTAGCAAATTGCAATAGCAGAGCGGGGGAACGAGCTAGAGTGCAGCCCTGAATTAATCCAATCCAATGAAAATTGGGGGGATCGGGAAAACTGGATGAATCGGATTCCGATGAAAATTGGGTGAATCGGATTCATCTGATTTTTCCATCCCTTGTCGGTTTTGGGGAGGGACCGTACTCTTGTATAAGCTGCTCCATCATGCGATGACGTTGCAGTCAGCATCACAAAGTTGATTCCCACCATTACACTATTCCCTTTCTTCTCTGGAAATGTCTTTAATGTGGACAAAACTCAGGTGTCTGGAGAAGGGGGTTTCTACCATGTGTGTATTGTAGAATGGAAACCAGTGCCTTGAAAATCTAATACTATGATGAAACAAATAAGCGAATGAAGATTTCCCCCCAGTTCTCTAGGACCGTGGACCCTCAACCGACGGGGGCTCCTCTACTCAGGATGGAATAAATCTCTCCCCGGACAAATGTGCTTTTTCGATAGCCTTAGTGATGTAGTAGATGGGGGAGAAGGCAGCTGGCGTAATATATTCCGATTTTAGCCAAACAACTCACAAAAAAAATCTTACTTGAAAAATTAATTTGTGCCGCCAGGGATTTGCACGCTGTTGTGCGGATGAGAAATTGGTCGATAGACCGTAAACAAAGAGGTTATGATAAATGGCGATGTAGCAAATGGAGAGAGGGGAGGGGATGTCAGGAAGGAGGGACCGATGTCTGGTCTTGTTTCATGTCTTCGCTAATGAGGTGAAAGACAGAGCAGACATCCCGTTTGTTCAAGCCATCGATGAGACTAATTTGACAAACATGGTGAAGACAAAGGAATGATAGAAAGGGACTTGGGGCTCTTCATCTACAGAGAATGTAAAATGGAATCTGGTGATTTACACCACCAGAAGATCTGGCCCCGGAAGAGATGCGTGGGGTGGGGTTCGAGGAGAGCAATGCTGCTCTCTCGATTCCGGCGCCCAGGAGACAGGCCACGGTGTGCTGTTGTCAAGCACTTTTATTAGGATACTGCGCTCAAAGGACAGGAGTTGGGCCCCGGATTTCAGAGGAGACTGGGCCGCAGATGAGGACAAGCTTCTGATTCTTGTACAGTTCAAGACAAATATTCTCAATCGCTTCTGTGTTGATCTGACTCCAAGGTGTGAACAGAACTAGTGTTCAACTTTCACAGCTGAGATGATGGATGCATCTAGCCTCACCCATGCTAGGACGAAGCTAGCTAAGGCAGTTAAGAATAGTTTAGGGAGTGGCCTTATCTTGGGAGACACAAGATTTAATGGAACTAGATCAAGCTTAGTTCCTTTGTCCGGGGAAGTGTAGCTAAAGGGGTGGAGACATAGTTTTGGGGTGAGGAGTATACGGGTCATCTAACAGAGCAAAAAAGGGAAGTGAATTTATCAAGGAGTGAATAATCAGAAGAACCCTTCTGTGTGGCAGGGAGTCTAGCAGACATACGTAGCCCTTTAAGAATTAGCGCCAGCTTCAGCGCTGACGCAATCCTGGCCATAGGACCGCGCTCAGGCCAGCACTATGGTGCTGACGCTAATGTGGCCATAGGATAAGATAATTAGCCAATCACAGGACAATGCCTTTAAGATTTCTGGGACTTTTAAGGGGGCTTGTCAGTCTGCCTGAGGAGCCTGATGGGGAAGGAACACTCTGGAGGGAATGCCATCCTCTGAGGGAGAAACCAGAAGCCTGCAGGGTTGTGAGCTGAGCTGTGGTATCCCTTGGGATCAACTGAGGAACTTAGAGAGCACACATGGGATTCACAAGGTGGGGCCTTTCTTGTGTTTGGCCCAAAGACTATAATACAGAGTGACCCAGCTCGTAGCTGTAATCTCTGTCTGCAGTACTGGTGGCAAAGGCCTGGGCTTAGGAGTGCCTGGAGCCCAGGAACCCTCAACCCTGGTAGGACTGAAGCTAACCCTCACACTACTTACCGCATGCAGGATCGGGACCCTGACTTAGTACAAGGACTGAGCCAAGTAGAAGAAAAATTATTTGAGAGTATTTCCAAATAACCAAGTACCAGGTCTGAGTTTCCGGGAGTTACTTGGTAATACTGTCAAATTATTATTATCGTTAGCAAGCATTTATATAGCGCCAGCAATGTACCTGGTGCTTTACAAAGTAATTGAATAGACACAGTCCCTCCCCTAGGGCTTACAATCTGAGAGACCGGGAGGGGGGGAGATGAAGGAAGGGGAACAGAGGGAGAGACTAGGCGTGTAACATTCATGAGGATGCGAGGTCCCAGGTGCAGGCGCTTGGCTTGGTTACATCGAGAATGGCTGGTTGGTCCGTGTGGTGAGGCTATGAGCAGCACACAGAGCTTAGGTAACAGACTGTACTGGATGGAGGGGATCAGCAGGAGTTAGGTGAGGGGAGCGAGGAGTCGGGGAGGGCACAGCAGAAGAGGTGGGTCTTGAGGAGGGATTTGAAGGTATGAAGAAAGGGGGCGAGGTGGATGTGGGCAGGGAGGGAGTTCCAGGCATGGGGGGCAGCTGGGAAGAAGGGACGAAGGCGGTTAGGGGAGCAGGGGAGGTGTGGGAGGGTGAGAGAGGGGATAGTTCACGGACTGAAGTACAGAGGGAAATTAGCGCAGAGAGATAGGGGGGAGCAAGGTTGTGAAGTGTTTTATAGGTGAGGTGTGTACTTTATAGGTAATATTCAGTACTGAGTAAAATACTTGGTAAAAGCCGGATTATGTTTCTGAGTATTCCTTGAATCCACCGGCACGTCCTGTCCTTTCAGTGATTTTGCTGCTCATGTCTCACATACCTACCCCCTTCCACATTAGGGGACCTGCCCCTGCCCTCCTTCCTGCCCACTGTGTTCGATTCCTCGAATCACCAAGTACCGTACTTATTTCTCGGTTTACTTAGTTCTTGGTAAACTGCGTTGAGTACTGGAATCCTCAGTAAAATACGAGGAAAGCCCGAGTACCGGATTACAGCCCTGCTTGTTGCATATTACTGAACTGCGTCGTGAACTCACGTGTGCTGGCAATCCTACTGATTCCCCAAGGCGCCCTAGCACCCCCTGCAGTACTTTACTGGACACCCGGCTACATTCTGGAACGTAAGTCAGACCAATGGTCCATCAAGTGCAGCATCCTGTCCCCAACCATTCCCTACGATTTACTCCGAGGTCCTGCTATCCAAGTATTTATCCAGTCCTTCTTTAACCCCGGTTATGTTACCGGCCCGTCACAACATACTCTGGCAATGATTTCCACAAGTGAGGCCCTTTTTACATGGGCAGTGGTCGGTGGGGGGATGGGTGTAATGCCACTGTGGGTGGAGGTGAGTGTGTGCCCTTCCCCACGGACACCCACCCGCGGAGCCGCCTGTTTTTCCGGATGGCTCCGTGGGTGGAAATGGGTGTGTGCCGGGAGCGTGCACCCCCCCGACACCCATACCCCCACTCACCGCCGTGCCATTCACACGGACGCCACCCCCACCACACACCCGCCCACACACCCAGCGAAAGGGGGGGGGGGCATCCATGTAAAAATGGCCTTAGTTGTAGGAGAGTGTAACCTGGACGGTAAGGAAGGCTGAAAGGGAAATCGGGTGGACGCCAGGACAGGTTTGAGTTTGCAATTCAATATGACAACAACATCAAAGTTGGAAAGAAGGATCTTGAGGGTCATCAAGTCCAACCTCTGCTTGGATGCAGGAGGACAACAGCGACAACATCCCTGACAGATGGTTACGAGCCTACGACCTCCCTGGGCCCCTGTTTCATTGCTGCCCGGCTCTTACTTCTCAAGACGTTGTTCCTGCCATTTAACTGAAACCTCCTTTCCTGTATCTTGAGTCTATGATTTCTAGTCCTGCCCTCTGTCGACGTGCAGAACAGTTCCCTGCCATATTCTTGGCGGCGGCCCTTTGGATAGCTGGAGATTTCCCCACGGCTGATCTAGCGGAGATTTCCCCACGCAACTGATCTAGCGGAGATTTCCCCACGCAACTGATCTAGCGGAGATTTCCCCACGCAACTGATCTAGCGGAGATTTCCCCACGGCTGATCTAGCGGAGATTTCCCCCACGGCTGATCTGGCGGAGATTTCCCCCACGGCTGATCTGGCGGAGATTTCCCCCACGGCTGATCTCTAAAGGGCCAGAGCGTCCCAGAACTGGAAGGGAACCTCAAGGGTCATCTAGTCCACTCCCCGTGCACCACTGCAGGATTCACCAGACCCAAACCATCTACCCAGAAGAATTAATCCAATCAGAAATGGAGACTATTAAAAAAATCTGCCACCAGCTGCAGCTGGTGCAGAACACGATGGGCCATCTCCTGTCGGGGGCAGGTCGCTGGGAGCACATTGCACCGGTAATCCAGAGCCTGCACTGGCAGCCAATAGCTTTCTGAGCACAATTCAACATGCTGGTTTTGAGCTCTATAGCTCTGAATGGCTTGTGCCCCTTATATCTGAAAGACCGCCTCATCCCTCATGTCCCATCAAGGCCTCTGAGGTCAGCCTGAAGCGTCCTCTTGCAAGTACCATCTGCCTGCGCGGTTTCCGTAACAAGGGCACCCAGAGTGACGGAACTCCCTTCATTTGGAGATTTCTCTAAGTCCGAGCCTGCTCCTCTTCCAGAAGCAACGTAAGACCTTTCTGTTTGGCCAGACGTTTGGCAGGGAGGGACTGGTGGGACTGGAATTTGGGAGGGGAGCGCAGGGATTCGGGGTGCGGTTTTTAAGGGGAGGGGTGTTAGATCATTTTTTTAAAACTATTTTGTACGCCGCCCTGAGCCTTCATGGGAAGGGGTGGGGATAAAACTTTAAATAAATAAATAAAGGCTTCAGAAACCTCTGTGGGCTACACCTTTTTGTGAGATGAAGGGGGAGCGTGCACCCCACTGGTGGTGTGATTTATGGGCCCACAGAGCACAAGAGAACGTGTTACAGGCCGGCCTGAATAGCTCATAACGGAGAGAACCCTGCGTTTTTCTCTGGAGGAGGCTGATCTACAGACCAAAGTGGGAGCTGCTGTCACAGACACCACACGGAACCCCAGAAATTCACGGAAACAGTACATCCCTCCCTCTCTCCCACACTTGGGGGGGGGGGGTTGTGCAATTTCATATCGTTTAATTCATTACGAAAACCAATGGAGCCCCATTCATTTTCGTAACTAAGGTAACGAAAACAATTTAATTTAATTTAATTTAGCTTTTATTTTTTCATTTTATTTTATTAAAGATAATTATTTTTTTTTAAAAAGAAAAAAATATAATTACAATAATAATAATCTTTATTTTTATATAGCACCTCCCCCCCCACCATGGCACTTGGATAAATGAAAACGGTAGAAACGTTTAGGAAACACCGCGAAAACGAAGGGTGTTTTTGGAAACGAAACCGAACGCTGTGCCCGCGGCGCGCCCCTTCTCCCACCGCGAACCCGGACATACAGGCGTTAGGACTCACTGTTGCTTCTGCGTCAGCTCCTGCTCCTTCTGCACCAAGTCCTGCTTGAGAGAAGCCAGCATCTCCACGCTGACGTCCACTTGGCGGGAGAGCTCCGTAGCCCGGTCTTCGAGCTCCTGTTTCTCCCGGCTCAGCCGAATGCTCTCCTGCTTGGCTTTCTCCAGCTCGGAGCTCTTCCTGTCCAGCTCTACTTGGAGCCGTCCCACCTGCGAGGCGATTTTCTGTTCCACCTCTTCAGTCAGTTTCTCCAGGCGCTTGTCCACTTCCAGCTTCTCGAAGGCCCGGATCTTCAGCCGGGTCAGGCCTTCCTCGTAGGCTGCGTCCATGGCGGCGGCGGCGGCGGCTGCAGCGGCAGGAGGGGTGGTGGCCGATGTCATGGCCTTGCGGGTGAAGATCTCAGTGAGGGGGATCTCGATCTCGTGCACGTAGCGGGATGAGGAGGAAGAGGAGGAAGGCTCCAGGTCGGCGGCGGGGATGAGGTCGCAGGTGAAGCGCTGCTCCTTGCCCTGGAAAGAGGTGCTCTCGAAGAATTCCCGGCGGGTAGCCGGGGTCAGCAAGGTGGTGTCGGATGCCAGGGGGAAGACGGTGGCATCGCAGATGCTGTTGGTCTTGGAGAGGATGTAGAGAGTCTCATAGGTGTGGTTGTACTCCAGGTGGGCTCTCAATGATGACAAGCTCCGGAAACGCTTGTGTTCCCCGCAGCGCGGACAGCGGTACGGAAGGTCCAATGAGGCCATTCCTCAGCCGGAGCCACTCTGTCTGCCGTGCAGTCCTCCTCCGCTGGAAACCAGCCTCCGGGCCCCTGTCATGGTGCAGGAGATGGGGCAACACTGGGGGCAGCGGAGCACAGGGGGAGGGGACACCACTCAGCAGGACACCTGGGCCTCAAGGTCATTGCTGGTTAGGGGCTGATGGGCAGATGCGTGGAGGTGGAGAATCCTTGCTCCCGGCGCAGGGAGTTCGCATAAGGACTGGTCACCATTGGGCACCACCGGCTCAGCGAGGTCACAATGCTGAAAGAGAAAGAGGAATCAATATTTTGGGCACTGACTTTCTCTTCTTCTCTTTTTCCCCCAGTCACACCCTCTGTCTGGAAAATTTCCCAATCCATCCTCGGTCCAGTGGGGACACAACTGTCGCACAGCTGTTTTTTATTTGGCTCCTGGGTCTGGCCATGGGCTATTACATATTCTTCCCTCAAGCATTGAAATAGTGAGCTCAGGGGATGGAAGAAGAGAGCAGAACATGAACTCGGGGAGAAAGGATGGATCCATGACACGGACCCTCCTCTTCCTTCCCCAATTCTGAGCACACCCATTAATCACTTCCAACCCCTACTTCTCTCTGGCCTACACAGCTCATACTCATTTTTAAAGTGATTCACAGGAGGGGAAACATTCCCAAAGCGTGCCATCGATCTGTAAGTATTAAGGTCAGAAATGACCATTGAGGTCATATTTATTTATATTTATTTATATTAAAATGTATATGCCTCCTCCTCCTGGCTCAGGCATCTCGGGGCGGCTCACGGCATTTTAAAAACATTAAAATAACAATAATGATTCAATTAAAAAACAATATAAACCCCTATCCCCCCCCTACCCTAACCCGACCCAACCCACCCACCCCATCTCCCTCGGGAAAGCCCTGGCGAAACAGCCAAGCGGATCTCCGACGGGAGGGAGTTCCACAGCCGCGGCGCAGCTATGGAGAACGCCCTCCTCATAGTAGACACCCAGGAAACCTCAAGGAGGGCGCCCCCAGCCGACCGCCAGGGTCGCTCCAGGACCTGGAGGGTGAGGCGGTCCTGAAGATAGGCAGGGCCCAAGCCGTTTAGGGCTTTAAAGGTCAACACCAACACTCTGAATTGGGCCCGGAAGCCTACCAGCAGTCAGTGCAGAAAGCGAAGCACCAGTGCAATATGCTCGCATCGGCCCGTCCCCGTCATGAGACGGGCCGCCGCATTCTGCACCAGTTGCAGCTTCCGAACCAACACCAAGGGGAGCCCCACGTAGAGCGTGTTGCAGTAACCCAGTCTCGAGGTAATTGGATGACTGTGGCCAGATCCGAGTCTGAGACATACGGCCTAAGCCAACGCACCAGATGTAACTGGCGAAATGTTCCCTTCGCCACAACTGTCACCTGAGCAGCCAGCCGGAGCTGTGGGTCCAGGAGCATCCCCCAGACTCCGGACCTGAGAAACCAGAGGGCAGATCCCATCAATGATGGGGGTCACCACTCCCTCGGCCTTCCCCACAACCATCACCTCCGTCTTGTCAGGATTAAGCCTCAGGCAGCTCGCCCTCATCCAATCCCCCACAGCGGACAAACACCGGGTAAGCACCGAGACTGCCGGGCCTGAGTTGGAGGAAAATGAGAGAGAGAGCTGGGTGTCATCAGCATATTGATGACATCTCACCCCAAACTCCCTGACAACCTCCCCCAGAGGCTGCATGTACACGCTGAACAAGAGAGGGGATAAGATGGAACCCTGCGGGACTCCATACGTGAGGCCCCGGGGGGGGGAGATGAAAACTTCCCCAGCACCACACGCTGGGTTCTCCCGGCCAGGAAAGAGCAGAACCATTCAAGAACAGTCCTGCCAATCCCTGCCCGGTCCCACAGCTGAGTCACCCACAACTCATGATCAAAGGTATCAAATGCAGCCGAGAGACCTAACAGGATCAGCAGGGTCAAAAGACCCCAGTCCAAACTCACGGGAGAGGTCGTCGGCCAAGGCCACAAGTGCAGTCTCCGTGCCATAACTCCGTGTCATCTAGTCTAACTTTCTGTCGAGCAAGAGCTATGAGGAAGGAGAGAAGAAGGAGGTGGGGGACCTTTGTGACTGGAGTTTCTACCAGTTGTGGAATGCCCTTGATCATGGGGTCAGCTCTGACCAATGAGAGGTGAAGGGCAAGTGTGTGTGGTCAAGGCTTGAAACCGAAATTCCACCCATGTTTCGTTTTGACTGGAATTCTGATCAGAACGGTTAAAAAATTCTGTATTTTGTGCATGCCCAAAATGGCGGCCACTGCGTGCTGCGGTGACTGCCATTTTGTTGTACCGCGGTGGCCATTTTCCACATGAGCAAAACGGTCCGATTGGAATTTTGTTCCAGAAATTATTTCAGTCAGGAATTCTAATTGGAGTTCTGACAGCTGTTCTGTAGTCGTGGAACTGTTCCACGAAAACAAGACAGCTGTTTAAGATCAACCTTAGTGGACCATCTAGGGCAATCCAGGCATCGAGGCGTAAAACGTACAACTGGGAGGAGCTGGATGGGAGCAGAGTGGGGCAGGATTCTGGATCATGCAGGGGATGACGATTCTAGGTTGGGACTGGGGGGAGGGGCAGCTTGTGCTTTCGTGGTGTGAGACTGGAGGAGACGGGGGCGTATGCAGGTAAAAATAAAATAAAAATCCCAAATCAAAGAAAGACTGACCCGCTGAATTCTACATTCCCTAACTTTGAAATTGCATTTATGGATTTTCTTGTCTACGACGGTAACAAATTGCAGCGGTGAACAGCCCTGTTCGAAGCTTAAAGCTGATTAAAAATCAGCTACGTGGGTGTATGTTACAAACAAGACTAAACCCTTTATCTCTGATGAGAATTGGAGACTGATATTCTTCAAGAGAGAGAGTTTTTGGATGTGATTCAAAAGCCCCCAAAGTCTAGAAACCAATCTCCCGAAATGAGCCAGACACAGATGCTGTTTTAGGATGTAGCACGGACATGTACAAATACCAGTGTTTGGACATCCAGTAAAATTTTGGACACACAAATGATGACAAAATGTCCACAGTAGGGGCACTCAACACTGTGCCGTTGGCCTCTGCAATCCTTATTTATTAATTAATTTATTATACAATTTTATACCCCGCCCCTTCTGCAAAGCAGCTCGGGGCGGCTTACAATTTAAAACAAAAATATAAAACATATAAAATACAAACATAAAACCGCTTTAACGGGGAAGTCATAAAAATATAAACATAAAACAAAACCCATCCCACCCTAGCCATCAAAACCATCCCACCCAACCCGTCTCGCTCGTCGAAACCATCAAATCCCTCCTGAAAACCTCTCTCTTCCATCAGGCCTTCCCTAGTTCCTCATGGACGCCTCCTCTTCCCTCCTTCACTCAAGAGTGGCCAGGTCTTACAACGGAACAACCAGGTTCTTACAAGATCGTCTAAAAAGAGGGGAGATCCGGGGCCAATTGTGCCTCCGCTGGAAGGGAGTTCCCCAGTCTTGGTGCGGCCATGGAGAACACCTTCTCCATAGTCCCCCACTCCGCCTGGGGGACTTCGAGAAAGGCACTCCCGGTTGACCACAGGGACCAATCCAGAGCCTGGGGGGTGGGGTGAGGCGGTCTCGCAGGTAAATGGGGCGCAGGCCCGTGATGAGCTTTAAAGGAAAGCACCAACACCTTCCTTAAGACAGCCTTGATCCCACAGACCCCCTGCCCTCTCATGGAGCTTGCCGAGGCTTCAAGTTTTCAAGACCAGGCAATCTGCACGTCCTCGCGAACTGCATTCTGGGATGTCGGGACTAGAAGTCTACAAGACAACCCAAATGCAGTGAGATCTGAGCGATCCTGTTGGGCCAAGGTTTGGTTGGACGCACTCTCTGCCCAAGCCTCTCAGGCTCGGGAGGGGCTCTCTAGCTACGGGAGGTTCTGCCCCCTATAAAACCCCGTAACATCACCATGTTCTGTAGATGTAGCGGCCATGGAAAGGGGGCAGGGAATGCCTTAGCCCCACACCTTCAAGAGCACGGTGACATCATGGCACTCTGAGGGGATGGTTGGAGGGAGAGAAAGGAGCCCCCTAAACACACTAGACCCTACCTCAGTAAAGCCTGTCTGCTTCGGGCCTGGGTTCCAATTACGGCTGCCAGAGTTCCAGGATTGTCCTGGACAGTGAAGAACGATGCTGCTTGTCCAGCGTCCTAGACCAATGGTTCACGAACATTTTGTGGCTGTGTACCCCTTTTCAACTTTAGCAAAGAGTCAAGGGCCCCCAAACTAATTTGCATACATTTACACAACCACGTGACTTGCAGCAGCTGGGTTGTGTTGCGGATCCCCAAGGAAGGCTTCACGGACCCCAAGGGGTCTGCGGACCCCAGTTCGGGAACCACTATCCTAGACGACCCCTATCCTGGACCATAGCATGTCCAGGAATCCCTCAAGAGGTGCCAGGCGTACGGTGCATGTGATCCACTTGAGCCAGGTGCCAACCTCAGGTGATCTAGCAGCGCATCTCCTGCGTGTTCTGGTGCTTCAGACTGGGTGGGACTCCTCTTGCTAGCTACGCAGTTCTAGGATGCCTCAGCACTCGGCCTCAGGAGGGAAGAAGAGCACTCCTCCCATGAGATGCTCCCTGGGGTGCTGGTCTAGCTCTCCTCCTCAGAGTCTGGTTCCTCCTCCCCACACTCTGATCTACAGGAGACTAGCCCGCCCGCCGCAGCGGTCACACAGGACCCGTCCCCCCCCCCCCGGCATGTTGCACATGCAGGCACCCACGTGTGCATTGCATGGGGGCATCTCGTGTGAAAAGGGCCTAAGTTTTGAGCATTCAATAAATTCCGAGGTTGAACGTTACCTTAGTTATTGGAGCCCTAACTTTTTGATGTTAAAATTAATTTTAGAACAAGTGCCAGCTGTATCTTTTTGATGAAGTTTCGTTAAAACCCTAAGCAAGCTGTGCTCCATGGAACACCTATTAAATACCCACCAATAGTACCTTCTGGCCACTACAGTAACAGGTTTGTTATCTTGTACTGGGCTCCCAGCAGTGTACAGTTTGTATTGGGTTCTGCAGACAAAAGGAGTTATTAATGCCTCAGTAATCCAGCTGGAGAAAGAGCTGTCTGACTTCCAGTCCTCTCTGTTATTATTATTTATTTGTTGCCGGGAGGTGAGGGTTGGGCATCTTTCCTCACTTTAACCAGGTTGGGATAAACACTGATATCAAAGAACCAAGAAAAGTAGCACTCAAGCAAGAGGGAGCTGCATGTCTGGGATCAAGATGAAAATGTTAAAAGGGTAGGAGGGGTACGAGTGTGTTTGTGAGTGATGTTTCTTTGGTCATCTTTAGACATAACAAAGATCGGGTGTCAAAACCCCTAAGCACGTGTCTGGCCGCTGTGTGTAAGGACCATAACAATCCCAACACCAATTTGGCCGCCCGTTGAACACGCGATGTGAACCCCATTGCATCACGAGGGCAATTTGCGTCACGTGTCTCGGCTGAACACGTGGCCGGGGTTGTGTCTAATGATATCGCGCGGCGCGTTAGCGGGTACAAAACGGGGAACGAGGCGGCAGTGCTTGCGTGCTGAGATCAGGGGGCGAGCGAAACAATGATTTGCCCCAAGCTGGGCTGTGCGTCTAAGCAGCGCCACATGGTGAACACGGGGCCAAACCGGTGTTCCTATCCAGGTCAAATCACACATTCAGACACCTGTTGCTGTTATGTCTAAAGACACGCTTAAGCTGCTGAAAGAGACTGTCACTGTTTCCACCTGGGATCCTCTGAGTGTCTTTAATAGAGTCAAAGTCAGTGCATTGACTTTGAGAATGTTGACTTTTTAATCCGTCGAGTTTTAACTCAAACCTTCAGTCCTGCCCATACAAACCTATAGGTACACAGAGCCTCTCACACAAGCATCCTTTTCCTTCCAACTCAGCCCCAAAGTTAGTCAGTGGGCTAGGATGAATTTCCTTAAACACGTGAAAATTATGCAAATCAGGGATGGCATGAAGTGTGTACCTATTTCCATCAAATATTGGAGGGTGTGCTATTAATTGTCTATCAATGGAAATGGCACATGAAAATATGGAGAGGGAAGGGCTCCCCATGTGCCACCTTAGGGTGTCTTTAGGCATAACGCTGTTCAGTGTTCTGGAACAGTGTCCTACTGTTACAGTGTTTAGACGTACCGGCGTCAACACGGTGTCCACTGATTAAACTGTCAAGACCTGGCAGTTGTTCACTTCCAGTGTTTGGGGTGAACACTGTGCTGCCGGTCTGTCTAAACACTGTAACGGCAGGGCACTGTGTTCCAGAACCCTGAACAGCGTTATGTCTGAAGACACCCTTAGTGGTTGAGTGGGGGTTCCAGGAATTTCCCATAAGCCATCTAGAAATCCTAGCTCAGGCTGGGGTCCACTTTGGATCCAAATCTTCTGGCTTGATTAAGGCTCTGGTCTCGACATGCTTGGTAAAAGAAAGGGCATGTTTTCAGGTGATATACCCACAATTCACCCGCTGATTTTTTGGTAAACTAGATGAGGAACAATGAGGCCAAACTCATCTCTGTTCTTGCACCACCACCTTCAGTGCAGCGATCCCAGACATAGAGTTGACTGAATGTTCTCTGGATGTTGCCATCAGGTTATTTGCAGAACTATATGAGTGGGCATGCCGTCAGTCTCTGGTTATTTGGAATGCAGGCCTTTTCAGTCCTTTGTCCTCATCACAAAAACCTTCACACCATGTGCCATGGTTCTTGGGGATCAAAAACCAGAGACGTGTCCACAGAGCTCTGTGGGGGCTGAATGACCTGAAAGCTTGCGGAGGTATTGCTTGGGACAGGAAGGTCTTCAGTAGGACTGTGTGCACCTGTGGGTGAACGCACGCGTATTAAACCTGGGACTGAGACAGGTTGGAGCTTCCGGTCCGGATTGAGAGTTAAGCATAAAGGTTAAACAGGGGGAACCATATGTCCAGATGTAAATCAATTACAATGTTATTGTCAAAACTCAGTATAGAAGAATATATGCCACGGAAAAGAAACTTAAATATGCAGTAAACAAGAAAAAAAGAAATTCACTTATTCCATCACTAATTGGTTTCCACTAAATACTATTATGACAAAAAAATCAGTTCATGTTCCATTCAATTATTTGAAAACCGGATGCAATCTCTGTTGATTGATGAATCCATTGTTCAATCCTGTTAACATGTTTTGACCTCAGTCTTCATCAGGACAGAGGTATCAGCAGAACCTCCCTTCCCCTCCTCCCCCTCTTCTCTGTCCATCCTCATTGATGGAGTCCCCATCCGTCCTGTTTCCCAAGCCCGTAGCCTGGGCTTCGTCTTCGATACTCACCTTTCCTTCAAACCTTACATCGACGCCATTGCCAAGTTCTGTCGCTTCGCCCTCCATAACGTTGCTCGGATTCGCCCTTTTCTCTCTGTCTCCTCAGCCAAAACCCTTGTTCACGCCATGGTCATCTCTCACCTTGACTACTGCAACCTCCTCCTTACTGGCCTCCCCTTATTTCCATCCAAAACTCCGCTGCTAGGGTCATCCACTCGGCCTGTCGCTTCAACCACGTGCAGTCTCTCCTCTCCTCGCTTCACTGGCTCCCCCTCCCCCAAACGGATCCTTCACAACTCCTGGTACTTACCTACAAAACCCTCCACAACCTGGTCCCCCCCCACCTCTCGGCCCTCATCGCCTTACACACTCCTGCACGCACTCTCCGTTCATCCTCTGCCACCTCCCTCGCTCTCCCTCGTCTCCCCTGCTCCCCTAACCGCCTTCGTCCCTTCTCGCTTGCTGCCCCCCATGCCTGGAACTCTCTCCCTGCCCACATCCACCTCAACCCCTCCTTTCGTTCCTTCAAATCCCTCCTTAAAACCCACCTCTTCCTCGCCGCCTTCACCGACGCCGGCTAGTACTCCCCTCTCAACATTTACTGTCCGCCTAACTGCAACCAAGCCAAGCACGTGCACCCGAGACTCCGCATCCGTTTGAATGTTTTTATCCCTTGTCTTTCCATATGTCCCCTATCCCTGTCTGCCCCCTCCTAGTCTATTAGATTGTAAGCCATAGGCAGGGACTGTGTCTTTCTCATTGCTATGTAAAGCACCAGGTACACTGCTGGCGCTATACAAATGCTTGTAATAATAATAATAATTAATAATGGGGTTAGCAATGAATGAGGGGACTTGGCAGAGCTATGGAGCACCTCAGAACTGGTTTAGCAGGGGCTGCAGGCTGGGATTGAAGGGAATCTACGGAACTGTGTGAAGGGGAATCCCAACATTGGAATAGCAAGGAGCTGTAGATTGAGGGTTGAGGGACATCACCAAGAGTTGGGCATGAGAGAGAAATAGATGATTTCCTAAGAACAATAAGGCAATTACTGGTTCCCCTCATTGCGGTGGAGCTGCAAGGACAATGGTATTTACCAAGCTAAACGCGGCTTCCTTCCTTTTTTAGTTAAGGGAAGAAAGGAAGGGAGTTTAATCAAGTGTGAAATGGACATCTGCCTTGGGCAGTCGCAGCCGACTCCCCGGCATCCTTGTTAGCTGAAGCTGGGGGAAGTCGCGGTGCGGAGACCCATCAGAAACCAGTCAGATCGCATCACCATGCTTGCGTGCAGCTTCCTAACCGGAGGGATTCCTGACTGAACAACCGCCTTTAAATTACCGAGGGGAAAGGCCTATCAGCTGACCCTACAATTCGACCCCACCGTAGCTCATCCAAGGTATATGGAAGGCTGTCCAAGGGGGCTGCTGTCAAGTCCCCCGAGGGAGAGAGCGTATTCTACCAAGTTAGACAATTCAGAGACCAGGGCTAATTCCACATGTTGCAAGAGTTGCTACCTTTCATTGAAGCTTATCACGTGTTGGACCCTCTTTGTCTACTGGAAACGTTGGGAAGCATGTCAGCTACATGAGTGTCATTACAGTGGGGGCTTGTTCCCTGAACATTTCTTCTCCCTGGGGTCATGGGGGTGGGCTCATGTGGATCAAGGAAATCAAGCACCCACCCCCCACAAACTTTAGCTCAATTTTCCACTGCTGCTTAGTTAACTTGGAACTCCCACCCTGGATACATTTGTTCTGCTCCCTCCCTCCCAACCTTCAAATCCTTCCTGAAAATCTCTCTCTTCCATCAAGTTTTCCCTAGTTCCTCATCCCCACAGACTCGTCACGGACGCCTCCTCTTCCCTCCTTCACTCAGAGTCCCCCTCTTCTCTGTCACTAAACTAAACACGTGCCCCTGCGACTTCTCAACGTCACGAATGTCTCCTTCTCTCCCCCTATGTTCCCCTCTTAGATTGTAAGTCCCTTGAGCTAGGGACCTGTCTCTAGCTACTGATTGTACAACACCAGGTACATTGCTGCCACCACGGGTGCTGCCACATGAGACGCTAACCCGACTTGGGCAGCGTTACCCCACACCGGTCAACGGATTGTAGGGCCGACATCCGGCAAATGTTCACCCCAGTTGGCTGCCATGCACTGCGTCTGCTGGAGACGCAGCGGGTAACAGCGTTGCCCAAAGTTCAGCCCAACCCCAGTTCGTGTGGCTGTACCCCATATAAATAATTAGTCATTAATTTGTAATTAGTAGTTAATCATTTATACGTAATAACTTGCATTCCGACTCTTTTACCATCTTGATTGCTCTGCTTTGAATCCTCTCCCCTTTGCTCACACCTGTCTTAAAATGCGGGGCCCAAATTGGACACGGTACACCACTTGAGGCCTAACCACCGATGCCGCAGAGAGCTCTGTCATTGTTTCCCGTGTCACCCACGTTCGCCGTAACGGGACAGAAGGAGGGAGACTATACTATATTGAAGGGGAGGTCGTGAGCTCCTCGAAGGTTCTGGAAAGACAATCTCACGGACAGATAGCCTCCTTTTATTTGTGGGACAGCTGAATTTATTTCTATTTGTCGCCTAATTATTATTTTTTTGTTCGGACATTCTGAATTTTCATTTCACATGACTCAAAATGGAAATGCATTTTTGTTTGTAGAAAATGTCTGCACATCGCTTTAGTTTTTCCTTGGGAAACGTACGTCATTCATCAAACCTCTTTTTTGTTTGTAAATACATTTTGGCTGCCAAAATGGCTGGGGGGGGGGGCATGACCCAACCCGCCACAGTTGTGTCCTTGCCTCTGAACGTCTCTAACGCCTTCCCCACCATACATGAAATATGGCTTTAGAGGGAAGAGTCCGGTAGGGCGCTTACCCTCCATAGCCCATTTCATCCCTTGCTGCCTCAGCCAAAGGGCCGGTTCGATGTCCGCCTGCTGACTCTACAAATAAACGTCAGCCAAGACCTTAAATTGTGCTACGGAAGCAAGTCGCACAAACAAGCTGACACACACACACACACACACACACACACACCCTGACACCCCCGGTAGGAGAGCAAGTGCGGCTCTCTGCTTGGTTTAGACCTGGAAAAGCCTGCCGGGGATATCAGCGCTTGTCTGAGGTGGACGGTGGCGTGAGCTGAGGAGGAACCTGACTGGAATGGCAAAGCGTTATTGGAGGTGGACGTTGAGGAATTGCTCTCAGGGGAGAGAGGATGCAACCGTAAAGCTGTCTTGGTGGGCACCGCTGCTCAAGATGACAGCTGCAGCAGAAAAATCTCCAGAGAGTTCAGAAACACAACTGTTGTTCTCTCTATAAACTAGACAGAGCAGATGAACCTGACTGGGACGTTCCTCACGCCCCCCTCCTAGGTCAACCTTACCATAGGGCAACCGCCCCAGATTCCACTATTGTCCCTATTCCTGGGTCTCGCAAATTCTAAGGTCAGCCCTGCCCGCCTCAAATTTACGGCCTTGATCACTGCCACAAGGGACTCCTTCCCAAAAGCACGGGCCACCGAGCAGCGGGTCAGCACTGGAGGCAGCGAGAGGTGGAACTGTGGGGAGGGATGAGGGTTTAGGAGCAAGAAGGGATTTCCAGGAATGGGAACTTCTCCCTACCACCTTGTCCGAGACGAGGGTTGAAAGGAGATTTCACAAAAATGGGAATGCCCATTGAAATGAGAAGTCCCAGTCAGGTTCCCAATACCGTCTCAGTCAAATCAAGAACCTCCTGGTACTTGGTAATGTCTCGAGTGACATTTCATTTCCTGATTTATTGATAATTTGCTTCCCAAGACCCTGTTTAATGCTTTGCCATTTACTGCTTTGCTGTCCATTTCAAATCCCGAGAGGTCATATTGATGCAATATCGCATTCCTTGCACTCCGTCTTCCCTTGTACTTCCTTGTCACTCATTGCTTGGTGTGCAGATTCCTTTACAAATCCGCAATCCAGCTGCAGATTGGTCAAAGCAAAGGGAACAACATAGAACAACAATTCTGATTAGAGGCACTGGAGTGGAGGTTAAGGGGCACTGTAGGGGGAGGTTAAGGGGCACTGTAGGGGGAGGTTAAGGGGCACTGTAGGGGGAGGTTAAGGGGCACTGTAGGGGAGGTTAAGGGGCACTGTAGGAGGAGGTTAAGGGCTGGGCTATTTGCACTGTGATTGGCTCAGAAATGCGGAAACAACAAACCTGAAAGTAAAATGGTACCCTCGACAATGTGGCAAGTGATAAGTGACAGCCTGTGTGGTGTGAGATAAGGTGTGGGACTTGGACCTAGGAGATCAGGGTTCAAATCTCATCCTAGCTAATGAACTCACTGGGTGGCTTTGGGCAAGTCACAATCTCTCAGCCTCAGTTGCCCATCTGTAAAATGGGAATGTATGTGCGTCTGTCTTTCCCTGCGCGTTCCCTTTGTCCATCTTAGATTGTAAGGTCACTGGGCAGGGACCTCTCTGAAAATCTCTGGCTGTAAAGCACTACGTACACCTAGCAGTGCTATAGAAATTGATTAGTAGTAGTGGTAAACAAACAGCACGCAGTAAATGGGAAGTTGGTAAATTGGGATGGTAACTTGCAGTATTGCAAGAATTGAGGAGGAATTGCTTCAGTTGGGAAAACAATTCACCGTTCCTGAGACGGCAAAATGACTCGCAAGTAAGTCATTGGCTGCTTGTTTTAGCCATAGTTGAGACCAGCTCTGTTTACGCCCTTGCTGCCTGTCTTAAAACACTTGTTGCCGTAACTCTTACAAGGGGTTATTCTTGCTTGGGTCTGCACAGGGCACTGATCTGTGAAGGTCAATGTGAGCTGTGCGCATTGATGGAAGGGCAGGCGAGGATCTGTGTGCCCGTGAAGCACAACTCGGCAAACTGTGCTGTTGTACTCGGTGCTACCAAGAGAAATGTTTCATCCCTTTCCCTGTGAGGGTGGAATTAAGGGTCATCTGAGATATTAAGAAAAATACGGTAGTCTGGGCCAACATGCTGCCATGGTGCATGATGGGAGATGTAGTTTCAGCTCTATCCTCCCCTTGTGATCATTGATCTCCACCAGATTGCATAGGTCCACACTCAGGATCTAACAGAAATAGGGGTTATTAACTCCTTCCGAGACGAGGCAGGACAAAATCAAAGGGGCAGAGCTAAGGAGATGCCACGCCCCCTTCTGATGTAATCCTGCCCTTTATGGAGCATTGTGATGTCACAATCCTCCACCGAGGGACACGTTGGAAAGGGGGTGGGGTAAGAGGTCTGTCATGTCCTTTTTAAAATGTAATTCCATCTCTTATAAAGCATTCATAGAGTTGCGGGCGGCTCGCACGACGCTCTAGGTTACCGCTGCAACTTTATGGTGTTGCCCAGGGCAAACGCTGTCCTAGAGTGGAGCTGCAGCAGCTGTCCAGCAAGCCGACGGATTGCAGCTCTGCCTTGGGTGGGGCCCCCGGTTTGGGCGGCTGGCTCCACTGACGGTGCTCTGGGATGTTCCGGAGAGACGCCTGCTCCACCTCTGCTCTGCCTGCACAGCTGGTGACCCGCCTTTAGACGGACAGGTGGCCCGGGGGTGAGGCGGAGCAAAGACAGCGCTGCCATCTGTCTGTTGACACCCTTTGTTCTAGGCAATTTGTGACTTGCTGCTTAGCAGAAGATATGGGAAGACCAAAATCTTGGGGTGGAAGCGAACCCCCCGTTCTGCCTACAAGACATTGTGTACCCCTGAAGAAAATTGTGAGAAACCTCGAACGGGATTATTCTTTCCTCATTTTGAAGTATCTAAACTGTGAGGAAGGGGGGGGCGGTCATCTTAAATTTGAGATTGTTCTTATATTTGGGTAAACAGGACCTCTGCAGGCAACTGACTGAAGCATCAGATTAGGAGCCCATCATTCAGACCCCCTCATGGATCTATCAAGTTCCATTTCAAAACTAATCAAACTAGGTGAAGACTAGGAGCTTGTGCAGGATTCGTTCAGGAAGGGGAAGCCAGTGAAGCGAAGAGAGGAGGGGCTGAACGATGTCGAAGCGACGGGCGAGGTGGATGACCCTGGCAGCAGAGTTTGGGATGGAGATAAGGGGAGAAAGGTGAGAGCAGGGGAGACCAGTGAGAAGGAGGTTACAGTAATCGAGGCGAGAGATGACCAGAGCATGAACAAGAGTTTTGGCAGACGAGACAGAGAGAAAAGGGCGAATCTTAGCAATGTTATGGAG
>QEPC01004890.1:723632-734641 GCA_003113815.1 Sphenodon punctatus | reverse complement strand
AGTGCAGACACACACTGGAGTGGAGTGCCCCAGCAGGGCCCATTCCCCCCTAGCTCCCCCCTGTACATAGTGCAGACACACACTGGAGTGGAGTGCCCCAGCAGGGCCCATTCCCAGATAGCTACACCCCTGCTCCCTCCCTTCCTTCAAATTCCTCCTTAAAACCTACCCACTCTCAGTTCCCCATCTGTCAAATGGGAACAATAATGACTTATATCAGGCTTGTTGAGGGTGAGCTAGATGTGGGCTGTAAAGGACTTTGAACATTAAAAGGACCATCTAAAATAATTAGTGGTTATATTTTTGCATTAAAAACATAACAAAATGATAGTTTTTCCTAATTTGGAAGGAGTCACAATTTTTTGGGGGGGGAGTGCTTCTTATTTTAACTTTATTTATTAGTGGGTCTCCCCCTCCTCCCCCCAAAAACCCCCCAACCTCTCCACCTTGTCCAATCATGATTGCATAATTATCCAAGAAATATATCTAATACAGAAATACGCTCCACCAATGTTCTTTTTTTTTTGTGGACAGGATGGATATAAAAATTGAAATGATCATTTCACCCCCCGCCAATAAATCAAAATTCTACCCGCAATGGGTATTTTCAGACGTGACGGGGCCGAATTCACCCCGTCACGGAAACACCCTGGGGATTCCCCGCCGGGATCAAAGCGGCACCGCAAAAGCCCGATCCCAGCAGGGAATTGGGGGGGGCACATGGCACACAGCCCCGCCCCTCCACGCTCCCCCACTGGCCCACCCTCCCGCGCTGTGGCCAATGGTTCCGCTGC
Source organism: Sphenodon punctatus (assembly GCA_003113815.1). Taxonomy (NCBI): domain Eukaryota; kingdom Metazoa; phylum Chordata; class Lepidosauria; order Sphenodontia; family Sphenodontidae; genus Sphenodon; species Sphenodon punctatus. The sequence goes on along the minus strand of QEPC01004890.1, from coordinate 733,847 downwards.
ATCTGCCCGCCCCCCGGGAAAGTGACTATGGCCCGGAATCGGCAGCAGCATGGCCGCCGATTCCGGGCCGCGGTCAGCGACCGGACGTGACGTTGACACGCTCAACCACGGGGCATTCCCCGTGGTTGAGCGTGTCAACATCATGTCTAGCCAGTGTTACGCCGGGTGGTCACCCCCATAAATCATGGGGGGGGGATCAGATTTACCACGCTTCCGTGCGTCCTCCCTGGAGGCGTAACACTGGCTAGACGTGACGAGATCACGCTCCCCATGTGGGAATCCATTGGTCGAATGTGATCTCGTAACGTCTGAAAATACCCTGTGATTTCCCACTTTGTTGCCTAAGTCCAGAATACTTAAAAATGCAGTCGTATTATGAGTGCAAGAATACATATTTCATTGAGCCAGACTGCTAATCATTTCTATAGCGCTGGTAGGCATAGACAGCACTTTACAGTCACAGAGTATTGGAGACAGGTCCCTGCCCCGTGAGCTTACAGTCTAAGATGGACAAGGCTGAGGGGAAGACAAGGTGATAACAGATGCAATGAGGCCCTCTATAGGGCCAAAGAATCACCAGGCTGCCAGATTTGGGAGAGAATCTGCCAGAGAATCACTATTTCTGCCCTGCCAGATGTGAGCCTGCTGCCCACAGCCCAGGCCAAGGGCTGCCCAGTACATCTGTTTGTAACCCCATCCCTACTGGGGAGCGAGGGCCGCCATAGCTGCCCATGATTGGCCACCACAGCTGCCCATCATGGTGGAGGGCAGTGGGCACACTGGGGCCAGGGCTACCTGGCCGTGCGTTTGTTTTGTTCTCCTGCCCTAACAGCCGGTCTAGCTGGGCACATGCCTGTTCCATGCCCTGACCTGACTCTGCCGGGGCTGCCCCACCCCCTCCTGGAGCATGTAGCCAGTGTGTCAGCTCAGCTGCACCTTTATTGTCACCCACCCACATATATTCCCATTTCATAGATGGGGAACTGAGGCTGAGAGGTTTGTGACTTACTTGCCCAAGGCCACCCAGTGATGAGATCAAATGAGGATGAGATCAAAACCCTGGTCTCCGAGGTCCAAGTCCAGGCACCTTATCCACTACACTGGCTCTCCACGTAGACATCCCCCTGCGGATTCATGGCTACGACACTGGGGTATCCACAAAGCAGTAACTCTCTTCTCCTGAGACCCCACCAATGGTGTGACCTAAAAGCCAAGGCTTCTGAAGTTTACCCAGAGCTCGGTTTCAAGTTTTCTTTACCTCTCAAGAGAGCCTCCAAAGTCCTTCTCAGACATCGGTGGCATCCCACTAGTGCCATTCAACGCCCTTCAGAATCTGGAAAACATGCTGCCCCTAACTCAGCTCCGTACTTATTCCCACTCCACATCCCGACTGGCTTGCTCTCCAAACCGGGGAAGGACTGTTTAAACAGCTGGCTCACTCCAGGATGCCTCAAACCCCGCTGAGCCCTTTCTGTCTTCCTCTATCCGCACAAGCGATAAAAGGTTTTACGAGTGGAAACGGGGCTACGATTTCAGTTGATGATGCACAAGCTTAAAGCATTGCAGGGGCGGAATGGAGTGAAAACCCTCGTCTGCGTGCCGCTGCGCAGAGCAAATTCCGCACGAGGCACAAGAATCAACACCTTCCGCGGAGCGAGAAGATGCTATTTTTTTACGGTCGGAATCCTGGAGCTGGAAGAGACTTCAAGGGTCTCCTAGTCCAGACCCTTGCACTGAGGCAGAATTCATTCTACTTAAAACAGAAGTGGGGAACTAATTCCCTCCTGCTCGCTCCGAAAATTAGTACAACCTACCTCCAAACCGTTCGCTAGGCCAAAGAAGGACCTTGCCTAATAAGCTCCACCTCCCAGCAAATAAGCTCCACCCTCTCCCCACACAGACAACATTCGAAGAGCAGAAAGAGGGGCAGATGCTGTCCTGCTTCTCATTCCCCTCAGTTTCTTGTCATTCCATCATCCCCTCATTGGCCTTTTCCTGGGAGGCCACCAGGAAAGAGGGATCTGAAGTCTGAATACTTTGAATACTGCTCTCTCTCTCTACTGAAAGAGGAACTCTGACCCCCTGAAAGGGAGACCGTGGAATTCAGCACCGAAAAATGAACTCCATCCTAATCAGGGACTGTTGAGAGGTACGGCACAAGGTCTGCAGGTCAGGGAGGAGTTGTGGGGGAAGGGGCAAGGATGCTTAAGGGATGCGTTCACGATGGAGAGGGTCCAGATCCTGAATCTCTGCTATGCTTCCATCCTCTATACCTGTTTCATGCTCTCCTCTCCGCTCCCGTCTCCTGATCTTGGTGCTAGAGGGTAGGGACTGGATCCACCGGCCGGATCCAGGAATTGGAAAAGGGTGGATATATAAAAAACTGGCTGACTCACTGACAGCAGATTTAAAACAACAACAAAAAGGGAATTATTATTTCACTCGCCAGGCAACTAACCTGTGGAATGCGCTGCCAGAGGAAGTAGCGTTACTGCGGGGTTTTGTTTTTTTTAAAAAAAAGAGAATTGGATCCGTTCTTAAAAGATAAGTCCGTAAATGGCTCTTGGTCTAGCTGGCTGTGGGATGTAACCTCTTTCAGGAGCTGGGAGCCGAGGATAGATCACTCTGTTGTGACTGGGGGACTTTTCTGAAGAAACCAAAGGCAGGCAGGTTGGAGACAGGATGCTGGGGTGGATGGCCCACTTGTCTGACTCCGTAGGGTACTCTTACTTCAGAGCGACTCAATGGAGTTACTCTGGAGTAAGAGGCTCTCGGATGGCAGTCCATGTCTCTTCTCCTACTCAGTGGTCGTTATTAATATAGCAGCAGCGCTGTGTCTGGTGCTGTACAGTTATGATTTTTGAGACCGGTCTCAAGAGATGTACAATCTGGGACAGACAAGGGAGGAAGGGGAACATACATTCCCATTTTACAGAGGAGAAACTGAGGCTGAGGTTGTTAACTGATGAGACATTAGCCAAGGTTCGGTCCGTGCAGCGCCCACTCGCATGTTTTGCGTGTCCAGCCTAATAAACAGGCAGCCCTCAGCGTGTCTTTCATGTGCTTGCGGGCAGCCCCAGTGAGGGGGCCAGGAAGTGATCACTCCTTAGCTGCTCTAGGATTTCCACCTGCACCTCTGGGTGTCTTTAGATGGACGTGGAGCTGGCCACCCCTAGACCTGCTCTGCGGGTGGCCAGCCCTGTGTCCCCCGTGTGCAGTCCTACTTGCGCCCAGTTTACACGGACCTGTCAGCTGCCGTGGCCCCACAATCCCCCCTCCCCCACACCACAGAGTTCTGGGCGGATCGCCCACTGCTCTAGGCTGCCACCCAAAGCTCTATGGTGTTGCCTGGGGCAACCTCCAGCTGAGAGTGGCGCTGCAGTGGCTGTCCGCCAAGTAGGTGGACTGCAGCTTCGCCTCCGGCTGGTGCGATGCTCTGGGTTGTTCCAGAGCACCACAAGTGGGGCTGGTTCCGCCGGGGCAGAGCCATGGGGTCATCCGTCTAAAAGCACGCTCTATGGTGCTGGTGGAGTCGCAAGGAGGTGCTACCTGCAACCTAATTGATGGGACACAGACACGTGGGCGCACATTAGCCTGGATTTGCCCGCATTGTGGGCTCCGCATTCTCCGAGACCACTCCATGAGTGGGGGGATGGCGGACACCTAGTAAACAACAGGCAGGTGGCCACCCACCCGGTGTGTGAGCTACTGTCTTATTTGTCAGCACCCTGTGAGAGAGACTTGCCCAAAGTCCTCCAGGAAGTTCATACCTAAGACAGGGATTTGAACCTTGGCCTTCCAGGTCCAAGTCCAGCCCCTTATCCACTCGGCTCCAGTCTCAAAGAGCTCCTACCAGCAGCCTTTTAAAATAGTTGGCAGCATGTGAAATAATTGTACAGTGGCATTCTCCTGAGTGTAGGCACACTTGGCTGTTCTTTAGCTAACCACTTCCAAATGGCCAGAGAAAGAGAGGCACGCTCCAAGTTCGACTTGCCCTGTCCACCCACACTCCCCATATTCGTGGCTATAATTAAGCAGAGCCATCCTCCCCTGCCCTCCGCCTTCGTCCACACCACACATGGTTAAAGGACGGCTGCCTGGAGAATGGTGTCTTGTTAAAGAGCCATAAAGCCGATCACTAAAAAGTCCCTGAGCTGCTGTCTCCTGACCCCTCGTTCCATTAAAACAACCGCTTGGAAGCTCCAGTCATTTACGGGCTCGCTCCTATGCCCATGGTCTTGGCCAGACTCTGAACAGTGGGCTGCGTGAATGGGCAGCAAAGCCCACTGCCGGTGTGGTTCAGCTTGCATGTCGCCGGCGAGTTTCATAGCTAATTTTGGAAAACATGTGGCCGCAGTAGCTTTCAGACCAGACTCTAGGGGTATTCCGCTAGGAGATTTCCTTTTGCTAGGTGAGCTCCTTTCGGAAAATGGGATCCGACCTACTTCTCCCAGAAGCCCCGAAGCTCACAAGGGAGATCGATTATTATTATTTTTTTTTAGCGAAAAATCGTTGGGGGGGAAAGCAAAAAAAACAAACTCCAAGCAACCCCCCCCCCCTTCCTCTATTTTGCACTGCCTTTTTAATTTTCCACACTCGACCCTTTGCATTCTGGTCCTTGCCCGCTTTATTTCATATTTCTGTGCAGTTAGCACAAAGGAGCTGGCATGTCAGTCCAGAAGGAGAGCATTGGGTTATGCTTGGTGGATTCTGCTGGGCTGTACCTATCGCGCAGAATAACCTGCCTTGAACTTTATTTGATACTGTCTTTCATTCCGATGTAGTGCTCAGAAATACATTTTGGAATGAATGAGTTCACAGAATTCAGTGCGATACCCTGAACGTTTTCCGGGCCAGTTTCTACTGTCTAACTTGATCAATTCTAATGGAGTCACTCCAGTGGCTGTAACCGGGAGCAGAATCTAGCTGTCTATCTGTATCTGGACCGATGGAAGAAAATGTGTGTGAGAGCTAATCTTCTAGGGGTGCAACCTACCGAGGAGGGTCATAAACGGACATTGGCATCTCAAGCACATACACACACACATACAACCCTGCCTTTTGCAACGGATTTAATGCGCTAATAAACGCCATTCGTTCTGACTAGTTCCCTGGGCAGAAAATACACGCAGGTAGGTTCAAATGGAGACAAGCATTGGATTTTACTACAAAACCGACACCGGGATTATTAGATCGGCAATACCTTGGGGTTGCTGAGGCATTTGGTTCCTTTACATCTACTTTTCTCAATCGCTGTCAGTGAGCTGGAAGATCATGCTCTCTCTGCCTCTAGGGCTGACGACTGGGTTATTTTTGCAGGCAGAATTGGGGAGGTATTCCTTCTTTTTTTTAAAAAAAAAAAAAAGAAAGGGAGGGAAGAAGAGGAAGGCTCTTCTTCATCCGTTTGGCGCTGCAGGTTATCCCTAGCTACTGTTTACCTCCGTTCTTCCCTGGCTTGCGGCTCTTCGAAAGCTACCTCATGCAATTTTTATTCCAGTCAAGTGCAAATTAACCCTATGGGTGTATATACCCCCAGAGCAAAAAAAAAATAACAATAATAAAAAATAGATATAGATATAGATTTAAATGGTGCATGTGCAATATGAAAATATAATCTTTTGTGATCAAAGATTTCTGCATTTCTACCTCCAAATGGTCCATCACTGCCAGACACGTTTGGCTTGCCTGCCGGAGACTCCCCCCACCCCACAAATAGCTTGAAAACCAAGGAAAGGATTATTTTAATTTATTTTTTACGCCTTACCTTCTCAGAAGCTGGCTCGCCCTCCCTTCTGATCCCCTTCCTCGAGCAGGGGGAGAGAGCCCTGCCTCCTCCCCAGGAATCTGGAAGGTCCACAGCTTGCACAAGACAAGCCTTGAGCGTCTCTCCTTGTGCTGGGCTCATGGAGACTGAGACTGTACAGCATCCCGCTTAGTCCATAGCTGGCTCTTCTTGCCTTGCCGGAGAGACGGCTGCTGCCTCGCCTTCCCAGAGAGGGCAGTGTCTCGCATCCAGCCAGCGGCTGCTGCTGCGCCTTGGGAGGACAGACCCACAGACAAGAGAAGGGAAGAGAGATGCAGCAAAATAAAGAAAGGGGGGCAAGGGAAGGTACCAGCTGGTGGCAGGCGATCTCTCTCTCTCTCTCTCTGCTCCGGCTCTTTGTTGGCTTGGGAGGCTGGGGGAGCGAAGGGGCTGTGGATCATCCAGACACGGAGGAGGAGGAGGAGGAGGAGGAGGAAGGCGAATGATTCATCGCCAGGAGCAGCACCCATCAGCTCCCTGCTGCCTCCATTGCCAAGCGTGCAGCAGCCGCCGCCGCCGGTGGGGAAGGCGAGGGGAGGGATGGAGGGGGGTGGGTGGTTCAGGTTTGGAAGGGGGGGAGGCTCGCAGCAGCTGCTCGGGGGGCTGGCTGGGTGTCTGGCGTGGCTCCTAGGCGCCCGGCTGGCTGGGCGTTGTGTGCAGGGAGGCGAGGCCAGGCGTAGCAGCAGGAGCAGCAGCACCTCCTCCTCCTCCCCTTGCCTGAAAGAGGCTCCCTGATCTCGGCTTTGCAAGGGCCTTCGCAGCCTTATCCCCCTTTTGGAATATTGGGGAAATCCAGATGCCCCCCCCCAACATCTGTTAGGGATATTTTGCAAACTCATCAAACCCTCCCCCTTCCATCCTTGGAGCTACAGGGGTTGATAATCCTCAAAACCCCCCCCTCAATACAAGGTCATTTGCCTTTGGTGTTGGAAAGGGGGGGTGCTATTGGGAGGGGGCAATGCAGATTTTGATTCTTGAGCAACCCCCTTCCACTTGCAGAATAAGGGGGTCAACTGGTTTTGGGGTCCCCCCCCCCGCCTTTGTCTCGAATGAGATGCAGATCTCCTCTTTCAGGGTCTCCTCTGCTAATAATAATCGGAATGATTCTTTCCTCTGCTGTTCGCCTGAGCAGATGGAAGCTTAAAATCGATCGCAACGTGGAGGTGCCGACCGGCATAATAAACGCCTGGCTCGTGCACCGATAGTTGCCCCCGGCAATCGATGCGTGGCCGCAAAGAGGAAAGTGCAACAGGAATGTTAAGTCTCATGACTGAAGTGATTTGGATAGGGTGTATGTTTATTTAAACCTATAGCCTGCCTTCCCCGTACAGCCATTCTATTCTATATTATATAATCTATATAAAAAATGAATTTCCCCCACCCGTAGCCCTATCCCCACTGCCCAAATGCTTGGCCAAAAAGAAGAGTCTTCCATTGACTGAAGTGCATTGCGTTAACTCGAATACTCTCAAGCTCGGGCTTTGATGAACCTCCATGGGAAGGGATTTCCACAATACGGAGGCAGCGACCAAGAATTCCTCTCTGCGTGCCCTCGTCGTATGAACCTGACGGAGGGTACCTGAAAGAGGGTGCCCCCGGCTGAGCACAGGGATAGCAATGGAGCATAGAGGAGGAGATGGTCCTTGCACATATGTGGGGCCCAGGCCATTTAGAGATTTGAAGATTGCATAGCACCAGGTTCATTGCGGGTTCTATATAAATAATACTAACATTAATAATAAAGGTCAAAACTAGTGCCTGGAATTGTGCCTGGAAAGCTATTGGTAGCCAGGGGAGACTCTGAAGCACAGGGATAAGTTGCTCATGGAGATCCATCCTCCCCTCCCAATTGTGTGTGTACAAATTTGCTATATTGCTGTGGTCTTCAGCCTGTCACCCAGAAGGTTAGCAAAGCCTTTAAACAAAGACGTTACACACCATTAAAGCGGGAGGAGGGGGGGGGGGGGGAATGGTCCATTAGAAAAGCCCAGAAATCCTGTTGGGCCAAAAGGCTAGGAGGATGTCCCACCCTGTCTTCAGCTCTCTGGGGGGCAGGTTAAAAGATTACACGCGAAAGGTAGGAATAAATGGTCCGTCTTGACAACGGAGAGAAGGAAACAGCGGCGGGACCCAGGGCCTTTACTGGGAGTAGCATTCATTAATAGGGGTGTGAAATTCTTCTTTGTTTTTTGAAGGGAGCCCCGTTTGTTTTGGTAATTAATGTTATGCAAACGGATGAATAAGCAAATGATTGTTGTTTGCTTTCATTTGTTTTTGTTTATTTATTTTAAAGAAAAGCTGGGCATGCCCAAAAAGGCCACCAGGTCTGTTCTGTGCACGTGCACACCCGTTTCCAAAATGGGGACAGCAGCATCGCTGCCATTTTGGAAAAGGGCAGTCGGCCTGCACCTGCCCAGTGGCTGTTTTGCACATGTGCAGACTGGCTGCCCTTTTCCAAAATGGCGGCGACGCTGCTGCTGCCATTTTGGAAAAGGGGCACACATGCGCGGAATGATTCAGAGGCCATTTTGCGCATGTGCAGTCCCTTTATTGACACATCAGCAGCATACATACAGAGTCCATACCCCTTGGCCTCAACTCCTGGCCACTGTCCTCCATGCGTTTGTCACCGTGAGGCTGGACTACTTTAATGTGCTGTATGTGGGGCTGCCCATGGCGACGGTCCAGGGGCTGCAGCCGACGTAGAATGCAGTGGCCAGTCTGTTGACTGGGATGGGCCGCCGGGAGCACATTATGCCAGTCCTCCAAGCTCTGCACCAATTCAAGGTGCTGGTGTTGACCTTTAACGGCCTGGGCCCTGGTGATCTGAAGGACCGCCTCACTTCCTGGGGCCCTAAGCGGCTCCTGCGGTCGTCGGGGGTGCCCTCCTGGAAACTCCCCCTCTATAGACGGGTGGGACCGACAGACGGGTGTTCTCGGCAGCTGCTCCGGTGCTGTGGAATTCTCTCCCGGTTGGGATTCACCTCAGCCCGAGCCACCTTGTATTTCACCATCAATGTAAGACCTGGCTCTTCCACCAGGCATTTGGGGGGGACAATTGTTTTTGGCTACACAGTCTTGGTTCGTTTTATGGTTTTATACTGATTATATCGATTGTTGTATTGTTTATGTTTTTTAATATTGTATTTTTTATGGTTTTTATGTTGTGAGCCACCCCAAGCTGCCTGAGGTAGGAGGGGTAGGGTAGAAATTTATAAAATATAATAATAAATAAATAGGTCACCCCTGCAGCCATACCCTCCACCTTAAAAAAAAAACAACCCCAAAACTTTAAAAATATTTATTTGCATGACCGAAGGTCGTTGCATAGGAAGTACAAATCCAACAACATAGATTTCCAAACAAAGCCCTCCACCTTGAACCTGGACAGCACCCTGGGGAGCTCCCTGCATACACCAAATTGGGCTTCCGCTCTGCCTCTGGGAGAGCCAGGCACCAACTGACAGAGTTTTCAAAGCCCAGGCTTTTATAGGCCCTGAAGTGGGAGGGGCCAGTGTGATGGGCAGACGCCCCTTAAAGGTGCCGCTCCTGCTTTGTCACTTGGCTAACCTTGCAGATGACACACAAGCTAAATCCAAAGCAGACTGTGAAGAGTTACACAAGAATCCCACGCTCCTAGGAGACTGGGCAATAAAACAGCAGATGAATTTCAGCATTGACGAGCACAAAGCGAGGCACGTAGAAAAATAATAATTCTAACTCTATCTGCACAGCGTTAAGTGTTACCACTCAGGGAAAGGGTCTTGGCAACATTGTGGGCAGTTAATCAAGAACATCAGCGCAAGGCACAGCCGTGGTCAAAAAGACAAACAGAAGATCAAAGCAATTATTGGGAAAGGGCTAAACAGAAAATATAATGCCACTCCCTAAATCTATTGTGCACCCACAGCTTGAATACTGTGTGTCGTTCTGGTTGCTCTATATTGAAAATGACCTAGTCGAACTGGAAAGGGGGCAGAGATGGACAACAAAGGAGTCTCACCCCCCCCTTGCCCATTTCCTGTAGGCCCACCCCCACCTCTCCTCACCCAAACCCTGCACACCCAGGCGCTCCGCAGACCATTGTGGCCAATATGAGGCCAGTGCGCGACCCACACCCTGCAAACCCGGCCGCTCCCCATCCCCCAACCTCATCCACATCCCATGCCTTCCCCAACACCAATTGCCTTTCTCCTGCTCCCTCTGGAACTGCCGCTCTTCCGTGACTAAAGCCCCCTTCATCCACGATCTCTTCCTCTCTCGCCCCTTTCAACTCCTCGCTCTTACAGAAACCTGGATCTCACCCTCCAACTCTGTTACCCCGGCCACGCTATGCTCCGGGGGCCTTTCGTTCTCTCACCGTCCCCGCCTTGAGGGCCAGGGCGGTGGCGTGGGTTTCCTCCTTGCCAAGC
>QEPC01004890.1:662474-676485 GCA_003113815.1 Sphenodon punctatus | reverse complement strand
TAATAATAATAATAATAATAATAATCGATAGGCTCTCTAACCGGAGTGGGAGGGAGGAATACAGTGAATGAGTTATGCCTCCTGCATGTGGGTGCTCCATTACCGCTAATGAAGAGTGTCTGGGCTAATCTTTTCTCAATTAAAGCCTGGCAAAGCTGCTTCGCCCTCCGCTCCCTGCAGCCCCACTGACATTCTCCGACTCGTCCAACAGAAAAGGCTTGGAGAGGCCTTTAGGAAACAGAAGGGCTGCGTGAATGCAGCAGGCTTTGATTAACATCTGCAGCTGGGGGAAATGAGAGGGGGATGACATCCTAGCGGGGGTGAGTGACAGGAGAGCAAGGGGGAGGGAGTATCTGAATGGCTGTAGCCTGGGAGAACAGAGAAAGACACCCCCCCACCCCTCATCATCCAAGATGTAGGGGTCACTGGTCAGAGCTCTCTTTTCGTACTGTGTGCAGTTTGGGGCTTCTCGTGTCAAGAAGGATGTGGATGAATTGGAAAGGATTCAGAGGAGACCAACAAAGATGGTGAAACCATACATTCGTAAACTGTCCAAGTTGGAAGGTACTTTGAAGGTCATCTAGTCCAGTCCACAGCTTGGATGCAGGATGGCTACAGCTACACTATCCCTGACAGCTGGCTGTTAAAAACCTCTAGTGTCAGAGAGCCTAAGATCTCCCTAGGCAACTTCTTCCATAGCAGCGCAGCTTTCATGGTTAGGAAGTTTTGCCTATTTAATTAAAATCCACCATCTTATAACTCAAGCCCGTTGTTTCTAGCCCTGTCCTCTGCAGCGATGAAGAACCATTCCTTGCCATCTTCTTGGCAGAAGCCCTTTAGCTATTTGAAAACTGCTATCATTCCTCCCCTCAATCTTCTCTTCGCTAGGCTAAACAAAGTTCCTTCAATCTTTCCTCATAAGACTTGCTTTCCCAGATTCTTTATCATTTTTGATGCCCTCCTCTGAACCTGCTCCAATTTGTCAATATTCTTCTTGAAATGAGGCCCCCCAAAACTGGACACAATACTTCAGGTGAAGTCTAACCAGTGCTGAATAGAGTGGAATTATTACCCCCGCTGACTTGGAGACAGTGCTTCTGTTAATGCAGCCTAGAATTGCATTAGCCTTTTCTGCAGCCACATCCAATTGCTGACTCGTATTCCCGTTTGTGATTATGGCAGCTGGCCCCCTAAATAGCCAGTTGGTGAGGGCCTGGGTCCTGGCAGGGACACAGCCCTCCTAAACTGCTTGGAGTGGTAGTCCCTTTAAGGGGCTTGGCTGACTCCATTGACCATGCCTCTTCTGGGAATAGCAGCAGACTGCTAGCAATTCGATCTGTCGTTGGCTAGGAGTTGGACCTGAGAAGGGGCTAGCTAGCAGGCTTGGGAGCTGTCCAAGGTGCCGATCCTGGCTGGGACTGTGAGGTAGGGAGAGTGGGAAAGAGATCTGGCTGGAGGCCTAGAGAGTGTCTCACCACAATGCCACAATGAGAGGCTTTGGGCTTTGCGATGGTGTTTGGATTATCGCATTGGGAATAAATGTGCACATGGTGCCAGAGAATGAGCTGATTCCTTGGGGCCCTAGCTCTGATGAGACCCTGTACAGTGCCAGGTACATAGCTGGCGTTAAATAAATAATAATGGCCCAAGGACACGCTACCACAACCACCAAGGGTCTGGAATACAAATCCTATGAGGGAAGATGGGGGCATGCTTAGCCTAGAGAAAAGAAGATTAAGGACAGTTTTTCAAATTTCTAAAAGGAAGCCATGAAAATGATGGAGGAGATTGGTTCCCCATTGCTACCGAGACAGGCCAAGAAGCAATGAGTTTACAAAGGGCGAGGAAGGGAGCTTGCGGTTAAATATTAAGAAACACTTCTCGGCCGTTAAAGCTGTCCAGCAGCAGAACGAGGGAGTTGCCTCGGGAGGTGTGGAATCTCCTTCCCTGGAGGTCTTCAAGTTCAGCTGTTTCTTTAGGGCAGCCCTTCCCCCCCCCCTCCTGAAACCTGTGATACATACAATCCACTAGGTCCAGGTATGTTAATCTCAGGTGATCTACCAGGACTTCTCGACCTGGATCTCGGCCCTTGGACACCTCATCAACTGGTCTCCGAAGTGAAGCAGAGCCCTCCCCGCAGAGAAAACCTTCCTAGTCTTTCTTCTCCCTGGAGCGCCGGTCCCTCTCTTCCCCCAACTCCGTGCCTCAAACTACAGGCGACTTGCTTGTGAGGTACCAGTAGATCACATTCTTCCTCCTAGCCATTGCTGCTTTCAGCAGAGGGCCTCCTGCTGCAAGGTGCAGGGCTAGCTACTCCTTGGGGTCACTTCTAAGTGACATGGCCACCCTATTTCTAAGTATCCTGTTCTGTAATCACTTACCCAGCTGGGGAAGCTTGGAAGCCTTGCAAACCAGAGTCAGACTAAGCTGGTGATGAATTTTAGATCTTAACCCCTTGCAGCCAGTACGGAGTGCCAATCACATAAGATCATAAGAAGTGTCAGAACAATGGTCCATCAAGCCTAGCATCCTGTCTCTGATAGTGGCCCCCTTTGGTCACTTCACCGAAGTATGCCACAAGCCATCATGGAACAATCCATTCTGGATCTTTTAAAAGGGGAACTATGTAAAAATGAGGAAACAAGTTAGAGAGAAACTAAGAGGAGCCGTTGCGAGGGTTAAATGCACGCGAAAGAGGCATGGAGATTATTTTAAAAACACCATCTTGGAAGCGCAGATTAAATGTATTCTGCAAATAAAAAACGGTCGTTAGAGGACCAAATGTCTGCCAGCGTGGATAAATGGGGAGGTGAAGGAAGCTATTGGAGCCAAAAAGGCGTCCTTTAAAGAATGGAAAGCTGGTCCTAATGAAGAGAATAGGAAAGAGCATAAGCATTGCCAAATTAGATGTATAAACTTAATAAGACTGGCCGAGGGAGTTTGAGGAGCGACTGTAAAGTGCTCCAACTGCCATTTGACGGGGAGGAGGTGTGCTATAAAAATGAAATGTATTATTATTATTATTATTATTTTATTTTAAATTTTTATTTCTTAGCTATAGGCTGCCCCCTCCTGCTACTGCAGCTCGCAACATATTAAAAACATAAAAATAAAGAACATCAATAAAAAAACAAAAATACAAAGAACACTATAAAAGTACAATAAAATACCCCCACGATGGAGTTAAAACCCTCTCTCCCCCCCTTCCTGACCTCCACCCATTGCCCGCCTCCCTCGCTGAAAGCCCGGCGGAACAGCCAGGATTTACACTGTCTCTGGAAAGAGGGAAGGTCTGGGGCCAAGCGGACCTCCGTCAGGAGGGAGTTCCACCAAGAACGCCCTTGTCTCCACCTGAGTTACTCCTGAAACCCAGAGGGGGGGCGCACCCAGCTGACTGCAGGGACTGGCTCAGGACCCAGAAGGTGAGGCGATCCTGCAGGTAAGCAGGACCCAGGCTGTATAGGGCTTTATAGGTCAAAAGCAACACCTTGAATTGGGTCCGGAAGACTCTAGGCAGCCAGCGCAGAGACCGGAGCACCAGTGTCATGGGCGCAGGGTGACCGGGCCGTCCCCGTAAGGGCTGTCGCGTTCTGCACCAGCTGAATGTTCTATTTATTGCTATTCTCTGGGACCGGGTACAGAGGGCAGGGATGCATTGCTACAGGGCAAGGCAAAGCCAAGTTAGTGGCAAGTTTGCCGTCGGGCAGGGTGTTGTGCAAATAATGCATCCTTAGGGCCTGATCCTGCAAATACTCCAGAGTGTTTCGTTACTGAGGCCAGCCGCTCTGCTTGCAGGGCAGATCCATGCAAGTTCAAACTGGGGGACTGCCCGAGGCTCCATGTATTGGGGCATGGGACGCATGGGTGTAAAACAGGGTCCCCCAGAACCTTAAATATAGAGACCCCCAGTCAATGGAGGGGGCCTTCAGGAATTCAGGATGCCCCCCTCCCCATCCATAGGGAACAGGAATTGATTATTTCGTTTATTTATTGACATTTATACCCTTCCCTTCCCCGAAGGCTCAGGCCGACTTACAAAAGACAATTTAAAAACATTTTAAATACAACCCCACCCAAAAAAACCCCATAACCCAATTCCCACCCTCCAAAAACTTCCCACCTAACCCCTCCCCCTATCCCCACCCACCAAACGCTTTACCAAAAAGAAAAGTTTGACACCACCTGTGGGAGAAGCTCAGGTCCGGACTCAGGTGGAACTCCAGGGGGAGGGAGTTCCACAACATTGAGGGAGCAACTGCGAACGCTATCCTGTGGACCCCTGTCGAATGAACAAGAGTAACGGGGGGGGGGACCCACAAGAGGGTGCCCCCGGCTGACGGCAGGGGCTGTGACGGAGCACGGAAGGACAGCCGATCGTTCAGATACATCCCGGGCCGTTTAGGTCTTTGAAGGTCAAATCCAGCACCTTGAATTCTACCCGGAAAGCTAAAGGCAGCCAGTGCAGACTCCAGAGCACCGGTGTTACGTGCTCCCAGTGACCTGTCCCCCAAAGGAGCTGAGCCTCTGCACCAGCTGCAGCCCCCAACAGTCATTAATTATTAATTATTATTATTATTATAAGCATTTATATAGCGCCAGCGATGTACCTGGTGCTTTAGTCATCGGGGCAGCCCCATGTAGAGCACCTTGCAGTAATGCAGCCTCGAGGTGATGGAAGCATGCATGACAGTGGCCAAGTCCACTAGAATTAACTAGGAATAAAAAAAACCTAGAATTAACAATATATGTGTAGCAAATGGGCCTGCCATTTGAAGAAGATGTTATGTTTAAATGAATCTGAAATGAATTTGTGACAGCACTTTCCTTTTTCTAATGGATGGGGGCCAGCTAGACATTGCTACGTAAGAAGGGGCTGAGACTGGCCTTCCCGGGATGCAACCACCCTGGACCTTACTATTTTCTTCTGGGGTCTCCGGGGTGGTGGCCCGCAATTTTACCAGGGCAGGATGCGAGAACTCCCCACTCCTTCCCAACATGACCACCTGCGGCGGTGCCCAGGAGCGCTTCTCACCAACTCCATCCGGTGAGGAGGCTGCGGCCTTTTCTTTTTGATTCAGATCCGTGCTTTCATCACCTCGAGGCTGGACTACTGCAACGCGCTCTACGCGGGGCTGCCCCTGCTGACTGTTCAGAAGCTGCGCTACAGCTGGCGCAGAATGCGGCGGCCTGGCTGCTTAACGGGGATGAGTCGCTAGGAGCACTTTAGAATGGTGCTCCGGATTCTACGCTGGCTGCCTATAGCTTTCTGGGTACAATTCAAGGTGCTGGTTTTGGCCTTTCAAGCCCTAAAGCCTGGGCCCCGCTTATCTGCGGGACCGCCTCACTCCCCCTGTGCCCGTGTGACCCTTGAGATCGTCCGTGGGAGCCTTTTTGGAGGTTCCCCGGGCGAGGCAGGTGGCCACCGATGTTAGATCTTTTTCGGTGGCTGCCCCCGTGCTGTGGAATTCGCTCCCAGAGGAGGCTCGGTTGGCCCCCCCTCTCCTGTCATTTTGACGTTGGCTGTTCTGCCAGGCTTTTGGCAAGAGGGGTAGGGTGGGTGGGTTGTTTTTCTCCCTGCATATGGGATTTTTAACTTTTAAATTGTTTTTATTGTTTTGAATTTGTTGTTCACCACCCCGAGCTGCCTTGTGGGCAAGAGGGGCCAGATGAAAATATTTTATAAATAAATAAATGGTCTGGGCCCCATGTATCTGAGAGACCACCTTTCCTACCATGTCCAGAGAGGTTTGCACAAGATTCTGGAAGATCGGTCCATTAGCAGCTATTAGCCAGGCAGGATCAGGGAACATGACGGGAGCTGGGAGGGAAACAACAGGGAATGGATCCCCCATTGTGACCGGTTGGGTGTTTCTCCCAAGCCACCGTAATTGGAGACAGGATGCTGGGCTAGATGGACCATTGGTCTGACCCAGTATGATACTTCCTATGTCCCATTGTAGCCCCTGCGATCAGCTGGGGGTGCCTCCCCCTGGGTACCACCTGTTAGCCTTGTTCATACAACAAGGACTTGCACCAACCAAATGCCTTTTCCAAACAAAAAGGTCTTACGGTGCCTCTGTAAGGTTCATTTGAGCCTAGGCCTGAGTGTCTTACAGAGGCACTGTAAGACCTTTTTGTTTGAAAAGGCATTTGGTGGGTGGGGATAGGGTATTGGGGTAGTTTTGGGGTAGAGGTGTGAGGGGGTTGGGTGTAGGGAATGGGGAGGTGGTACTGGATGGGTCTTTTGGGTGGTTGTGTGTGGGATCTTTGTGGGGGTTATGTATTAGTTTTAATGTTTTTATGGATTTGTGAGCCACCCTGAACTTCTGGGAAGGTCGGCATATACATTTCAATAAGCAAATAAATAGAATAAGGTCCTGCATAGGGCACCTCCAATGACTCCACTCCCTCACTTCTAGGACCCTGTGTGGCTTGAAAGCTTGCACGATCTCATCAACTACACGTGGGCCAATAAAAGATAATTCCCTGAACTACTTTGTCTCCAAGTCATGAAAACCCATAGACACTGGCATTTAAAATATGTTGCAATATGCAAAGCAAGAGACACAGAGAGAGGTTTTCTAGATTAAAACAGATTTTGTTTATTGGAAAAATAAACACAGCTTTGTAATATTCCTGATAGGCTTTGTTCTTACAAAGAGGCCAAAAAAAAAAAATTCTTTACATCCAAAAAATGCCCCCACAATTCTATACAAAATAGCAGAAACCAAAAATTGGTCAGCTCCGAACAAGGCTTTTGTTGACAGTCATTAACAGCGCAGTTTCATCATGTCAAGCACGTCCATTTTTTTTAAAAATAGCCACAGTCAATCACTTTGGGTACAGTTTGGATACAGTTTGTTGTTGCTGTTTTGTTTTGTTTTTCCCCTTTGCAAAATGAAGGTTCGGTTAAGGTACCTTGTTAAAGTAATGTAGTTTAGCTTATTAGGAAGGCGGTTTTAGCAAATTCGCTGCCTTATATAAAACGTTTGTAGGTATTTATCTATTTACATTTCTCCCCCCTCTCAACTGGAGTGAAAAATGCACATCGCAAAAAGATGATATTTTTGAATTTGCAGTTCATCCGGCTCCTGCATGGAGCTGTCCACTGGCAGAACGCGCATTGGAGCTGTCCGGTCTTCAAGTGCTGAAGCAGTGTTCACTGTTAGAATAGCCCATACACCCTGGTTACTTCCTACATTTTTCAGATGTAATCAAAGCAGCAATCAACACAACGATTTTACATTGTTGCCATATCCCACCATAACTTGCACCTTTCCCTTTTGTTTATGTACATCTATCCCACCTTCCTATCTCTCCAGCAGAATAAATCAGTCAGGGAAACACAAGGCCTCCCCACAAGAAATTCCCACCACTTTCTAGATAAGAGGAACCATTTTGAATTGTGTGCAATTCCAGCAAAGTGCAAACAGATTCACCTCTGTAAATAAGCATTTATCGGGACTCTGAGTTGGTTTTAGAGTGTCCCAAATGACAGCCCCACCGCATAGTAGCCAAGACCCTTGAGTTTCTCCTCTGTCCTGGCTTTTTGCTTCAAGTGGACCTTGCTGTGTCTCTTTTTCTCATCGCTCCTGGCAAACCGGCGCCCACAGATGTCGCAGGAGAAGGGCTTCTCTCCTGTGTGGGTCCGGATGTGTGTGGTTAGGTGGTCGCTGCGGCTGAAGTTTCTCAGGCAGATGCGACACTGGAAGGGCTTGTGCCCCGTGTGGATTCTGAGATGCCGGTTGAGCTCATCAGACCTTGCAAAACTCCGGATGCAGTTCTCCACTGGGCAGGCAAAGGCCTTCTCATGAGGCTTGGGGCAGAAGCATTTGGAAGAGCATTTACCTCTGCGGGACTTCTTTTTTGGCTCCAGTAGGATGTTCGGGTTGGCAGTGGAGATTAAAGCACTGACTGAAGAGGTGGAGGAATGGGCCAAGAAGTCTGTGGTGGGGACTGATGGGGAGTTATGGGGATGGAGGAGCTCGTTTGGGTTTATCAGACTTGGCATGACTTCAGGTTGGGACAAAGAGGACTCAAAGTCTTGGATCAGCTGAGGTGGGAGGTTGTGGATCTTGGTGTCTACAAAGTCACTGGTGATTTGCATGTGGCTGCTAAGATTCTGGAAACTGTCCGGCTGGCAGCCAAATGCCAAGTTGTTTCCGAAGGAGCCCGAATCTTCGGAGAGGTTGCTTAGCTCAGACTGGCAGCTGACTGACAGCACGTTCTCAATTTTGGATGCCAGCTGATGGAACATTGTCTGACTACTGTCTGTGGGGTGGAAGGTCTCTGGCGACTGGTAGCCAGCCGGTAAGTAATTCTGTTGCTGTGTCATTGGCTCCCACTGGGAACAGGGAGCCTTGAACTTGTTCAAGGATGGGGAGATGGAGGACAGCTTGATGTCCTGCTTGCTTTCCAAGAGTTTTGCATCAAACAGACACTGCGGAGAGCCCCCTAAGTTAGGAGAGGGCTGGACTTGATGGATGTTCTCGGGGTTGTGGAAGTTGGAGTAATTCTGCTCTGGAAAAGCTGGCTGGACAGAGATATTCAGCTCTGGTTGGCAGTTGGAATAGAGGTCCAAGTGGTTCTGGATGGCCTCTGGGACAGAGTAAGGAGTGTCCAACTGTCTTTGGTGGCCTTCGGAGGGAGAGAATGGAGACAGGCCTAGGATCCCCGACATGAGGTTGAAGAGGGACTCCTGGTCATGAGTCTGCTCTGGCACCGACTTGATGAAGAAGCTACCACTGTAGCTGAAGGATGGTGAGGGTTGCCTGGCAAGGAGGAAGTAATCGGCAGGTTCGCTGTTCATGGTGGCTCCCATGAATTCACCTGGAAAATTGAGAAGGAAAAACACCTGTATGAGCATCAGCTTTGACAGTGAGAATATTGTGGCGGCTCTTTGGAAGTTATTATTAATGATTATTGTTAATTAGTTATGTAGCACCAGCAACGTGCCAGGCATTGAACAATAATTAATGAGGGACAGGTCCTTGTCCTGGGGTCATGTGTGTGTTACAATCTAGGATGGAAGTGCCATGGAAATAGAGAGCAATCCTTCTTTTTGATGAAAAGCACAATATGAGATATTAATAATACTCCAAAAGTGATATTGGTACGACATGCAGGGAGATTGAATGTCTCCCTGTCTCCCCCTATGGGATGGACAAGGGAGGAGAGAGCACAGAAAGGAGAACAGATTGTAAAACCCCTCAGGGCAAGGACCTGTCTCTAATGAAGGATTGTTCAGTATCAGAAACATTGCTGGCATGATATAAATAATAATGGCAGAAAAGGTTGGAAGGGACTCCAACCACAAAGTGTCATTGAGGGTGACTTGAAACAGACATAGTCATGTTTCTGACATTGGTCAGCACTGGATGCTCCAGGGCAAGTGTGCAAGTGACAGGACACAGATGAAGTAATCAATTCCCTGACATTCACCCCTAGTGTCTGGTTTATGGAGGCTACATCTCCAGGCAAATTATTGATTTTTTAAATTTGGATTTTTAACTCACCCTTCCTTAAAGGCTCAGGATGGTTTACTACCTTATCATCATCTATCTATCTATCTATCTACACATAAAATGAGAATATTATATACAACATTATATAACACTTCTCCCTTATCTTTCTTTATTGTAAGTCCTTTGAGGCAGGGGTCTGTCTATAAGTTTTGATTGTACCCTGCCAGATACAGGCTCTGTATCAAATTCTCCATTTAAAAACAATCCCCCCAAGGCCGATTCCCACATACTAAAAGCCTGGTTAAATAAATAGATCTTTCATTGCTTTGGGGAAATGCTTGTGCTTTGTCTAATAAATAATAATGATAACATTATTAATAAGCATCCTTATTAATAATAATTAATAGCTGTTGGAAACTGTTTCCTCTGTGAACTTAGCTAATCCTTTTGGAAATTCCTCAGGAAGGGGGGGGGGGTTGCAAGATGGCAAATAAGCATCTGAAAATCCCCCCCCCCCAAAGGGATTCCTTTGGCTCTTTCCAGAGGGATGCAACTGGTCTCTGGCACCATTTCCCTTTTCTCTTGGAAGTAACCCATCCCCCATATCCTGGTCCCTATTGTCAGCCTTTAAACCGGAGTTATCGCCTTGAACTGTTGGAAGGGGGACCCCCAAGGGTCATCTGGACGAGCCCCAGGAGGCCGATGGTTGGACTAATCAAGGCGATTGTTCTTCGCTGTCCCAGTGAAGCTCCATGCAATGGCAGCGTCCAGCTGGCTTGGGATGCTCTCTTACCTGCGAGGAAATCCTCTCTCTGTTGCTCAGCTAAAAGTTGCTGCTCCGGCTGGGCGGGCAGGCTCGGCTGGGGATCCCCTGCTGCTTTCCGATCGCCCTCCTCTTGGTACTTGGAGTAGAGGGAGTCCTGGCAGGAGAAATCCATAACGCTCAACATCGCCTGCCCCTGAGCCCAAAATATGGGGGGGCTGGGATTGGAGGGGCCGCGCCAAACTCTCAGATCGCCCCTCGCCAAGGCAGCCCCTGCTCCATCACCCCCCTCTGGAGCCTCAATCCGGGTGGCAAGGCAGGGGATTCCCCCCCAGTTCCTCTCCCCGGGGCGGGCAAGCAGCTGCGTGGATCCGGGCGCTCGGCCTGGGCTGGCTCCTTCTTGTAAAGCTCGGCGCTCGCCTCCCCCTTTTATACCTGCAGCGGGGCTGCCTCGAATCTTCCGCCGCATCCAGCCGCTTCCATTTCTGGAGTCCCCAGTGAGGCGGCGCTGACGTAAATGCCCATAGATGGACTCAGGATGTAGCCTAGGGAGTCCCAATAAGGAAATCTCTCCTGGTGACGTTTTGGCAGCTTGATTTTTATTTTCTCACACCCCCCCCCTCCCTCTCTCTCGCTTTGGACATGATAGCAATAATATTGGGGTGGGGGGGTGAGGGGGCAGTTTTGGGGAGGGGGGGGGGAATCAGGGCTCCCAGACCAGAGAGAGGCAGCCTTCTGTGGGTCAGCTGATGGGGACAGGAGCCCGGCCGCAGGTCGCCAGGGCCCCCCCACTGGGATGTTGGATGGAAAGGGGAAGAACTGGCACAGGAGCCCCAGCGCCCGGTGGGACCAGATGGAGCTGATGAGCTTCCCTGGCTGAGGGAGCTGCTGGATTGGTCTTGATTGGGGGGGGGGGATGCTTCCACATGGAGATGGGTGACTGTGTACCTGAGCCACTGCCCTGCGTGTCCACTACATGCCCAGCCCCGCCAGCTGTGTGCACACCCCCTGCCACCTGTACACACACACACACACACAGAGCTAGAGATTGATATGATTCATATCTCCTGCAAGTGGGTGTTTTTCTCTCTCTCTCCATATTTAGATGTAGATGATGGAATTGCGTGTGTGTGTGTGTGTGTGTGTGCGCGCGCGCGCGATCCACACATCCAGGCATCTCCTTCATGCACCCCCACCCCGGGCACGCGCGCACACACACACACACACACACCCCGGCGTCCCTGCGGTTCCAGATTTACATTCCAGAGCCCACACAACATCCCCCAGCAAGTCTGTGCTCCAGGGTTACCTGAGCGCACAGGCTCTGGAGTAGCCTCATTGAGTGTCCGCAGAATTGCAGCAAGCTGGCAGCAGAGGCGTGTGTCCCTTCTGCACAGACTTCTATCTAGCATGCGCAGGCAATTCATTACGGGCCACACCGATGCTGTTTACACAAATCCATGCTTGTACATCAAACATGCATAGCATTATTATTTATTAAAATTATTTATTTTATTATCCATTAGTATTTTATTATTACCAATAACAAATGATAAATATTAATCATTAAATAGTTGGGTATTTCATACATTAAATGTCATTTGAATTTATATATATATATATAAAGTGTAAATAATTTAATATTAATTTTTAAATTATTAGCTGTTATTGGGAATTTTTAATTTATTACTTAATGGTATTCATGTTGTTATCATTTATTGCTATTAAGGCTGATAATAATGATGCATGTTTTATGTATATATGTGTGTGAAAAGTGTGTTTTATGTACACATTACTTTGTACATTGCTGGCGCTATATAAATGCTTGCTAATAATAATAATGTGGGTGTGCAATGTAAAAGCATGGATCTGTGCATACAGTACTGTCTGTGTAATGTAGATACACAAATAATGCGATTGCTTGTGCATGCCATGCACGTGTGTGTGTGTGTGTGTGTAGTGGACATGTATCTCTGGGGCCACGCTCCTCAGTCCAGAAAACTCCTATTGACAATCAATGAGGCTATTCATACTGTAGTGACGTTCTTGATATTCCCTCAAGTTCAGCATCCTGGCTCCAATAGTGGCCATCAGTGGCCGCCGACGGTACTCCAGGGAGAACAGTTTGCAATTTGTGTGTGCTCACATAATAATAATAATCAATATATTTATATTCTGCCAGCAATGTGCCTGACAATGAATATCGCTAATCAGAGACAGGTCCCAGCCCTGAGGGGCTTACACTTTCAGATAGACAAGGGAGGGGGGAATATAGGGAGAGGCACATGTGTGTACACGACATGCATGAACAAAAATACGTGTGTACATTGCATTCACATAGATACATCAATAGATGCGTGTCCCCTGCACTCCTTCCCACATACATTGCACACACATCCCACACGTCTGTGTACCTTACATGCACACACATTCCCCAAACAGACATGTGCATGAACGTTACATTGTGTGCCCATCACATACATGCATATACATCACGCATGCACACGAACATGTGCGCTCCTTACATGCGCATGCATTAAACACACTTGTGCATACATAAAACATGGACATCTCGGTACATCACATGCACAAACACAACCCCCACATAGGTACATGTGTGTACAGTCCATGCATATAGACGCACACATATCCACGGCACTCCTTAACATGTTCATTGTTCCTGCATCATACACATGCATGAACATGCATCGACATGTATGTATCTGACATGCATAGACATTACATACCCAGTTCCCATAGTGTATTCCCTTCGCCTGAGAAGCTGTTTCCTACTATCCCCCCTACCCATACACTTGCTTTCACCTTGTCCTTTCTCTGTGATTCCCACCCGTGTTATTTTGTGTGTTGGCATCTCTCTCTCTCCCTATCGAACACCCACCCAGTAGTTACCTTGGTTGACGCACTCCCACCTCTCTCAGCCCGTGCAGTGACAGCGCAAGGCTGAGATGGGCCTGGGTTCATCTCCCAGTCCTGGGCCTCCATAAGGACAAAGGGGCAGGGTCTCCCCTCAGTGGCAACCCTTCCCAGGGGCCCCCGGCCAGTCTTGGACTCCCTCTGCAAAGGTGGTGTCAGCGAGCACCCGGGAGCAGCAAGCCAGGCAGGAAGTTTTAAGTGGGGTCAGGGATGGGACCCCTGGCACTTCATCTCTGCCCACTCTGAACATTTTCTAGCATCTCCCAGCCTGCTTCCAAAGGGGCCCCTTCCAGGGCCCGGGCTCCGTTGAGCCCCCTTTCTCCATGGTAGCTATGCCCCTGACTCCGCGCCTCCTCCCATCAACCTGGCCTGCGTTGGCGGCCGTTCATAGACTTTGGACTGGCTACGCTGCAGGCCTGCGGAGCTGGCACCTTTTCACCAACAGAAATTGGTCCAGTAAAAGAGATAATTGGAACTCGCCAATACAGGGGTACGGCCCGTGTTATATGGGATGCTGTCTTCAGGCTCTGATCCTGAGCACCCGCTCTATTGGCATTGGGGGCAGGATGAGGCCCTCGATGGATAGCCTTTCCGTGGGGGGATTCTGCCGCTCCTGAGCTTCCCCCTGCTCTGGCATCCCTTCCGGTGCAGAGTGCTGTTATTCCAGATTGACATTTCTCCCCAGCCTCTTATATGCCTTCTGCTATTTCTCCCCCCTGTGCCTGGTCTTTTTATTAATTATTATTATTATTATTATTAACAAACATTTATATAGCGCCAGCAGTGTACCTGGCACTTTACAAAGTAATAAAATAGACACGGTCCCTGCCCCTAGGGCTTACAATCTGAG
>QEPC01004890.1:638668-653814 GCA_003113815.1 Sphenodon punctatus | reverse complement strand
TCACCACAGTCAATACCCACATGGGGTCAAATTCAACCACGCTTCCGGACCTCCGGCCCGGACCATCTCCGAAAGCGTGGTCAAAGAGATTCCCAGCGGAAAACAATAAAAAGTAACGTCTGGATGGCAATCACTGGCGGGAATCAATCAAAATGATTCCCAGCCGGGGACAAAGCATGCAGCGTCGCTGCCAGGCAACCAGCAACAACACAGACCGCGGAGGGAGATTTAAAGGGCACACGACAGCAGCCAGGACTAGCCACCCCGGCGCCTTCCAGGTGCTTTGACCACGACCCGACCCGGGATCGGCGTAACGTCTGTTGCGCTGCCCCAGTCCGTGGTCTGCCGGTCCAATTCCCTGCCGTGGTCCCGCTCCCATCATGTCTGTTCGGGGCTTTTATTGACCGCGGGGGGTGGTTGAACGGTTCACCACTTCTGGGAATCCACTGTGGTGACTCTGGACCGCATAACGTCTGAAATCACCCAAAATGGGCATGCAGTTTCCTATTGATCACGGCCAGACTCTCTTGCTAAAGCTTGGGATAGCCTTCCTATGGAGAAACACACTGCCTTAAAACTAAAACACCTACACGTGGAAAGGGGCTGCTCCCAGTAAGTTCTGTGCATTCCCAGTCTGGGATGGGACTCTGATTTAATGGTGTTGAGCTTTGGAAGTGGGAAGAGAGATTTGCATGGTTCATACTGGGGTAGGGGAACCTCGGGTCCCTTTCCAGGTTCTGGATTTGACCCATTAAAGCAGCCCTCAAGCAGGAGCATGCTTAGGGGGAAGGGAGCAGAGATGAGGGTTATGTGCTCAAGGAGAGGGGTTGGAGCCAGGGCACAGGCCAGGGGTGGCCAAAGTTTCCAACCTGAAGAGCTCTATCCTAAACTCTGCCAAGAGCCGCACCACACCCATACCCCTGCATGCACATGGTCACAGGGCTGGATGTAGGGAAGGCAACCTTGGCAGTTGCCTAGGCGTGGCTTTGGGGGCAGGAGCCTCAGAAGTGCCTAAGGACGCAAAAATCCTACGTCTCGCCCTGCAGGGTTCCAAACCTCTCCTCGAGGAATGGCTGGCGGTAGAGCTCTGCAGCCCTGCCCGTTGAGATTCGGAGGAGCAGCTGGGATTCAGCAGCTGAGACTCGGCCGCATTGAAATAAGACACGGAACCCTTATGGCAGTGCGGGACCCGGGACAAGCACTGTACTTGCACCGGTGGAGAGCTGCACGTGGAGCGTACGATGCCGCAGTTTGGCCCCCCCTGGCATAGACTCATGAACTAACCCTCCCCTTCTTTCCCTCATCCTAACCACATGGAGAAGCAGTTCAGATTCGGGGGTGGGTTGAATCAGCTGCTCCAGATTTTCCACAAAATCTGAGCAGCCATCAAAATTTCAACCGGAATTCCGATTGACCCATTTTTTTTCGTGGCTGTAAGGGCACATGCGCAAAATGGCCGCGGGTGTACCGTGCTACCTTTTTGTGTAAGTCTGTGGCCATTTCGTGCATGCTCAAATTGGATACAAATTTTTTTCCAGTTGATTCCATCAAATTGGAACGTTCATTTGTTCCGCGTTTTGCTGGAATGGATTGAGTAACCGGATTCCGTCAGAAATGGAATCCGATTGAAAACAAAATTTCATCCCAGTTCTGATCGTGGGTCTACGGCGGGGGCGGGGAAGCTTTTCTGGTCCGGGGACCACTTTGACAATTGAGAGAAGTTCCAAGAGCTGCATTCAAGTTTTGAGGGGTGGGGGGGTGGGGGGGGGAGTGCATTCTGTGAAATGGACCCTCCTTTTCTTGATCTGTCCCCTCTCCTTGTGGGCAGGCCCTCCTCTTTCTCCATTACCCCGAGCTCAGTTTTTCTCTGGTTGGGGGTAGGAACTGGGTCCAGGAGCCAGACGCAGGAACTGGAAAGGGTCTACGTAAAAACTTGCCGTGGTCCGCATTTGGCCCCTGGACCTGAGGTCCCCTCTCCCTGGTCTATGCATGGATTCATTCCCTCTCCTCGAATGCATGCTCTGTCTGTCAACTCCTTCCCCGTGGAGCCTGTATTAATTTTCAAAGCGGCCCCTGGGGTGGGAAAAAGTCCCCCGCCCCTGGTTTATATGGACATACTATATCTCTAATATTCTGGGGGGAGGGTAGAAGGAAGCAGAATCAACAATGGAATGGGAAACCTTTTCACCTCTATGGGTCAGTTTTGTACTTGGTGAAAGTGGACAGGTCAGATGGGGTTGTGGGAGGGCAGGGCATCTGGGAGGGCTCATGGGGAGGGGAAGAGGAGGTGATACCAGGAAGCCAGGCTCCATTCTCGGGAATCTCCTGCAAGATCCCTCATCCTTTTGGGTGAGTTCCCATCTCCTCTGGGGTAGGTGGCAGTCACCCAGCCAACTAATTTTCTGGCTCCCCGCAGACCTGCCCAGCTGCTCCCATTTCCTTGCCAACAGCCTGCTAATGATGCTGCCGGAAGGGCAGCCCCTATTTGAGTGTCTGGAGTTTTGGAAAAGGGCAGAGAACTAGCTAATGTGAAAGCCACCTGCCTCTCCCTCCTGGCTTTGTAGGGGTGAGCTCATGCCAAGTGGGAGAGCAAGAAATGCACAAGGACTTTGGTTTAACCCTTGAGGCAGGACGATCCGGCAGACAGCGTAATGTGGTACTTCATGGGACATGGCATGTGGAATATTCCTATATAACTTATAAAGCTCTAAACGGTTTGTGCCTTGGATATCTGAAGGACCGTCTCTTCCACTATGTTCCGTTGTGAACTCTGAGGTCAGGCTACCCTCCTGCGAGTTTCAACTGCTCGTGAGTTTTGTACAACAAGGGTGCGCAGGGAGGCATTCTTGGTAGCTGCTCCACAGTTATGAAACTCCCTCCCCCTGGAGGTCTGCCTAAGCTTGAGCCTGCTCATCTTTCAGAAGAAATACAAGACCTTCTTGTCTGGTCAGACGTTTGGCAGATTGGGATAGGGTTGGGTGGGATTGGGTTAGAGGGATTAGGGAGAGGGTTGGAAGGTATGGGGTTTAAGGGCTTTTAAACAGTTGTATAAGTTGTATTTATATTTCTTTATACATGTTTTGTGTTCTTATATCTTTGTAAGCCATCCTAAGCCTTTGTGGGAAGGGTGGGTCAAAAAAAATATATTCAAATTTCAAACAAACAAACAAATGGGAGAACTCAATGTGTGGTCCTGGGGGATTATACATCTTCTCCCCGGGCCCTCATGTGTGGAGTCCCGCAGGGCTCCATTCTGTCCCCTCTCCTGTTCAATGTGTACTTGCAGCCTTTGGGTGAGATCGTGAGAGGGCTTGAAGTTTGCTGATGACATCTAGCTGTACCTCTCGTATTCATCGGACCTGGGCCCGGCATTTTCGGTGTTTACCCGGTGTCTGGCTGCGGTGGGGGATTGGATGAGAGTGAGCTGTCTGAAACTGAATCCCGACAAGATGGAGGTGATGCTGGTGGGTAAGGGCAAGGAGTGGAGGCCCCATCATTGATGGGGTGTGTTCCTCCCTAGTTACTCAGGTTCAGAGCCTTGGAGTCCTCCTCAGTTCACAGCTCCGCCTGGATGATCAGGTGGTGACCGTGGCGAGGAGCGCATTTGGTAAATTACATCTGGTCGGCCGTCTTGGACTGTACATCTCAGGCTCTGATCTTGCGCTCTACATGGGGCTACCCCTGGGGACGACTTGGAGGCTGCAGCTGGTGCAGAATGCGGTGGCCCACCTCCTTACGGGGACGGGTCACCGGGCGCACATAACACCGGTGTGCCGTTCTCTGCACTGGCTGCCTATAGTCTTCTGGGTTCAATTCAACGTGTTGGTTATTACCTTTTAAAGCCCTATACGGCCTGGACCCGACTTACCTGCAGGACCGCCTTGTGTCCTGGATCGGCCCCTACGGTTGGCTGGGGTTGCCTGCGCGGAGGTCCTACGGGGTTCCCTGGTGGCCATGTTTGGGCGGGCAATCTCGGTGGCTGCATCACAGCTGTGGAATTCCCTCCCGGGGGAGATTTGCCTCTCCCCGGACCTTCCTTCTGTAGACCATGTAAGACCTGGCTGTCTTGCCAGGCATTTAGTGTGGGGGACGAGTAGTGGGGGGTGGGTTTGGTTTAATTTTAAGGGTATGTTTTGTTTTTTTCCCTCTTTGGCCCTCTTTTGTGGTGGTTTTAACGTGCTTTTTAATAGGATATATATATTGTATTTTTATGTTTTATATGACGTTTTATATATATGTCGTACACGGCCCCGAGCTGCTATCTGGCAAGACGGAGCGGTATACAAGTATTATTATAAATAAATAATGCATCGCATCACGCAGTTAGGCTGCCCAGAGTGGGGTAAGGCTTCCCAGGGCATGTAAGTACATCGTGTGACTGCACCCATTAAATTGGATACCGGTCGCTGCCCCGAGAGGCCTACAATCTAGGCAAGACAAGGGAGGGGAAATGGGAGAGTGGAACATTCTCCGTCTTTAGATTGTAAGCTCTCGGGCAGGGACCGTGTCTATCTTGTTTTTTGTAAAGCGCCAGGTCCATCGCTGGCACTATATAAATGCTTATAATAATAATAATAATAACAGAGAGAGAGAGACCAGGATATATCCATGAAGTTGAGAAGTTGCAGGTACGCATTAGACTTCGTTACAAAGGACAAGAGGACCCTGAAAGATAGGAGGACAGTAGAGGGAGACACACACACACACACAGGGGGGGGGGGGGGGACACACACACATCAAATTAATAAAACTATTTATATCCCCTCTGAAAACCCTATCCTGCCTGCCACATGCTTGGCCAAACAAAAAAGTCTTACGGTGCTACGTTTGAAAGTCCTACCTGTTTTACACGATGGTTTTCTTGTTGTAACTGGCCCTGATCCCTTGGGAATGGAGTAAGAATTAAATTTGACAGACAGGAAATCTGAAGCCCCAGAGAAACGTCCTTAGTGGTGTTGCGCCTGTCGGGCCAGTGTCAGGGCAAGGTCTAGGACCCAGGTGCCCTGCCTCCACAGCCTTTAGTGTCATAGGGGCTCTGGCACGCTGGGGTGTCTTTGGGCATTTTGCCTCTCTTGGCAAAGTACTTGGACCATGGCAACATTCAAGCTTTAGGCACCAATGCAGGCCCGGCAACCTGCATTTTTTGTAAGTGTTCCTTAAAAAATGTGCATCAGTGATACCGGACCTCCCAACAAATACTTTGGACAAGCATCTGTCTGCGATGGCGTAGGCAGAGGATATCCCGCCTTGGAGCAAGGGCTTGGACTAGATGACATCTAGAACCTTCGGGTCCGTTCCAAGCCTACCCGCCTATGTTTTTATCATCTCCCTTCGCAGTCAAATTATTTCCTCTAGAAGAGGGTGATATCCACCCCACCCCCCCAGCCCGCCCCCGCTAGCGCATCCGAGCCCTTCACAAATCCAAGAGTCCTTCGTACGGATCCCTCCTCCCTTGTGAGGTTCTTTCCAGGGGAAATAATATCCTGGTGATCAAAACCCCTCTTCCCCAAAGAGATGCTGGGAATGATTCAAAGGGACTCCCCGTGGGTAATGCAAAATAAACCCTCCCAAGTGTCCCTCTCGGAGGCTAGTGGCAAGGCTCCTTTCGCTGTGATCTGCCGGAGCTGAATCTTCAAGGAGACAGCTCACGCTTTTTTAATCCTGAAGCCTTCAAACGAAAGCAAAAGCCACGCTGCGACGGGGAGCGCGGTGCCGGATTCATCCAGGCTGACTAATTTGGAAGCCCTGTCTCTGATCAGGCTTCCTTTTTCACAGCTTATCATTGATCGTTTCTGGAACGCTTTCACGGCACTGTATTATTCATGAGTAATCTTGTACCACACCACCAATGTGCCTGGCACTGAACAGTCATGATTAGAGGAGACAGGTCCCTGCCCCAAGGAGCTTCCAATCTAAAATGGACAAGGGAGGGGCGACAAGGGAGATCATAACATGGTCGGGAGAGACAGGCAGGAAGTTGAGAAGTTGCACCAGCCCCATCCTTAGCTTGGTTAAAAGGGAGGAAGGAGATCGTGAAGGATTGATGAGACAGTGACCCGCTTTGGACTGGGACACACCGGCGTGTCTGTTTTATGCGGCACCAGATGTCGGCCCGCTTCTGCCTCGGGGTGGTTAAGCCTGGGGTGTGTCCTTGGGGAAATCTGCAAGGTCACAGCCCGGGCTAAGCCGCCCTGGCTATCCGTCATGGTGGGGTTGGGGTGCTGGGACGGAGCAGACGGGGACGGCTGCCCGCTAAAGCAGCTAGGGGCGGCTAACAAATCACAAGTTCTAATCAGGGCGGCAACCGTTAATCGATGAATCAAACTGATTCATCTGTCTAAAACCGATTAAAATTTGTCCCCCCAATTAATAAGTTAGCTGCCAGGACCTTCTGACGGGCCATAGATCTGAATCCGGAAGGCAAATTTACCCAATGCATGCAAATTAGGCACATCTATGCAAAGTTATGTATATTTATGCAAATTCATGCACATTTTTAAACACTTAATTGACAAAAAGGCTTAATCGATTCATCCACTAAAAATCTAATCGGGTTGCAGCCTTAATTATAATATAAAAATATAAAATACAATAATATATGAAAATAAAACCCATGGTGGAGCATACAAAAAAAAACCCCTCCCTAAGCCACAACCCCCCACCCGTACCCATCTCCCTCACCAAACGCCAGGTGGAACGGCTGAGTTTGACATTGATGTTGAAAAAAGGAGAGGTCCGGGGCTCCCTGGGCTTCCACCGGACGGGACTTCCACAGCCTCGGTGCGGCCAACAAGAACGCCTTCTCCACAGTCACCCCCGGTGCTCCCTGATGACCTCCAGAGCCCGGGGAGTGAGGCGTTCTTGCAGGTATGAGGAGCCCGGACCGTGTAGGGCTTTATAGGTCAGCACCAACACCTTGAATCGGGCCTGGAAGACTATCGGCCGCCAGTGCCGAGAACGCAGCACCGGTGTCATGTGCTCCGGGCGGCCCATTCCCATAAGGAGATGAACTGCCAGAATTCTGCCCCAGCTGCTGTCTCCGAGCCGTCACCATGGGCAGCCCTCACATAGAGCGCGCGGCGATAGTCCCGTCTCGAGGTAATGAAGGCATGGATGATGGTGGCCAGATTGGAGTCTGAGACATACAGCCGAAGCCGCCTCACCAGATGTAATCGGCAAAACGTGCTCCTCTCCACAGTCTCCACCTGGACATCCAGGTGGAGCCGGGAATCGAGGAGCACTCTCAGACTGCAAACCTAAGGGACCGAGGAGGGACGCACCCCATCAATGATGAGGGCCTCTACTCCCTCGCCCCTACCCACCAGCATCAGCTCTGTCTTATCAGGATTCAATTTCAGATGGCTCACCCTCATCCAGTCCCCCACTGAGTAAGCACCGAGACTGCCAAGCTGGGTCAGATGAAAATGAGAGGTAGAGTTGGGTGTCATCCTCATCAGCATATTGATGACCATGCACTCGAAGTCCTCTCACGACCTCGTCCAGGACTGCGTATACACACTGAACAGGAGAGGGGACAAAACCGAACCTTGCGGGACTCCACACGAGAGGTCATGGGGGGGGGGGGAGAAGTACAGTTCCCCCACACCACCCACTGAGTTCTCCCGGCCAGGAAGGAATGGAACTATTCCAGAATGGTCCCGCCCACTCTGGCTTGGTCCGGCAAGTGCGTCGCCAACATCTCGTGGTCAATGGTCTCGAAAGCTGTAGACGGATCTAATAGAACCGGGAGAGATGACTGACCCTGGTCCATTTCACGATTAGTGCCTGATATTACCCAGCGTCCTGGAATGTTCACTTCTGGTCCCAGTGCTGACCTTTTAAAGCCCTTCACGGCCTAGGCCCTACTTATCTGGGTGATGCCCTCACTGCCTGGGTGGCCCCTGCAGTCGTCCGGGGGTGCCCTGCTGGAAGTTGCGAGTTCGGGCGGACAGGAGGGTAAATTACCACCGAGGCTGTGTATGTTCTCACGAGCAGGGATGCTCAAGGGTTCTTAACTATAGAGAGTAACTACCTCCCTCTGATTCTGCTCTGAGGAATGGCAAGAACTAGTAAGTAATGTAATCTTCGTTTTCACCCTTTCCTGCTGTCTGTGCAGTTGACTGTCAGGAAGAGGGTTTCAAATTGGCATCTCTGGGGTGGGAGCTAGCTCTGCAGTGCCACCTCTGAACCCTTTTTAAAACGAGATGCACCCACTCGTGCTCACCCAATGGACATGGGTGGATGCGTCGCGTGTGAAAGCGGAGGGGTGTGGGTGTGTGGATGCTGTCGTGAAACACGCACCTCAACCCGTTGCCTCCGCACAGAGCAACCAGTGAAACATGGACACCCCAACCCCCTCCATCCATGGCCCATTTGAAAAAGGCCTTTGAGTTTGGTCTGCGATCTGCTAATAGGCAGTCTGTTTCAGTCTTTTGCCCCTTCCCCATTGGCTCAAGCCCAGTACATAAATCTGCCCAGTAAAGGCAGGAAATTGGGTGGAAAAATGTTGTTCTTTTCTGTTTGTTTTTAGCTCTTGCTGTCCTGCCTGAGTCTGTACTCCTACCTTGTTCCTGAGCCTGCCTGATCTAATCCTGTCTGCTTGGACTCAATCCTCTCTCTTCCCCATGTTTTCCAGAACCCCATCCTGAGGTTCTTCCATGACCTTGACTGTGATCCCTGACAGAGACAGGCACCTGCAGCAGGGAACGCACGCTCACAAAGAAAATATCCCAGATGGTTGCCGAAAGCAAGCCAATCCGGGAGAGAGGTGCATGCTGGGAAGTGGGAGGACTAACCGAGGGGAAAACCAGACGTGACTGTGGCCCACTTTGTCACGCTTTGGCCCGGACCTCACCCGCACATCTGCGCAGGTGCCACCAGATGTTGGCCCAGGATTTCCCCAAGCCATGTCGGCAGCTAGCCTGGGCTGTGACCTTGAAAACCCTGTGACCCAGACTGGGCCAAAGTAGACCACAGCAGGCTATCCTGTCTGTTGCCCCACCAGCCTGCACCGCCAATAGCTGCCCGTCATGGTGCGGGGCAGGAGCTGGTGGCTGCACATTTGTTCTTCTCGGCACCCTGGTCACCGTCATGTGTATTGGGTGGTCCGACCCAGCCCAGTCCGAGTCCACCGTGGCTTTCCTCCTCCAGCTGTGTCAGGCCACTGCTGGGCTGCCGTCACATCTGTTTTTACCACCCAGAGAAAAGCCAGACGGTCTCTGAACTATGTACGCAATCTGCTAAGCAGTATCTACCACCATCCACACTACTGTCAAGCGCTTAGAAGTGGCCTTTTGACAGCAATTTGGCCATGTGAGCTAAGTGAACGTCAGCGAAGATCCTGTCCTCAGGGCTGGCACAAGCAAGGGGGGAAAAGAAACACAGAGAGAAATAGAAGAATTTCCCAAAATATGGATGACAATCCTTATTGGTTATTTGTGTTTGCATGTTTCTGCAGTTGTTTGGGGGCAGTGGGATTATATTTACGTCCCCAAATGGCAAAATGTTTTGGCAACGGCTACCCCAGAAAGAGAGAGAGAGAACTCCACCCAGCCTTCAAACAGTGGGTGTTGCTTAGCCACAGGCCTTTGCAAAGGATGCGGTTGCTATGGGAACCACATCTCAGACCTGGTACCCAAGAGTGGAGGAATAGACCTGAATGCAGAAGCTACACAGCTCCTGGAGAAGCAGCAGGGGATATTGCTCTTATGAGGTTAGCTGGGTGGAGTGTCCCAGCTTGAATACTCAACATGAGTCTGAGAAGGGGTCAGGCCTCGCTGCCAATTAGGGAACAAGAACACCCGGAGAACAGGTTCTAGGAAACTCCCAAACTATCCCATCTCTGGTAACGCCATTAAGCCAGCGCTTAGCCTTACCAGACAGGCCTGGGATTTCACTCCAGCTCTTGGGGCATCACCTTGTCTCAGACTGCTCAACTGACTCTTCCTTTCCCTTCAGGAGAACTTCTAGAATGTGCATCTTGGGGGATTCTATGGCAACTGGCATGTGGCCAGAGTGTCTGTCATTCTCCGGCACATTTCTCTGAACAGCCTTGCGGCGTCGCCAACAGAATCCTGACTTTAGGGAGGAAATAATGAGGGAGGAGAAAAATAAACAAATACCACCCATTCTTGCATCTCTGTCCCCAGTCTCTATTAAAAGAACAGAAGATGACTTTGCAGAAAGCTAACAGGAGGGGCTGGATTTCCTCAAGTTCTCCAGGAGGTGTCAGCAGAATGAAGTATCTCCAGCCACTAGGCTGATCATCTCTATTAATTATTATTATTATTATTGTTATTTATATAGCACCAGCAATGTACCTGACACTGAACAGTCATGATTAGAGGCAGGCTTACCATCTGGAATGAAATAAATGAATGAAATGAGATAAAAGAAATAAAAAAGATAACAATTTTTTTTCATGTAATGCACAATTAACTTGTGGAATTTGTTGCCAGAAGATGTGGTCAAGGCCAGAAGCATCGCTGGGTTTAAACAAGGATTGGTTCGGTCCATTAACGGCTATTAGCCATGTAGGTCAAGGGACATAACCTCTGATTGTAGGGAGCTGGGAGTGAACAGCGGGGCATAGATTGCCCCGTTGTGCACTTCTCCGAAGCAACCGAGATAGGCCACTGTAGGAGACAGGATGCTGGGCTCGATACACCATTGGTCTGACCTATTACGGAACTTCTGATGTTCTTAAATGGACAAGGTGGGTGGGGATGACATAGGGAAAGACAGATACGTTCATGAAGCTCAGAGGTTGCAAGTGCATGTGCTCACCTTAATGACAGGGGGATCCTGAAGGATGGGAGTGGAAGGTTATCGGGTACGGTATCCGTTTATTTTTCGACAGTTTAACTGCTTCATACCATTTGTCCATGTTAGCCATTTCCCCAAATCTTCCACAGTTCCCGGCTAGTTCAGTTTGCCCAGAATTCCTTTCCTTTGGTTACCCCCTAGACCCTAGTACCAGGTTTAACTCCGCTTTCCATTGGATCCCTGGTTCAAATCTGTTGGAGGCAGCTTTGCTATTGGGCAGAAAATAAACCGGAGATGACAGAATGCAGAGAAAGGGTAAGTCAGTTCTGTAGTAAATCGGTTACGTCTAGAATTGAAATGAATACTTGCCAAAAATGGGTTTACCTGACAAATTTCCAGCACCCAAATCAACTCAAAATATTTGACACTGGTGAGGATCTGATTGTGACCCAATTCGGGTACCCAGTGTTTTGGAACGTTCCAGAATGTCGACTTCTGGTACCGATTTTTCAGTTTTCCATCATCCTGATTTTTTTGGTTTTCCATCCCAATTTACTGAAAACAGTACTGGAAATGACTGATTTTTCAAGTATCCAGGTACCTGATCAGTGATTGGGTAGCCCGTCAAATACCCGAGCCCGCACTAAAAAATGTGGGCATTATCCGCGGGTAGCGAATGAGCTACCTGTTCCAGCTGTATAAAATGGTATAAAATGGTATTTCGGTTAATCGGTTAACCACTGTGGTATGCAGTTACCGATCGGTTACCTTGTAGACCATCTGGAATTTTGGTTATTCACTTTGGCTGCAGAATTAACTATCCATTTCAGCTCTAGAGAGGATGCTAGGTTCGAAGGACTATTGGTCTGACCCAGTGGGAGCATTTCTTCTGTTCTCAATGTAAGTGCATTAAAGCTGCTCTGTTACCATGGAGGCACAGGCCTTCAAAAGAATGAAAACCTGAACTCTATAGCTCCGCTCCGGAGGCCAACCTTCTCAGCCCAAGTCGTTAAGAAAAGCAAGCCCACACGCTGCAGCGTGGAGTCATTGTATGCCGAGGGCTATGCTTAGAATGGGCCTGATTAGGTTTCCTGCCAT
Organism: Sphenodon punctatus; assembly: GCA_003113815.1. Classification (NCBI taxonomy): domain Eukaryota; kingdom Metazoa; phylum Chordata; class Lepidosauria; order Sphenodontia; family Sphenodontidae; genus Sphenodon; species Sphenodon punctatus. The sequence goes on along the minus strand of QEPC01004890.1, from coordinate 641,952 downwards.
TAGAGGCAAAAAAAGAGAGAGGAACAGAACATGCTAAAAATGTGATGAATGGAAGTAGTGATTAAGGGGAGAACTGAAACTGTGCCTTCTGCTCTCGGGTAGCTCTGCGGAGTGCATGGGCGCGCTGTCCCTGGGCTTTTGGTATTGATGATTTATTTATTTGGGTGGGGGGCATGTACAGAAATAGCCTGCTGAGGAGGGCTATATTTAGAACATCATTATGTATGCTATGCGAGTACTTTAGCCTATTTATCAAAGTGTATATTGTACGGTGCTTTTGCAATTTTGTCTGACCTATGGCCAAACAATAAACTACCTACTTACTTACTATATTGAGAACGCCGTTACCCAAGTCCTGTCGGGCTCTGCCAGTTTCAGTTTGGTTGGATTAGGTAATGACTCCCAAACCGGAACTTGAACCCGGCTAACGAGCAGGTTTATGTGCTGATCCCCATGTATTACAGCCGAAAGGAATTTCCACAGCGAATACCGTCTCCTTCAAGTCTGCCTGCTTTGAATCCAATCCAACAAAACGGTCAGGAAACGCTATCCACGCTTGGTTTGTTTGGATCGTTGTTGGGGTTTTTTTGTGTCGGGGAGGTCAGGTTTTTTTGTTTTGTATTTTTGGCTCGTTTCATTTTGGAATTTTGGTTGAACAATTGAATATCTGAACCAAAGTAGCTAGTGACTGTTTCAGAAGTTACTGGGCTTGTGAGGAACCCCTCTCACCCTGACTGAAGCCCCCCTCAGCTGCCTGCCAACATCATCAGGCCCCCTCGGGACTGAGGGATGAGCATGCCTCAGCCCAGGCACGAGAATGGACGCCTTGCAGTTCTCGAGGACCCTTTTAGCTTCCATCCATCCCTTTATAAGTAGGGTTACCAGACCTTCCCTTTAAAAGAGAACACTTATGAAAAAATACATGTTACAGGGCTGCATTGGTTCCAGTGTAGCCCTGCAGCATGTATTTTTCATAAGCATCCTCTTTTAAAGGGGAGGTATGGTAACCCTACTTATAAGCCAGGCTGGCCTGCCTGGTTCCTGGCACACAGGGTACGGCGCCAAAAGAGTGATGCTGCTAAAGGATGCGTTTGGCTTATACCCTTCAGTGACAGCCATTCTCGATGTAACCAACCCAAGCGCGTGCACCTGGGACCTCGCATCTTCATGAATGTTAGACTCCTTGTCTCTCCCTCTGTTCCCCTTCCTTCGTATCCCCCCTCCCCTCCGTCTCTCAGATTGTAAGCCCTAGGGCAGGGACCGTGTCTATTCCATTACTTTGTAAAGCACCAGGTACATTGCTTGCGCTATATAAATTATTATTATTAGCATTTGTATAGCACAAGTAATGTACCTGGCGCTTTACAGAACAATAAGATAGACGCAGTCCCTGCCTACAGCTTACAATCTAATAGACTCAGAGGGGGAAGACAAGGAGAGGGGACATAGGGAGAGACAAGGGATAAAAATATTCAAGCAGATGTGAAGCCTCAGGTGCACGTGCTTGGCTTGGTTGCAGTTAGGCAGGAGTCAATGGAGAGGGCAGACAGTAAGTATTGAGAGGGAAGTTCTAACAGGCGTCAGGAAAGGCGGCAAGGAAGAGGTGGGTTTTGAGGAGAGATTTGAGGGGGCGAGGCGGATGTGGGCAGGGAGGGAGTTCCAGGCATGGGGGGCAGCGAGGGAGAAGGGACGAAGGCGGTTAGGTGAGCAGGGGAGACGAGGGAGAGCGAGGGAGGGGACAGAGAAGGAGCGGAGAGTGCGTGCAGGAGTGTGTAAGGAGCTAAGGGCTGAGAGGTAAGGGGGAGCCAGGTTGTGAAGGGTTTTGAACGTAAATACCAGGAGTTTGTGAAGGATGCGTTGGGGAAGGGGGAGCCAGTGAAGTGAGGAGAGGAGAGGAGAGGCTGCACATGGTCGAAGCGACGGGCCGAATGGATAATCCTAGTAGTGGAGCTTTGGATGGAAATAAGGGGGGACAGGTGAGAGCAGGGGAGGCCAGTGAGGAGGAGGTTGCAGTAGTCAAGGCGAGAGATGACCATGGCTTGAACAAGGGTTTTGGCTGAGGAGACGGAGAGAAAGGGGCAAATCCGAGCAATGTTGTGGAGGGCAAAGCGACAGGACTTGGCGACAGAGTCGATGTAAGGTTTGAAGGAAAGGTGAGTGTTGAAGATGAAGCCCAAGCTACCGGCTTGGGGGACAGTAACCAAGGCGAGAACAGGAGTGCAGAGCTTGCGTTGCAAAATTGTATTGTATGAATTAAGGAGGGTTTTTATTGGGCGTACGATATAGTGAATGGACTCTGGAGACAGCTACGACCAGGGGTGTAGCTCGGTGGAAACGGGCCCTGGCACAGGAGCTGGAATGCACAAGGGCAACCTAATCCCACGCGGAAATGTGTTCAACATGCCTATGGGTCCCTAAGGCGGATGGGCCCCAGTGTTGCTTAAACTGATGCACCTATCAGAGCTGTGCCCCAGACCACAAACTCCCCCTCTTTGAGAAGGGATGGGTATGAGCTTGGGTAAGAAGAAGGAGATTGGATTTTCCCTTGGGTGGTCAGACGGGGGGTTGAGGTGGGGGCTCTCAGTTATGAGTGTGGGAGTTGGTGGGCGGGGTTGGGACGGTTTTGTGTTTTGCTTGTATTTTATGAATACGTTGTAAGCCACTGTTGCAGGTCTCACTCTGTGGGCAAGTGTTTACAGGATCAAGTCCCAGAAGATGTTCACTCTGGGTAAAATCTTTAAACCAGTTTATTTACAACCACTCTGTCCCTAGCCAGGCGTCAAGACTCTGACCAGTCCTCCATCTATATTGCCATCAATTACCTCAGTATACAGGAGTCCGCAGACTACCATTCACCTGTTCATCTCCAGGCTCTAGGGTTCACTTTCGTAGGCATCTGCTCCGGGAACCTTTCAGGCAGCCTCTCCAGGTGATCTGCTCCCTGTGACACTCAGGAGCAGACTGCCCCATCTTCTTGGATGGCCTTCCTTTTATTGTCGGAGCCACGCCTCGTGTGGCCTCACTTCCTTTTCCTGTTTGGCAGCCATTTTGTATGTTCCTTCTTGGCAGGCGCCATGTTGTGGCTCAGACCTGCAACAGCCAGCCAGATTTGGGGTAGGGTGGCCAGATATGCAAATTTTAGAGGACACTTATGAGACTGTCTCTTATACACATCTAGATGTGTATAAGAGACAGGTATTGACGAGAAAAGGCCCCCCCCCCCCACTGATGCACAACCTCACCCAGCGGCTGCGTATACACACTGAACAGGAGAGGGGACAAAA
>QEPC01004890.1:619203-629267 GCA_003113815.1 Sphenodon punctatus | reverse complement strand
CCCCAGTCACCTATGTCCCTGCCTAGAAGTGGCTCTGAGGAATAAACAGAACAGGCTAAATTTTTTCTTTCTCATTAGTTATTATTCAGTATTTGCATAGCACCAGCAATGTACCTGGCACTGAATGATCATTAATTAGAAGCAGGTCTCTGCCCCGAGGGGCTTACAGTCTAGGAAAGACGAGGGAGGGGAGTCAAGGGAGAGGGCCGGGGAACATAGGGGGAGAAAGGGCAGTCATGACGGTGAGAAATTGCAGGAGAAAGGAACTCTGAGTGACAGCACAGTAGAGGGAGCACTCATGAGCAGTTGTGGGGTGAGGAGCTAGGGAAAGCCTGACAAAAGAGGCAGGTTTTCAGGAGGGATTTGGAGGAAGGGAACTGAACAAATGGGTTCAGGGTGGGGAGTTCCTGGCATAAGGGGCAGCATGGGAGAAAGGAGAGAGCAGATCAGGTGAGGGTGGTGGGAACATAGCAGGAAAGAAATGCATAAAGATAGGGGGGAGCAAGGCCGTGAAGAGCCTTGAAGGAGAAGACCAGGAGCTTGTGCTGGATGTGAAGGGAGAGAGGGAGCTAGGGTGGGGGGGTTGAACACGATCAAAGTGGCAGGCAAGATGGAAACACTGTAGCAAATTTGCATCCAAATGACAGAGCAGAATGAGGCCCCGTGCATCTCGATGAAAACAAAATTAATGTTAACATAGAGGACTGCACGGGGCAGACATTGCTGGTGGGGAAGTGTGTATTGTTTCCATAGAAACCCCTGACAACAGAATCTGACGCGGCCAGTTTAGCCGGGTGTAAACCCACACTCTCTCTCTTTGTCTTTTAAGGGCAGATCGTAAGAACTCAAGACAACACGGGGATGGGCAGCTTGACTGGGGGGGGGGGGCGCGATGTGCCGTGATGACAGGTGCAGGCTCAGCATGGCTGGGAACTAAAAATAAACCCAAGAGGAAGCCGTGTCTCTTCAAAAGCGTCTCGTGAGGGAATGAGATGGGTTTTCCTTGCAGCGTTCCCAGAGCAGGCCTGGTCTTTGGTCTGTGTGGGCACCTTGTCCTCCAGGAACAGCATTGGTTTCTCCTACAGTCTGGATCAGGCCCGAGCTGGTCCCAAATCTGGTTGCATTGGGTCCAATTAGAACCCGGGCCCCATGAAACCAAGCGCTGCCATGTCCAGGCCTGGTGTGTCTGACTGTGACGAAACAGGCGCTGGCCCTTTTAAGAGGGCCTGCTCTGCGTTTTGGGCCCGCCCCCTTCTGGGTCTATAAGAGCAGCCAGGCAGTCTCAGTCATTCCGTGTTTGGCCACTGAGCTGGAAGGGCCTGGGGTTGGGTCCTGCTTGGAACAGGCCAGGGTGCTAAAATCCTGAGGGGCCTTGGGCCAGTTGGGGGTAAACGTCCTGTCGGGAGGAGAGGTTCTTTGACCTTCTGGGGTTTTGCTGCTTTTCTGACGGTTGTAGTTAAGTTTCGGACAATAAAAAGGGCCCTGGTGGAAGGGTTCCAAGTGAGGCTTCTGTTTTAGCTGCTGGGGTTGGTGAACAACCCCTTACTGGTCCACAGCGCCCCCTCCCCCTTAAATGCCGTGACATCCTGGGGCTCCATAAGGGGCGGTGCCTCATCAGAAAAGGGCAGGGCCCCCTTTTAACCTAGCCACAACACCTCTTATAGAGTGCTGGGGTGTCCTGGATCTACATCAGAAATGGGGTGGGGTGTAAGACTTCCCTTGTCTTTTTCCACTGTGACCACGCCCTGTACCGCCGGTTTCCTTGGGGTGAGCCTGGGGTGTCATGGCTCTATGCGAGGGATGGGGGTCTCCCACAAGTAGAAAACCTGGTCTGGCTTCATCAGAGGCTGCTTGTGGCAGGTCAGAGTTCTTGAGGGCGACTGGCCCTTTAAGGGGGTTAGCACCAGCATGGTTGCAGGCACTCTAACAGAGGAAGGACTGTGCTTAATTGGACTGCACCTGTGTAAGGGCATGGCACCAGCCAGCCCTGGAGAGCTAAGTCTGAGGGGAGCTTGGTGCGCAGGATGACTCCAAGGAAGCAGGACCTCTGAGAGAGAGAGAGAGAACACGAACACGTTCCTGCTTAGAGAGGTAACGGCCAGAAGGGAACTAGCTGCAAGGGCTTGGGGAAGGTTCAGAGCTGGGAAGCCTGTCTCATGGGTCGGGTGAGCTGTAGGGAGCGGCTGAGGGAAAGGTCCAAGCCCAAGACGGTGGTGTAGACTGAGAACCACTGAGAGTGTGGAACAGTGTGTTTAGAGGGGCTACTGGTGGAAATATATAAATAAAGAGACTTTGTGAGCAGATTCCCCCAGTGGAGACTATTGTGTATTGGGCCCTGATCCTGAATGAATTATTGGGAGGGGGTTAAAGGGTGACTCTGCTACAGTGCTCCTATCTAGGGATCTGGACCAGAGAGGGGCAGTTAGGTTCCACTGGGTTTGAGCTGGCTCACAGGTGTCGGGAAATAAATGTGTTTGTTGTTCCTCAGTTTGCTCCAACCAGAAGCCAAGGTCACCAATTAACAAGCCAATGTATGTGGGTACAGCACAATTTTATTGGAGACACATAGCACCTGGACATGGCAATATTACCAGTTAAAAACCTCAGGAAGCTAACCTAGGATATCTTACGTGTCCGAGGCCACGGTCAGAGACATGAGCTGGTTCAGAGGAGGAGCGGAGGGGGCCAGGAGATAGGTGGAAAGGAGTCTCTGGATCTTTGAGAGTGACGGAAAGGATCAGCAGCCCATGAGGCTCAGCACACTCACAAGCGCTGAGATAGAGATTAGGTCCTTGGTGTTCTCTTTTATAGTTTTACTCTAGGCAGGTTTTTGGTTGTTTATTACAAATACATGTTGCAGGGTCCCTTCATTACACCATCTTCTTTGAACGTGCCGGGTGAGGCAATTAGCTGACCATGTGTTGGCTTTATCTGTATTTTATCACTTGGAACATCCTGCCTCAGAGCAGAGCAGGCCTCTCTGAATATGTGTTAGCCAATTAAAGTTCATTGGCTCTTGGAAGTTTTTCTCTACTTTCCAGTTGCTGATCTGGTCTGCTTGGGGGCAAACTGCCTTCCTTTCAGGCCTCCCTTTTCTTATCCGAGATAATGGCCGTCTGGCCTTATCTTTCGTTCTTGACCAGCTCACGTTCTCTGCTGGAGTGTGGGTTCCTGGAATTTGCCTGGTTACTGCTTCCCATAATCCTACTTGACTAGGGCCAACCTTAGGCTTCTACATCAAATTACAGAAAACAATCCATTTTATACCTTTAGTGATCATAATAGTTCAGCCCCAGAAACATCCTTCAAGTAATTATTTCGCCTAGTCCTCAGAGGGACCCCTTTTTGGCTGGATGATGCAGATTGGCCGTAACACTTTTCATCTTGATGAGGTCTGGAGAAACTCAGCCCAACTAATCTTTCCTATTACTCTGACCATGACCAAACTGCCTAATTATTTCATAACACAGGCATCTAAGCTGTGTAATTCTTGCAGCCTCCCACGGCACCTTCTTGTCACTCTGTAATGCAGAATCATAGAGCAGACCCGAAAGGTTGGGCTGAGGGCTATTGTGAGATGGTGGCTGAGAAGGCGCTAATGAATGTAGGGGCAGCTGTGGCTAGAACGTGTGTGGATAGGCACAGAGGTAGGACTCCCTCCTCCCCTTAAAGGGCATTGTCCTTGACAGCAGAGCATAGGCATGAGTTGAGCTGAGTGCCAACAGGTGGCTTTCCCCCTATGTCCCTTCATGGCCTATGAGGTCAGACGAGGGCACCCTCTTGTGAGTGCCAACTGCCTGGGAAGTTGTTACAACGAGGGTGCGCAGGGAGACGTTCTCGGTGGCTGCCCTACAATTATGGAACTCCAGTCCCTCCCCTTGGAGTTCTGCTTAAGCCTGCTCGTCTTTTGGAGGAGATGTAAGACCTTCTTGTTTGGCCAGGTGTTTGACAGGCAGGGATAGGGTTGGGTGGGCTTGGGTAGAGGGGCCTGGGGAAGGGGATTGATGGATGGAAGGTGGAGATAAAGGATGGGGTGGGCTGGGTGGCCGGGACGATGTTGGGGTTGTATTTGATTGTATTTTATATTTTTAATGTTGCGAGCCAAAATGTAATAAATAAATATTTTTTGGTGGAGAGATATCCCCCACGCATCTCCTTTCTGCAGGCCCATCTCNCCCCCCCCCCCCCGGTGTAACCCTGCCCTTTGAATGACATCCCAGTGGCCCCAAGGGAGGCACGTTAGAAAGGAAGTGAGGCAATCCCTGTAGCTCACCCCTTTCCGACATGGCCACTTGCTGCCTGCTGCCCCACAGACGTCTCGATTCTGTAGGTTATCCAGCTGTGCACAGCATCTTGGGAATGGAAGCTCTGTTTGCATCCCTGCATAGGTGCTACAGGAGCTGCTTATCTATGGGACGGGCTTCTCTAGTGGGGCCTAACCCTGCCAGCCCCAAAAGATGAGCCCCCATTGGCGGATCTGATTGTCTGCGTCGGAGAAATCCAGCTGAGAGGACCCCTTGAAGTCAACAATGCAGCGCAGCCCCCATTGTTGTATTGAAATATGTACACAATGAATGAATGCCGCTCGGGTATATTGTAAGGAAGAAATGCGCTGCCCTGACCTTGTTTGTGGTGGCGGTAATTATTGATTGCGTCCCAAGCTGCATCCCCACCTAGCTGCCAGACCGATGGGAGAGAGAATGAGGGTGGAGGGGGAATGGAGGGGAGAGGGGGGTTCCTTTCAAGCTGAATTATATGTTTGATATTTAATTATTCAGGGTCAATTGTGAGTGATTGATACGGTCTGGTATATGGAGGGTTGCTCCCTGTCCCAGGGGGGAAAAATTGGACAGCGCTTATTGGCAAAAAGTTGCATGTGCCTTATGCCAATTGATGCAAACTCAGACTGGCTCATTGCCTGACACTGGGCTTATTTTCTAACCCTGCAGTGCTCCTTGAGACAGACACCCTCCACAACTCTGCACAAGGCCACTTTCCAGACACATTGAATCCCGGTCATCTGCCAAACTAGGGTCAAGCACCTGGGGCAGGGATCGCTGAGAGTAGGGAAACCAAACACGGTAAAATCGAAATCCAAGGAGAGCTGAGGTCCTGGGCAGAGTCGATGCTGGGTCAAACTGAGAGAATCAAAGATACAACGAACCCAGCCTCGGGATCCAGGATCAGAACCAGCGGTCTTGGGGCCCTGGAGGAGGCTGAGACCATGGAGGCTGAGAGTTGCAGGCGGGGAGAGTGCCCCATAGAAATAGCCCATTCCAGGCCCTCGGGAGCACACTAGTCCTAAGGCTAGGCCTCCCTGTAGGGCCCTTCCGACCACCGGGCCTGGCCTCGGCCCCCATTGGCCCTTCTTAAGGCCGTCTCTGCTGATTGGAGCCCTTTCTCCTGATTATACGGGCCTGCTTCAGCACCCTGCCAATCTAATGGTACTCCCCGCCCATTGGGCCCTGATTGGCTCCTGCTTACATAAAAACCCACTTGACAGGAAGGGGAAGCCAGGCAGAAGAATTCCTAGGCCTGTGCCTAATGGCTCAGCCTGTTTCCTAGGCTTGTCTCCCTCCTGCCCCATTCCCTCGGCTCCCTTTTCCAGCCCTCCCTGCTCCTATTTGACTGGCTCTTCATCTTTGAGGCCTGGCATGTTTTCAGACTCTGCTCAGTGGATGGTCGCTAGGCTTGACTCCGTGGCTTCGACTTTAACCGCCCGGCTTGGACCAGACCCAATCCTACTTGGTCCCTACTTGCCTGCCCTGATCTTGACTCACGCCTGGTTTCGATCTTGCCGCAACTCTGCTGGAGTCCAATTTTGGTGCCTGACACTGAGGGACAGTCCATTATCGGGGAGCCACGCTGGACATAAAGACAAACCAAGATCCTGTCGGGGCCCAGCTTGAGTTGGACATTTGGACCAAGCCCAGTTGCATGGGGCCTATACCTGCCCTGAACCCAATGGACTTGGCCAGGCTTTTGTGAGCCTCGGCCCAATGTCTCTAGGTATTTCCACTGCCCACAGAGTGCTGTGACAACACAGTGCTCCATGATGGGGAGGCCGTGGAGCTGGGCTACCTGGATCCCACAGCAAAGTGGCCAGCTTTCACAGTTTGGCCTTGAGACTTCCATAGGCCAACATAGGAGTCTCTGGGTCAAACCACACGAAGTAGCAACCCTAGCCCACACACCAGAGCCAAAAGGCCCAGGCTCCAGAGGAGCTGACGTTAGTACCGGTGGGAAGATGGCGTGGCTTCCCGAGGTGGTGGTAGCAGAGGAAGTCCCAAAATTTAGTCTCAGGAAAATCACAGCAATGCCACCCTCTTCATTTAGCAAACAAGCAGCACAGCAAGGGTGGCCAGCTATGCAAATTTTATTTATTTATTTAATTTATTTAAATTATTTTTTCCCCACCTCTTCTGCTCATGCAGCTTGAGGCGGCTTACAAACCTATTAAAATATCAATTAAAAATAATAAAAAGTAACGTATAAAATCCATAAAACAGATCAAATAGTGGGAATTGCATAAAATACTAAAACCTCAACCTCCCTCCCCACCTTCACCCATCTCCCTCACCAAAAGCCTGGCAGAACAGCGAGGTCTTGCACTGACGTCGAAATGAGGCGAGGTCCGGGACCCCCACAGCCTTCCACAGTGCAGCTACCAAGAACGCCCTCTCCATCCTAGCCCCCCGGACCACTCAGGGGACATCGAGGAGTGTGCTCCCAGGGGTCGATCCAGGACACGGACAGTGAGGCGGTCCCTCAGATAGGTTGGGCCTAGACTGTTAATAGGGCTTTATAGGTAAGTACCAACACCTTGAATAGGGCCCAAAGACTATAGGCAGCCAGTGCAGAGCACGGAGCACCGGTGTTATGTGCTCACAGTGACCTGTCCCCGTAAGGAGATGGACCACCGCGTTCTGCACTGGCTGTAGTCTCTGGACCGTCACCAAGGGCAGCCCCACATGGATTGTGTTGCAATAGTCTAGCCTTGAGGTGAGGAAGGCATGGATGATGGTGGCCGAGATGTACCGCTGAAGCTGCCGCACCGGATGTAATGGACAAGAAGCACACCTCGCCACATCCGCCAGCTGAAGATCCAGGTGGAGCTGCGGATTGAGTAGCACCACGAGACTCCGAACCTGGGAGAGCAGAGAGGGACGGACCCCATCAATGATGGGGGATGTCACACCCGCCACTGTTTTAGAGGGCAGTTATGAGAAATACTGGTTGCAGGGCTGCATTGGAGCCAACGCACAGCTCTGCAACTTGTCTTTATCATAACTGTCCTCTAAAATGTGTGTATCTGGCCACCCTATGTACAGCACAGGCCATTCCTTTAGGCCTCGGTCCTGGTCAGTACCCTGGAGAGCTCCCAGCGTTCCGGTAGATCAGCCAGAGCCGTATTCTCTGTGAGATCTCCCGGTACTGACTGTCTGAGTCACCACAGCTTCAGTTTCTTATAGTCCCTGGAGGGGCAGATCCAAGGCACGGGCCACTGTTACTTACATTTTATTTTGTTCGTTTATTTGTTTATCATTTTTATCCCGCCCTTCCCTGAAGGTGCAGGCCGGCTTACTAAAAACATAAAATATAATTAAACAACATTAAAATACAATTTAAAACACCCGCTCCGCAAAACCTACCCACACCAACCCCCCCCACCAACAACCTCCCACCTAATCCCTATCCCCCCCTGCCCCAACACTCCCTACCCTCCAATCTTCCTCCCTAAATTCTACCACCCGATCCCATCCACCTCTATCCTCACCCGCCCAATGTCCGGCCAAACAAGAAGGTCTTACAACTCCTCCGCAAAATGAACAGGGTCAGGCCGAAGGATCTCCATGAGAAGAGAGTTCCATGACTGCTGAAGGCCCTGCGCCCGACCCTTTACAGTACCCGTGTATAGATTAAACTAAAGGATTGAGGCACTGAATCCTCTCGCTTGTGGAGGACTGCCCCAAGGGTCTGGGTACAGTAGCCCTGCCCCAAGAGTAAGCAGCCACCCATTGGGGACCCCCAACTGCGTTATCATAGAATAATAAAATTGCAGAGTTAGAAGAGAGCTCAAGGATCTTCTAATCCAGCCTCCTGCTCAAGGTGACAGAGGGTCAAGCCATTGTTGACATCCCTTCCACCCTACAATCCTATGAATGTTTTTTTAAATTATCTCGGTGGACTGATGCTTATTTAGCCCCACTCTTAAGGGTGTGTGTGTGGGGGAGGGGGATGCCCTGTGTTGGACTTGGATCTGGGAAGCCAGGGTTCAAATCCTGTCCTACCCATGAACTCACTGAGTGGCCTTGGGCAAGTTACAACCTCTCAGCCTCCATTTCCCGTCTGTAAAATGGGAATGGGTGTGTGTCTGTTTCTCCCTGTGTTCCCCTCACCCTTGCCCAACTTAGGCTGTTTTAAAATGAGCATGGCTGGGGAGGGGGGGGTCCATGTGGCACGTGCGCTGAGCGGGATGGTCACGGACTGCCTGCCCATGTGGGGAGGGATTCAAACGGGCCAGGGATGCGTGTGCGCCCCCTTTAGCCTTCCCCTGCATGGAGCAGTCTGGATTTTTCTCTGCTGCGCTGTGAGTGGCCATGGCCGGGTCACGGGAGTGCGCACGCTCCCCATGCTGCCTTCAGACAGAGGTTTGGAGAGGCACCTCCATTTAAAACTGGCTTTAGATTGCAAGCCCACTGGGCAGGACCTGTCTTTGTATAATAACAACTGTAAAGCACCAGGCACCCTGTGCTGGTGCTATAAAAATGCCTAATAATAATAATAATAATAATTAATAATCTCTCATTTGAATCCAGCCTATCAGAGTTCCCAGGCAGCACTATGCCTGCTCCCAGGGAGAAGAGAAGTTTTCCTTTTAGGAGTGGACTCGGAGGTGTGTGTGAAGGGGCTGGAAGGTGAGGGCGCTGATTTAATCTGAAAGCTCCCCTCTCTCCTCGTGGCCTGTCACGACCTCTACGGTCAACTGGAAGCACTCTCCGGCAGGTACCATCTGCCGTCCAAATTCAGACAACGAGGACACGCAGAGAGGCGTTCTCGGGGTTTGCCCCATAATTACAGAACTTCCTTCCCATGGAGATTAGGCTGCATTCACATCGGCGGCGGTGGGACCCGCGAGGGAAGAATCGGCAGCGGGGAGGAGCTGAGGAGCAGAAGAAGAGCCGGTGCGAACGGGCATGTGCTGCGGCTTCCCTTGCGCACATTAGGGTGCAAAGTCCTGCCCTGACTTGCGCGGGGGAAGCCGCGGCAGATCCCCGTTTGCACCAGAGGGAAGCTGCGGCAGATCCCTGTTCGCACCGACTCTTCTGTTCTTTGGCTCCTCCCCGCTGCCGCGTCTTCCCTCATGGGTCTCCCCGCTGCAGATGTGAATGCGGCCTTAATCTAAGTCCAAGCCTACTAATCTTCTGGAGGTGACGCGAAGACCTTTTTTGCTTGGCCAGGCATTTGGTAGGTGGAGCTAGGGGAGTGGCGGGTAAAGGGATTTTGCTTGGTTTTATTTGGGTATTTTAATACTTGGTTTTATTTTGTGTATCTTTGATTGTTTTTTATGTATTTTAACCCACCTGGAGCCTCCATGGGAAGGGTGGGAGAAAGATAAATAAATAATTTGGCACATTCAGGAGTGTCTTGATATATGCTGTCCCGCACCTGTGTCCCTGGTTCCATCTCCTCCAGCCCCAATGGTAATTGTAGGGACCAGCTGCCACTGCGTTAAAAAGCTTTCATTTATTTTCCTCACTCCCTTTTAATGTAAATCTGGGTGAATCCATAAATGCTTTGGCATTTACAGAACTGGTTCTTGTTGTTGTCCCCCCTCCCCCCCAAAGTATCACACACCGTTAATCACCGGGTACAGTGAATGCAGCGGAAGCAAGGAAGGCTGATGATTGCAGAGGAGAACAAGGTGGAGATCAGCCTTTGCTGATGCAATCCATGTCCCAGGCCTCGTCTAACCACCCCCCGGGAAAGTCACATCCGTGCCAGCAAGACGTCAGCTCGCTGCACATTCTTCTTTAAAAAAATAAAATAAAATCAATAATAAG
>QEPC01004890.1:585795-610811 GCA_003113815.1 Sphenodon punctatus | reverse complement strand
GAACCCCCCCAATCAGGGGGGCCACCACCCCCTTAGCTCTTCCCACCAACAGCACCTCCATCTTATCGGGGTTGAGTTTCAGTCTGCTCAGCCACATCCATTCCGCCACGGCCTCCAAACATTGGGATAGCAACGAGACAGCAGGGTCTGGGTCAGTGAAAAAAGAGAGGTACAGCTGAGTATCATCAGCATACTGGTGACACCGCACCCCGAACCCTCTCACAACCTCCCCCAAGGGCTGCATATAGATGTTAAACAACAGCGGAGTCAAGATCGATCCCTGCGGAACGCCACACGGTAAAGCGCGGGGGCACTATGTCTCCTCCCCCAACACCACCCGCTGGCTCCTCCCCGAGAGGAATGAGCGGAACCATTCTAGAACGGTCCCGCCCAGACCCCCCAGGTCCCGCAGCCGCCTCAGCAGCAGCCCATGGTCTACAGTATCAAAAGCAGCCGAGAGATCTAGCAGGATAAGAAATCCCAAAGGTGCTCTACTGCATGCATAGAATCTTGGACAGCTGCCATGTAGGGTGTCAGCGGACGGCATGATAAATGCAGGCTAATACAATGCGTGTTGAATTCAATGATGTAGAGAAAATAGGGTTTGCTGTGTTGGTCCCAAATAGAGGCAAAGGCCCCTGGGGGGGCAGGCTGTGTGCGCGCGCTGCTGCAGGGACGGGGGTACAGATGGGTGCACTCCCCCCCACGCATCTCCACGCACAGAGCAACCTGCGTGGGGGGTGGGTGGGGATGCATAGATCACAGGGGTACAAACCCACACACCTCCACCTTTACATGGGAGGCTCCTCCGCGCAGATGATGGGTGTCCATGTGTGGGAGCGCTTCTCACGTAAAAAGGACCAAAGTAGTAAAGTAATCTCTCTTTTTTTTATTGAACCAACTCCAGTTGGGGGAGGTAAGCAAGTTTTGGGTCCTTCATCAGGCAAGTCTGGGGTTACCTGACGAAGGACCCTGCGAGCTCCGAAAGCTTGCATACCCCCCACCGACTGGAGTTGGCCCAGTAAAAGAGATCGCTTTACTGCTTTGTCTCTGTTGCCTTGAATTCAATGAAGTCATCTTGCGCCTGAAGCTTCTTGAACAAACGTTTGGTGATTGCAGCTACCTGATGGTAACCTCCCTCCAGCTGTTCCCCAGATGATCCCCCTGGGTGCAGTGCCCATGGTGGGGGAGAGAGAAGCTGGCAAAGGGTGGTGTCAGTCCAGAACAGAAACTGCTGAGACTGTGGGGGCAAAGCTTCATTCCAAAGAGAATCCAACGGCAAAAGTACCTCCCCTGGGTCAGTCCTGGGGATGGAATTTAGTTTTCGACGATCCATTTCAGTGATACACGGAATGAATGAACGTTGCCATTCCGTTTTGCCAAAATCGATCCAAAAGGTTTTTTCACCCGTTTTCCGTAGGCTCAAAATGGCTGCAGCTGCACCAGACTAGTACATTGTGCTCTATGACGGCTGGCGTGTTCTGCAGGCGCAGCTTGGGCCACAGCTATTCAGGATGGTTGCAGCCATTTCATGGTACGGCGGCTGCCATTTCACCCAGGGGCAAATTGGAATTACTGTTGAAATTTTGATTGCCATTTCGATTTCATGGAAAATTTCCATGGAACTGAAATGGCCAGTTCAACTCACCCTAGCCAGTCCCCCCTACTTAGGATGGTCAAATATGCTACCCTACCCCTACCCGTTTCTTCAAATTCTGTCCTAGCCATGAGCTCACCGGGTGGGCTTGTGCAAGTTGCGATCTCTCAGCCTCAGTTTTCCATCTGTAAAATGGACATACTTCACCAGATTGTTGTGGGGGTGAACTAGCTAAGGTTTGTCTAACGTCTAGCACTCTGAACAGTGAAAACACTACAGAAATGAGACAGTGACGTTGCAAGACTCTTGCGGGTCCAGGCTCATGCTCCAGTTAAGGGCCCCCAAAGCAGCGGCCCTTTCAGGGCCCCCAGACAGCCTTGGTCTTCCTTGAAAAGGTTGTACTGCTGCCCTCGCTTCCAGTGAGGCCCCCTCAGAGTGGCAGGCACCTCACCAGGAAGGAAGCATTATGAGTCGGTGCGGGGTCAGAGCTCCACCCCTGCCCAGTCTGAAAACTTCCTTCTTGGTAGGGCCCTTTGCAAGCGTGCTGCCAGAAAATGGTCAGAGTGGGTGGGGGCAGAGCAGAGTGGGTGGGGGCAGAGCAGAGAGGGTGGGGGCAGAGTGTTGATCCAACCTGCTCTGAAAATTTCCTAGCGGTGCTCAAGACACTTGTGATTAGGTACCCCATAGAACTGAGGGCCCAGGCCCAACTGAGCCCCTCGCTCCATGGGAGCTAAGCCCCTGACGGAGTGATCCAGTTCCTACTACTCACTGCAGGTCTCTGCTGCAAGAACCCCAAACCAGAACTTCTTCTTCTTCCTCCTCCTCGGCAGCTTCCATGGGAAACACCAGCCACAGGAGTCTGCCTCGTCTCCACATCCAGCCTCTCACTGCCTGAGATCTCCACCGGCCTTCCGGACATTGCCGGATGGATGGCAGCTCCCCAGCATGACCAGAACTGATCTCCCCTCTCTGCCACTATGGACAAGACTATCCCCTACCCCATAGCTAGGGAGGACTGATCCCCCAGGGGTTCCCCCGGGCAGCCCTCAGCCTCCCCTTCTCTGGAGCTTTGCAGGGAGTCCTGGCTGGCCTCCCCTCTGGACCGGGGAGGCTGCTTGGCTCGAAGCAGAGTCACCTCCTGCTCTCCCGGCCTGTGCTTCTGCTTCCAGGGCCCCGGGGAAGTGTGGAGCAGCTGACTGGCGGCGGGGTGTGTGTGTGTGTGTTGCAGGGCACCTGCGACGGGTGCACCCACTCCTCCAAGCCCATTCCAGGGCTCCATCTCGATGGGGCCCCACGTCCCACAGACGCCAAGCCGACTGCTGAGGCCCCCCAAAATAATGGGGGGCCCACGGCCTGGGCTCAATTGCGCTCCCTTGTGCCGCTGGAAATGACTAACAGGAGAGGATTTCAGCCCCCAGGCTCTCAGGCTAGAGTTGTCACCTCTGCAAATTTTTAAGGAACACTTATGAAAAAATACATGGTGCGGGGCCTGCATTGGTGCTAATGCAGGCCCCGCACCATGCATTTTTAAAAAGTGTTCCTTAAATTTACATAGGTGGGAACGCTAGCCCAGGCCAACCTCTTTCACGCCCACTAAATCCCTTTCTATTTCCTGGGTTCAAATTTAGCACCTGCCCCAAAGAAGGCCACGTTCCAGCTCGACCAGGAGGATTATTAAAAGCAGCTGATTTAGCAATTCAATGACTATTCCCTAGAGAGCTTTGCCAGGAACGTTAACTTTCAATTGCAACCCTCTTGATTTAATTAAAGGAGAAAAAAAAAAACCACCTTAGGCCTCCAAACATTATCTCGGCAGGAATGTCCATAATTAGTTGTACATTTTCCGCAAGGCACATCCCTCCCCCTTCTCCAGTTCTGCCAAAACGAAGAGAAATGCTCGGAAAAGCTCTCATCCCTTCCTAGCGCTTTCTGCTCAAGCCTTAGAGACGTTGTGTGGGTAGATTTAATAGGCTCTCGCTAGCAACTGGCTGAGGGTGAGGATTTCATATTGCATGAGTCAAGCTATCGGGCTCAAACCTGTCAGCAAAACGTCGTCGTTTGCGGGAGGCATGCCCTTGGATGTTGCTTGGAAGAATGTTAATGCGATGAGAGAGAGAGCAAAGCTTCGGGCCCAAGAGGGTAGCAACCCCATCTGGAGTTTTGTGCCCAGCTTGGGGTGCCTCATTTTAACCATCGTAGACTCCGAGGCCACTCTTACAGGAGCGGTCTTTTTGAAGGCGCATTTGGGAAGCCTCAATATCAGGATTTCCCAACTGCGCCTTCAAAAAGATCACGCGAGCCACGATTCCTATGGCGGACGGCGACTTCCGGTGCATCTAAACGCACCCCACATGGCTTTTCAGGAAGCGTGTTCTCCAATGCGCGTCATCCCGCCCCTTGTGTAAAAGTGGCCTCAGAGCTGGAAGACACCTAAGAGGTAATCTAGTCCAACCCCTCTGCTCAATGCAGAAAATCCACAGCAACAGCATCCCGTCCAGCCTCTGTCTGAAACCCTCCAGCGATGGAGAGCCCATCGCCGCCGTAGGGCGGTGTCTGTTCCACTGTCAAACAGCCCTTCCCGTTAGGAAGCTCTTCTTAACGTTTAGCCGAAATCTGCTTTCTTGTCATTTGAACCCATTGGTTCGAGTCTTGCCCTCGGGGGCAACAGAGAACAAGTCGGCTCCATCTTCTATCTGACAGCCCTGCAGATATTTGAAGATGATGATCCTGTCTCCCCTTGGTCTTCTCTTCCCCAGGACATTGACGAATCGGAGTGGGCTGCAACGGGGATGGTAAAGGGTCTGGAAAGCAAATCTTACGAGGAAAGGTTGAAGGAACTGGGTATGTTTAGCCAGGGATCGGGAATCTCAGATCTAGGGGCCAAACACAGACCGTGGCTAGTTTCTATAATTTTTTATTTATTTATTTATTTATTTATTAGCATTTTTATGCTGCCCCCTCATGCCCATGGGATCTTGGGGCGGCTAACAATACGGTAAAACAATAAAATACATTAAAAACCAACATCACTTTTAAAAAAATTAAAAACCCCCAACCCTAGCCCTACCCTCCAATTCCCCNACCCCCCCGACCCTACCCTCCAATTTCCCAAATTCCCCACCCCACCAATCTCCCCCATTTATCCCTCCCTCCCCCCCTCCCCTCCAAAGGCCTGGGCGAACAGCCAAATCTTGTATGCCTGCTGAAAGGTGAGCAGACCCAGGGCCGGGCGGGCTTCCTTCGGAAGGGAGTTCCACAACCGCGGCCCGACCACGGAAAGGCCCCTTTCCAGTTCCTGGGTCTGGCCCCTGGATCTAGGTCCTACCCCAAAGCCCCAAAAGACTGAGCTCGGGGTAAGGGAGCAGAGATGAGGGCGTGCGCACCAGGGTAGAGGACAGATTCCTGGCACAGATTCATTGGAGCCAAATTTGGGAATAGGGCACGGTAAAAGACAATAATAAATGATAATAATGAACTGGACCCAGATTTTCCCAAGGGCACCATTTAAACATCCCCACCCATAACATCTCTGTGGCCCTCCAAGCTTGTGCTAATTTTTAAAGTGGTCCCTGGGAGGGAAAAGGTTCTCCTTCCCTGTTGCAGGCTCTCCACTGCCGGAGGTTTTCAACCAGAAGCCGGACAGCCATCTGTTGGGGATGCTGCAGCTATAGATGCTTTACATCCAAACTATCAGGCACATGCTGAGCTGGTGTGGTGTAATGGCTAAGTGAGCAATACTTGGACTGGGAGGGGCTCTAGTTCTAGACTCGCCATAGCTGGAAACTCGCTGGGTGACCTTGGGCCAATCACATTCTTTTCTCAGCCTAACCTACCTCACAGGGTGGTTGTAAGGATTAAGAGTTGTGTTAGTTCAACATAAACCACATATCTCGGGGACCGCCTCGCCCACCGCACCTCAGAGCGATCCCTTCGGTCCACCAGGGGCGCCTTTCTGGTGGTCCCCCGTGTAAAACGGGGGGCCACAATGGAGAGAGCATTCTCGGTGGCCGGACTACATTTATGGAATTCCCTCCTGGAAGATGCCCGCCTGGCCCCGGGCCTGTTGGCTTTCTGATGTATTGGTAAGACTTGCCTGTTCACCCAGGCCTGCGGAGTGGAGGGTGGAGTAAGGTGTGTTAGTTTTATTGATGTTTTAAAATTGTCTAGGGTTGGCTTATTGCTGTTGATTTTATTGCTATTATTGAGTTTTTATAATATTGCAACCCGCTCCGAGATGCCGTTGGCATGAGGGGGACGGCTAATAAATCTAATGAAATAAATAAACAAATAAAGTGTTCTGCGTGCCATGGCAGGGGGGTGCTATATACAGATTATTATTAATAGGCTCTATTATTAATAGAGAGTAACTACAGAACTGGGCCAAGGGACCCAGGAATTCAGGGTTGGCTGGACAGACCAGGACAGAGGAGCACGAGATGCAGGATGGGCGGGAGGGCAGGCAGGAGTCAGGGTCACCGAGAAGGCTCCCGGTTGCCATGCAGGCAGACAGGAAGGGGAGGCAGACAGATGTCCTCACTTCCTGGGCCCTGCGGTCAGCTAGGGATGCCTTCCTCAGAGCTGCCCAAGTGTCTCCAGTATTGACGATGAGGAGGGCGTTCTGGGCGGGTCGCGCTGCAGCTGCGGAACTCCCTCCTAACGGAGGTCCCGCTTGGCCCCGGACCTTCCCTCTTTCCGAAGCCAGTGTAAGACCTGGCTGGTCCGCCGGGCTCTCAGCGAGGGTGATGGGTTGGGAGGGGGGAGGTTTTGGGGTTGTTTTTAAGTTCCACCTTGGGGTATGTTGTAACATTGATGCTACACTGTTGTTTTGTTTGTTTATTGATGGGTTATTTATGTTTCTATGATATTTGTATATGTTTTTAACATGTTCAGAGCCACCCTGAGCTACTGTTGCAGGACGGGAGTGGCCTAGACATTGAAATAAATAAACCAATAAATGAATCAATTAAATAAGTGATGCACCCAGCTCCCCGAGGCTGCAGGTCTGCCTATAATATTTATTTATTTATTTGACTGTGTATGCTGCCCTTCCCAAAGGCTCAGGGCAGCTCACAACACATAAAAACATTTAAAATAGAAAACCCCTAAAAAACCCCACCCAGTACCACCTCTCACGCCCCTACCCCAAAACCATACGCCACCTCACCCCAATCCCCTACCCGCCAAATGCCTTTTCAAATAAAAAACAAGAAGGTCTTACACCGCCTCCAGAAGACACTCAGGTCTGGGCTCAAGTGAACCTCCGGGAGGGAAGGGGGTTCCAAAGTCCCAGGGAAGCAACCGAGAACGTCCCCCTGTGAGCCCTTGTTGTATGAGCAAAGCGAACAGATGGTATCCACAGGGAGGCCCTCCTGGCCAATTGCAGAGGCTGCAATGGAGCACGGAAGAACAGGCGGTCTTTCAGATATGTGGTACCCAGAGACCCAGATATATGGCATCCATCCATCCAACTGGAGGCATGGCCTGACCAGCATTGGGAAGATCTTCAGCACAAACCCTGGGCTCTGGCCAAACTAAGTTGGCGATGCCAAGGCCCTGACGCTGCCAGTTCAAGTCCTGGACTTTACACAAGCAGCGGATGGGAGCAGAAGACCTTTGAGGTCCCTTCCAACTCTGTGGTTCTACCATCGCTGAGCAAGCAGGAAATGGTTGTCCTTTGCGGGCGACTAGGAGTTGGCACTTCCTGTTCCCCATGCCAAGGTGTGGCAGTGTAACGCATGTGAAACCGTGGCTAGAGGTGCCCTGCTCTGCCTGACCCACAAAGTAGATTGGAGTCTACCACAGCTCCAGCTGGAGGTACTCATCGTTATTTATTTAATTTACTTTATTTAATTTTATTTATTTACATTTTTTTATCCTGCCCTTCGCTTAAAAATGCTCAGGGTGGCTTTACAAATAAAATCCAAATCCAAATTGCTTTATTAAGACAAGACCGAGGTCATAGCCAACAACAAATAAAATATACACATAACATACAGAAACTTATGTAAGAGCAAAAGGACAGAAGACAATCCATAAAAACAGTAAAATACAAAAACAAGCCAAGCACACGCACCTGAGACTTCGCATCCGCCTGAATGTTTGTCTGTCTTCTCCCCTGTCTCTCCCACTGTTCCCTCTCCCGGTCTCCCCCTCCTTGTCTTTTAGATTATAAGCCACCGGCAGGGACCACGTCTATTTCCATGTTCTGTACAGTGCCAGATGCATGGCTGGCGCTATATAAATGTTTATAATAATAATAATAATAATTAATAACCCCCAACAACCCCTCCAGTACCACCTCCCCATTTCCCACCTCCAACCCACCCTCACAGCCTTACCCCGAACCCACCCATCAACGTGCTGCCCCCAGTCCCTATCCCTGCCTGCCAAATGCCTTTATAAACAAGAAGGTCTTGCACCGCCTCCGGAAGATGCT
The DNA here is from genome assembly GCA_003113815.1 of Sphenodon punctatus. Lineage (NCBI taxonomy): Eukaryota > Metazoa > Chordata > Lepidosauria > Sphenodontia > Sphenodontidae > Sphenodon > Sphenodon punctatus. The sequence goes on along the minus strand of QEPC01004890.1, from coordinate 602,778 downwards.
CGGGCTCAAACGAGCCTCCGGGGGAAGAGAGTTCCATAACATCAGGGCAGTGACCGAGAGCGCCTCCCCGCCGGCCTTCATCATATGGGATTGTTTTTGGTATCGATATTGTTATCGATATCAGCACTGATATCATTGTTGTTACCATTATCGGCATTCTCGGTTGTCGTTTTTGGTATTCTTGGTTGTCGTTTTCGTTATCGTTATGAACAGACGGTCCCCACAGGGAGACGCTCCCGGCCAATCATAGGGGCTGCAAAGGGCATGGAAAGACAGGCGGTCTCTCAGATACTTGGGGCCCAGACCACTTTGGGCTTTAAAGGTCAAAAAGCAGCCCCTTGAATTGTGCCCGGAAAGCTATTGGCAGCCAGCGCAGACTACGGCGCACCCGTGTAATGTGCTCTCCCGGTGCCTCACCCTCAAGAGGAGGCAGGCCGCCGCGTTCTGCACCAGCTACAGCTTCCGAACAGTCACCAAGGGCAGCCCCACGTAGAACGCGTTGCGGCCGTTAGCCTCGAGGGGATGAAAACATGGATGACAGTGGCCAGGTCCAAACCAGAAAGAAAAGGCTGCAACTACCTCACCAGATGGAATTGGTGAAAAGTGCTCCTGACCAACGCCGCAGCCTGACAACCCAGGTGCAGCAGGGGGTCCAGAAGGACTCCAAGGCTGCAAACCTGATTGACCAGAGGAGGCTGGACTGTGTCAATGACAGGAGTCCCAATCCCCTCGAGACCACAAGGCCGGCCAACCGTTATCACCTCAGTCTTGTCTTGATTCAGCCTCAGTCGCCTCACCCTCATCCAGTCCCCAGCAGCAGCCAGGCACCGGGTAAGCACCGAGACTGCAGATCCTGGGTCCGATGAAAAGGAGAAGTAGAGCTGAGTGTCGTCAGCGTACTGATGGCACTTCACCCCAAATCTCCAAATGGCCTCATCCAGCTGCCTCATATACACGCTGAACAAGAAGGGGGACAGGATGGAACCCTGCAGGACCCCACAGAGACGGTCCCGAGAGGACAATGAGCAATTACTCATCGCCACTCTCTACGTCCTCCCTGACAGGAAGGAGTGGAACCATTCAAGAGTTGACTTTAGGTCACAGAATTGTAGAACTGGAGAGTTGGAAGGTTACTTTGAAGGTCATCTAGTCCAACCCCCTGCTTGGATGTAGATGTGGGTACACTATGGGTATTTTCAGACTTTACGAGACCATGCTCAATCACAGTCAATACGCTGTGGTGGGGAATGGCCTTGTAACGTCTGCTGGGGAACCGGCAGTTCCGCCCCGATGTTTACCACAATCAATCGCGGCGGGGAATCACATTCACCACGCGATCGGCAGGACCGGCGGGGCCGGCGCCGATCGCATGGTGAATGTGATTCCCCACCGCGATGAAGGGGATCGTCCCGTCTGGACGGCTACCATGGCCCGGAATCCCGCCCTGGTCAATTCGGGCGGGCGCTGCGGCTGCATAGGCAGCAGCGCCCGCCCGTCTCCCCGGGTGGTGGGGGGGTGGGGCCATGTGGCCGCATGTTGCACCACGCGGCCCCGCCCCCTCCCCAATTCCCCGCCAGGATCAGCCGGCACGTCTGTTGGCCATGCCGGAGTGATCCCGGCAGGCAATCCGCGCGGTGATTCCGTGACGGGGCGAAGGCTGCCCCGTCACATCTGAAATCACCCTCTGAAGAGATCTGAGCAGTGCCATTTGTAAGGGTATGATAATTTCTTGAGTGTCAGGATCCAAGGCTTGGGGCACAGAAAGTAGGTGCAGGTCCAAGGGTCCAAGCGTTCAGGGCATTGAGGTGGGGAATTGGCACACGGGCAAGGGGCAAGATGGATGGGGCAGGCAGACAGATGCGACTGAAGGGTGGACTCACGGGCAGCCATGGAGTGGGCTCACGGACATCATGCTGCCGGTTCACAGTAATTACCTAACAAATATGTGGAGTGGACATCAGAGAGGAGGCATAACAGGGCCCCCCCAGCAGACACCAAGCCTCAGCCAAGGAACATGCAGACAGACGGATGGGGCAGAGGGAATCCAAAACAGGGCAGACACTAAAGGGTCCAAGGCAGGACAGAGCCATTCCACAGGCAAGCAGAGCAGCCACAAACCAGGAAGATGACTGATGAGCCACGCAACTTCCTGTGGTGGCAGGACTGCCTTTTATACCACAGGCAGCCAACCAGGAAGCTGGGGGCGTGGGGCAAGGTGAGGAGGGGTGCCACGCTTTATCAGTGCTAGGGAAAGCCTTCATTGCCAAAGCTGAGCTCCGGCCAGAGTGAGCTGAGGGTGCGGTGCAGTTGGCCGTCACCTCTAGGGCTCCAACGTCCGCTTCTAGGGCTTCACCTCCTGGTTCAAGACTAGGGCCACTTTTAGACGATTGCGGTTGCGTCCATGCTTGTTTTTCGAAACTACCGGGAAGCGGGTTTACACGTGACACCGCCGCCGATTACGTGCATGTGTGGGCACCACGTGTCCATTTCCGGCCGCGAGCTGACCGGGTCGCCGATTGAAGGTGGACATACGCGGCCGGAAATGGACCTTATACCGAGTCTTGGATACGATGTTTCTGTCAATACAACCCGGAACGTAAACAGCATTGGCCTTCTTGCCAACAGCATCACGCTGCTCTGTAATTCTCTATAATCCCTCTATAATCTGTAATCCTTTCCAGCTCTGTAATTCTCTATCCGGTCTGATTGTCTGAGACAAAATCTGACCCATCCTAATAACAGAGATTAGTCAGCATGCCTGTGTGGGCAGATGATGGGGTTTTGTGGATCTAGGGGGCTGTAAGAGAACTTTCCATTCAGGAATTGTCAACCTGTTTTCCTGACAGGTTATGATTGTGTTTTTTTTCTCTTTAAGACACACAGGAGGGGTTTTTGGGTCATTCAGACCTTCGCTTGAATGGCTGGACTGGGGAGGCAGGCTGAGTTTTTATTGTGGATCAGGGAATTCTTTCTGCGTCATTGCTAATTTGCAAACCTTAATAATTTGAAATGGGTCTCCTTGCTGGTGCCTTATTGTGCTGCTGATTTTTAGCAGCAGGCCTCACTGAGATTATTAGTGCAAAGTACCATGCTCTCACCGTAAATGAGAGAACCTATTTAAAATACCAGATCAGAAATGGAAAGCACTGAATTGTCACTTTGGGGCAATTGGAGTTCCATTTAAAAAATAAAAAGAGAGACAAGCAAACAAAATTCTTGTAAGGGTTGTTCAGAAGGCATTATTTGGAGGTAGCGGCCGCCTATTCACTTGAACCTTGTCTGCAATCACACAAGTGCAGAGGTTAAAGGGAAGATGGAAGGAGTGGGGGTAATTAATAATTACCTCTTAAAATTGGGTTAAATTGGGGAAGGAGGCTCCTACTCTTGGGGCATGTTCGTGTGTACTCTTCAGGGGAATTACATCCCTCTGCGCGTCCTCTGCAGTCCCCCAAACCCTCAATACTTCCTCCTTTGTGTGCCTCACACAGCATCTCTGCCTCACTGACTTCTTTTTAAACAGGTAAATAGAGAGCTGTTACTTACTGTCCGTAACAGTACTAGAACTAAGGGACCCTCTATGGCAGGTGTGGAGAACCTGGGGTTCAGGGGTCAAATGTTGGCTGCAACTAGCTTTTATTTGGCCCCTTTCCTGTTCCTGAATCAGGCTCCTAGATCCAGTTCCTACCCCCAAGCGCTGAAAGACTGAGCTCAAGGTAAGGGAGCAGAGTTGTGGGGCCTACACATGCGGATAGTGGACAGATCCATGGCACAGATCCATGATCTGGACTCTCCTTTATGCATCCCCATTCCCAACTTCTATGTGGCCCTCAGAGCTTGTACTAATTTTCAAAGTGGCCCCTGGGAGGGAAAAGGCTCCGTTCTCGTAATCTTTGGAATTAATTGGCAGCAGATATAAACTAAATAAATGGAAATACTTTTTCATGCCGCTTACAGTTACCTTGTGGAATTTGATGCCAGAAGATGTTGCAAAGGCCAATGGTGTAAATGGGTTTTTTAAAGGTTTGGGTAAGTTCTTAGAGGAACTTATTTATTTTTTAAACATTTATTTATTTAAAATTCTTGCCCTGCCCTTCCTCCCAAAGGCGGCGCAGGATGGCTGGATAGGTCCATCAGTGGCTACTAGACACGATGGTTGGGGGAATGTAACTTCTGACTGCTGGGATCTAGGAGTGAACAACAGGGAATGGATCACGCCGTGATAACTAGCTGTGTGTGTGACGGGACTTGTGAAAACAACATACATAGAACACATGTAACATGCATGTTCCAGGCATGAGTACAATATATTCAGGTATCATGGCCACGTCTGGTGTCAGTCAACTCGTAATTAAGAGATAAATACAGTCACGATGAAAGTTTATATGTACATAGGTAGAGAAAGTAACCTTAAGTATATTGTGACCCCCAAAACAACAGTGTTGTATGGGAGTATGGCAGAGTGGAGCCACAATAGGGCTATGGGCCCTTTAAGAGTTGTAGAGTGGGGTTGAAGCCACGCCCACGCCTGTGTATAAAAGAGAGGAACAGGAAGAAGAAAGACGTCTTTCCTTTCTGGGTTGGATGGAAAGGAGGGGGAGAGAGAGAACTGGGTGTCATCAGTAAGCTGATGGCACTTCACCTCATACCTACGTACAATCTCACCTACCAGCTTCAAATACTCATTGAACAAGAGGGGAGACAGAACAATACTCTGCAGAACCGCATATCAGAGGTCCCATGGAGACGATGAGCAATTGCCTATCACCACCTGCTGCGACCTCCCTGACAGGAAAAGGAATGGAACCACTCCTGAATGGCCCTGCTAAGTCCCGCGGTCACCTCAACAAAACCTCACGATTCCCTGTGCCAAAGGTCTGACAGGACCAACAGGGTGCAATTTCCCCCTACTGAAGATCGACCGAGGTTACAAGTGCAGTCTTGGGGTGTTTTTAAATGAGGTGTGACCACGCATGGCCAACCAGGAATCACTCGCCCGACGGCCTGTCTGAAGGCGGAGCAGGGGAATGTGCGCTCCCATGAGCTACGCAGCATCCACTCCTGGCCACTCGCGGGGCGCTGCTGAGAAACCCAGAGTGCGCAATGCGAGACAAGCTGGCGGCCACGCATCCCCTGCCCGTATGAACTGGGGCGGCCAGCCATGCCAGCAAACCAGTCCGTGACTCACAGGCACTGTGGGCGTGGCACATGGGTTTTGAACTCACCGAAGCTGACCGCAAGCCTGGGTCCCCAAGCGCTTACGCCGGGACATGTCAATTTCAAAGGCCAGCCTGGGGCGCATATTTATTTATTTTTATTTTCAATGTTTAATACCCCGGCCGATCCTGCCATCGGCAGCTTGTGGGTGGCTTACAAGTTAAAACAAATAAAACCATAAAAATACATAATAAAATCAACCACAAATTAAAACATAACAGTCTTGAGGACAGAAAATCCCCACCCCTCACCAAACGCCTGGTGAGACAGCCAGGTCTTACGTGTCCTGCAAAAGGAAGGAAGGTCTGGGGACAAGCGGACCTCGGCCAGGAGGGAGTTCCACAGCCTTGGGGCGGCCACCGAGAATGACCTCTCCATCGTTGCCACCCAAGAAACTCGGGGGATCTCAAGAAGAGTGCTCCCGGACGACTGCAGGGACCGACCCAGGACCCAGGGGATGAGGGGGTCCTGCAGGTAGGTGGGGGGCCAGACTGTATAGGACTTTATAGGTAAGAACTAACACCTTGAATCGGACCCAGAATACTATAGGCGGCCAATACAGAAAATGAAGCACCGGTGTTATATGCTCACGGTAACCTGTCCCCGTAAGGAGGTGGGCTGCTGCATTCTAAACCAGCTGAAGCCTCCGAACCATCACTAAGGGTAGCCGCATGTAGAGCGTGTTACAGTAGTCCAATCTTGAGGTGATGAAGGCATGGAGGATAGTGGCAAGGTCCGAGTCTGAGATATATGGCCGAAGCCGCCTCATCAGATGTAACTGGTCAAATGTGCTCCTTGTCACAGCCGCCACCTGAGCATCCAAGTGGAGCTACAAGTCAATGAGCACCCCCAGACTATGAACCTGAGGGACCAAGGAGGGGCAAACCCCATCAATGATGGGAGCCTCCACACACCCCCGGCCACACCCACCAACATCACCTCTGTCTTGTTAGGATTCAACTTCAGATGGCTCACCCTCATCCAATCCCCCACAGCTGCCAAACACCGAGCATTTCTGGGCCTGAATCGGTTGAAAACAAGAGGTAAAGTTGGGTGTCATCAGCATATTGATGACACCAAACACCAACCCACCCACCCCCCACGACCTCACCCAAAGGCTGCACATACACCTTGAACAGGAAAGGGGACAGTATAGGGGACGTCAACCATCACTTGATGCTGACTCCCCTGCCAGCTATCGACCTGTCTCTAACCTTCTCTTTTTAGGGAAGGTTATTGAATGGGTAGTGGCTCAGTAGCTCCAGGGGCATCTTGACTGCAGTGGTTATCTTGGTCCTTTCGTCTGGGTCATGGCACTGAGACAGCACTTGTGGGCGGCCTTGGTGGATGATCTCCGCCGTGAAAAGGATCGGGGTCGATCGACCCTATTGGTCCTATTAGACCTTTCGGCAGCATTTGATACCGTTGACCATGAGATGTTGGTGACGTGCCTGCGGGACAGTGCGGGGGTGGGCAGGATCGTTCTTGAATGGTTCAGCTCATTCCTGACCGGAAGAACTCTGCGGGTGGTACTCGGTGACTGTTTTTCCTAACCAAGACCGCTCGTGTGGGGTTCCGCAGGGTTCTGTTTTGTCCCCTCTCCTGTTCAACATGTATATGCAGCTGCTCGGTGAGGTGATCAGAGGGTTCAGGGTGAGGTGTCTGTATCTCTCATTTTCGACCGACCCAGGCCTGGCTGTCTCGGTGCTTACCTGGTGTCTGGCAGCTGTGGGGGACTGGATAAGGGCTAACTGACTGTGACTGAATCCTGAGAAGACAGAGGTGATGGTAGTGGGTAAGTCGGTGGAGGTGACGGCTCCTTCGGTTGATGGGATTTGTCCTCCACTGACTTCCCAGGTACAGAACCTAGGGGTGCTCCCCGATGCGCAGCTCTGCCTGGATCTCCAGGTGGAGGCTGTGGTGAGGAGTGCCTTTCACCAGTTACATCTGGTGCGGTGGCTTCGGCCGCTGATTTCGGTTCTGGACCTGGCCACGATCATCCATGGTTTTATCACCTCTCGGTTAGACTACTGTAACGTGCTCTACGTGGGGCTACCTATGGTGACGACTCGGAAGCTGCAGCTGGTGCAGAATGCGGCGGCCCAGCTCTTGGTGGGGCTGGGTCGCCAGGAGCACATTATACCAGTGCTCCGTTCTCTGCACCGGCTGCCAATAGTCTTCCAGGATCAATTCAAAGTGTTGGTTTTGACCTATAAAGCCTTACATGGTCTGGACCCTGCTTATTTGCGAGACCGCCTCACTCCCCGGGTTCTGGATCGGCCCCTGCGGTTGTCTGGGGGCACCCTGTTGGAGGTCCCTTGGGTTTCCTGGGGGGCGGGGGGCCACGCAGCACAGGGCATTCTTGGTGGCAGCGCCGCGCCTTTGGAATTCCCTCCCGGTGGGGGCCCGTCTGGCACCGGACCTCCTGGCCTTTCGTAGGAACTGTAAGACCTGGCTGTTCCGTCAGGCATTTGGCGAGGCAGAGGGGTGGGGAGATTGGTGAGGGTGGAGTGGGTTTGTTCCTCTTTTATGTTATTGTTGTTATTATTGTGTGATGATGTTTTAATTTGTTTTATAATATTTTATATTTTTTTATTGATGTTGTTAACCGCTCTGGGCTGCCTGTGGCAGGAGGGGCAGGGTATACAATAAAAAAATATAAATAAATAAATAAATAGAACCTTGCAGGATTTCACTCGTGAGATCCCGGGGAGGCAAAGAATAGTCCCCCAGGACCACCCGCTGAGTCCTCCCAGACAGGAAAGAGCGGAACCATTCAAGAACAATCCCACCCACCCCAGCTCGGTCCCGCAAGCGAGTCACCAACGTCTCATGGTCAACAGTGTCAAAAGCAGCCGATAGATCTAACAAAATTCAATAGCGTTGACTGGCCTTGGTCCAACTCACAGAGAAGGTCATTGACCAAGGCCACAAGTGCAGTCTCAGTGCCATAACGCGGACGAAAGTCAAACTGCGAGGGATCCAGAAAACGGATGCGGTCCAAGTGTCCCTGAAGCTGCTGAGCCACCACCCATTCAATAACCTTCCCTAGAGACAGGCTGATAGCTGGTGAGGGAGTCAATATCAAGTGATGGCTTCTTGAGCACAGGCCTCCTTGAGGCATCCCAGAACTCTGCTCTCCCAAAGGGAGGCATTGATCACCCCAGTCAGAACAGACCCAACGTCTCCCAGCAGGCCTTGACCAGCCAGGATGGACCTGGGTCCAGTTTGCAAGATGTGGCTTTCACTGCCCCTACGCAGGGACTCCGTCTATTTCTATGTTCTGTAAGGCGCCAGGTACATGACCGGTGCTATATAAATGTTTATAATAATAATAATAATCCCCAGCATCAGCGGATGACACCCACTGAAACTGATCCCATAAAACTGGAGAAGTCGGGGCATCCATAACCTCTGGTTCTCCCACCATAGCAAACGCAACGTCGAAGCTGTGGTGAGGGTGAACAATTTTATCCGCAAAAGAGTCAATAAACATGTCACCGCGAGCACGGAAAGACTCCAGTTCCAGGCAGAGACAGGCTGGACTGACCAGGCCTGTCAGGACGGGCCCCGTAAAAGCTCTGCTAGATGAGATTTTGCGGATGCTGTGATGGCAGGAAAGAAACTCTTCTCTGCTGCCTGCGCAGCCACGGCATAAGGGGCGTAGACACTTCCCACTCCCCCATGGGCCGTGGCATGGGCTGCCACTGTAGCTACGCCGGGAGGCAGAGGCGCCTGTTAGAATCCCTCCCCGTGCCCTCCAGCCGAGGGGCTGCTCTGCAGCTGTGCCACTCGGCGACCACAGCCCTCCCACCCCCCCAAAGCCTTGCTTGTCTAAAAACACCCTCAGTACCATACCCAGGACGAAAGCCAGACTGACAAGTTTTAGCTTTAGGCTAAGATGCTTGTAAAATCAGTTGCTTTTATTTACATGCCAAGTCTAGCATTTAGGCATCTGCAAATGCAGCATGACAGCTAAAGACATCACAACCCCTCGCACACGAAGCAGCCCATTCCCTCTATTGTTCTTGGCTACTGCATGAGAAACAGACCATGTAGCTGAGGCCCTGACAGAGAAACAAATCAAGAACTGATTTTTCAACGATACCCTTTGAAATGTCACTTTTAAACTTCAAGGCCTAACATGAATTCTGTTCCGCTGCAGATCTGGGAAGGGTGTGTGTGTGTGTGTTGGGGGGGGGATGGTGGTAGTCAATTAATTCATTCCAAAACTTTGCCATTCCCTTTTTAATGCCCTTGGAAAAACGCTGAGTCTTTGGGAGGCTGCATGACTCCCGGCGTCTTCCCTTGGATAACGCGCCAGAGACGGTGTCACTCTTTAAGGGACTTGGTTTCAAATGCTTTTTATCGCTGGAAAGGAATTTAGAGACTGACATCTAAAACCGAGTCCCTGGATACTGCTGGAGAATGAACTAAGAATCTGAACAGCTATCTGGAGGATGATTTTTTTTAAACGACAGGATTTGCCACCTAGGCACATTTTTACGGGACGCTTATGAAAAATACAGGTCGCAGTTAGGCCCCAATGCAGGCCCCAAAACATGTATTTTTCATAAGTGTTCCTCAAACGTTTGTCTAGGCGGCAACCCTAGTAAACAACAAACATTCAGTCAAAGGTTTCACCCCATCCCCCCCTAGCCATTTGTCGGGAACCTCTATTGTAGTCTGTTAAAAATACAAATTGTAACAGGAGCACAAAAATAATTGGATTTATAGGCTTCTTCCAAAAAACTCAAGTATTTTTCAGCACTCCCCAATATTATTATTAATTTTTTGTAGCACCAGCAATGTACCTGGAGCTGAACGGTTGTAACAAGAGAGAGGTCCCCTGCCCTGAGGGGATTACAGTCTAGGATGGTGTGATGCAGACGTGCTGGCCCTTTAAGACCAGGCTGCGGATCACTGTAGCCGCGCCCCTTAGCAGGGGTATAAAGGGAGGCCTAGCCTAGCTGGGCTGGAGTCAGTTGGGTCAGGGCAAGCAGAGAGTACAGACCGCAAACTGCCTTTGCTTTCTCTGGAACTCTATGCTGTCCAAGGTCCTGAAGACAAGGTATCAACAGAAGGTAGCCTAGCTAAGGGAATAAGGACATGGGAGACTGGAAGCTGCTTACCCCCAGGCCCAGGGGCACTAGGTATGAGCTTGGGGTGTCCCTTATGAACCTATTGCCTTTCCCTGGGAGGGGAGCTGACTGGCAAAAGAGCGGAGTGGCCCTGATCCTGCAAGGAAGCACAGTTGGCATGAAGGCTGTACGCCACAGATGGACAAGGGGGAAGGAAATCTAGGAAGAGACAGGTAGGGCTGGCCTTTGAATTTGTAGGGTCCAGGAGGAGGATAAAAATGTGGAGGCTCTAGTGGCTCTAACCTCGCCTCCATGGCCCTGTCCTTGCATGGGGCCCTAGATGTGATTGTGTTTGGGCCTGTGCTAGGAGGGAGTGGGGGGTGGGTGGGTTCTGCACCCTGCCCTACTGAAAACGGGAAGCCACCATGGGTCCCCTGGAAGTAGAGAAAATAACGGGACCTGGCTGGGCAAGTTATCTTGTGGTAAAGCTGGCCCTAGTGATGGGGATGCCTTCACTGAGAGCCGGTGCAGTGGATAAGGTGCTGGACCTAAAAGACTAGGGTTCAAATCTCACCCTAGTCAATGAACTTGCTGGGCAAGTCACCACGAATCAGCCTCAGTTCCCCCCATCTGTGAAATGGGTGTGTGGGTGTCTTTCGTTGTGCGTTCCCCTCATCCGTGTCCATCTTAAGAGTATAAGCGTGGGGCCTGGCTCTGAAAACCTGTGACTGTAAAGTGCTTCCTATGCCTAGTAGCGCTATAGAAATGATAAGCAGTAGTAAGACGCAGATGCATGCGTTAAGCTTAGTTAGAATGGGGATCCTGAAGGCTAAATTAGTATCAGGAGAAGCACCGGCTGAGTAATTTGAGGGTGAGCAGCTCAGTCTGATAGAAGGGGTAGATTTTAAGGAGAGAGAGAGGTAAATTAGCTTCCCTTTAGGGCAATGACAAGTTATTGCATACGCAACTTGTGGGGAGGGCATGGGGTGCGTGTGCCCCCCCTATATAACCCCTGTCCAGCCCCTCATGTGCCCCCACTCCTGTACCCCCTCACTATTGACAGTTACCTACGAGTTGTTGAGATGGCTGGTACTTTTGCTGTCCTTGCAAATTCTTATGTTCTTGCAAGGAATGGATTAAATCTATAGTTAAGATTGTTTTGCTCAGTATCATTAAATACATAGGTGATTGGTAACTGTCTATAGTGCCCCCCACAGGAGTGGAGGCGGGCAGGGGGGGGTCTATAGGTTTCTATAGGGCTTCAGAAAATGGGGGGGCGGGGCACGTACCCCTGCATGCCCCCCCTACGAGTCACCTATGATTAAATAGATTTTGTATTGGTTTCAATTTTGTTCTGTCTTCATTTGTTTTCTACTGGTTTCATTTTTGTATTAATCTCCTGTGGCATCATGTGTACTTTTTAGTGTATATTTTATGAAAGTAAATATTTATTTATTACAGTATCTAATATCCCGCCCCATCCTGCCTTCGGCAGCTTGGGGTGGCTTACAATTAAAAGCATAAAATATATATAATAAAAATGCAGCATTAACATATCAAGAGCTCAAGGATTAAAAGGTAAAAGATTAAAACCCAACACCAACCCATCCCCAATCTGTCCCACCGAATACCCATTACCCTCACCTAAACGCCTGGTGGAAGAGGCAGGTCTTACATTTTCTGTGGAAGGAAGGAAGGTCCGGTCCGGGGACAGGTGAGTCTCTACACGGAAAGAGTTCCACAGCCGTGGAACTGCCACCAAGAATGCCCTCTCCATTGCCGACACCTGGGAACCCATGGGGTCCTCAAGGAGGGTGCTCCCAGCTGACCGCAGGAGCCAATCTAGGACCCAGGGAGGTGAGGCGGTCCCACGGACAGGTGGGGCCCAGACCGTGTAGGGCTTTATAGGTAAGAACCATCACCATGAATTGGGCGCGTAAGACTATAGGCAGCCAGTGCAGAGAACGAAGCAACGGTGTCGTATGCTCGTGACGACCCATCCCTGGAAGGAGACGGGCAACCGCGTTCTGCGCTAGCTGCAGCCTCTGGACCGTAGCCCCACGTAGAGCGCATTTCAGTAGTCTAATCTTGAGGTGATGAAGGTATGGATGATGGTGGCCAGGTCAGAGTCTGAAGGTGCCACATAATTTGTTTATTTTCCAAATTTATACCCCGCCGCTCCTGAAAACAGCTCGGGGCGGCTTCCAACCATAATAAAATACATATAAAAACAAATATCAAAACAATTAAAAAACATCAAAAATACAATTTAAGTATTTAAAACAGGGCCCCGGGATCCCATTCAATGTTAAACAATAAACCGGGTAGGGGAGATAAAAAAACCCACCCTAACCCTCCCCCCCACACCCCCACCCCAAAGGCCTGGGCGAACAGCCAGGTTTTACAGCACCGCCGGAATGTCAACAGGCTGGGGGCCAGGCGAGCTTCCTCCGAGAGGGAATTCCAAAGGCGCGGCCCAGCCACCGAGAATGCCCTCTCCATTGTGGCCCCCTGCTTTACGTGGGGACCTCCAAGAAGGCACCCCCGGCAGACCGAAGGAGCCGCTCCGGGCCATGGAGGGCGAGGCGGTCCCTGAGGTACGAGGGGCCCAGACCGTGAAGGGCCTTATAGATCATCACCAAAACCTTGAACCTAGCTCTGCTCGCTATTGGCAACCATTGCAGAGTCCGGAGCACAGGTGTTATGTGCTCCCGACGACCCGTCCCCGTAAGGAGACGAGCCGCCGCATTCTGCACTAGCTGCAGCCTCTGAACCAGGAACAAGGGAAGCCCCATGTAGAGCGCGGCCCATAACTTACCGCTACTCGCCACAGCCGCGGCCTGAACATCCAAGCGAAGCTGTGAATCGAGGAGCACCCCCAGACTCCAAACCTGAGGGACAAATCCCATCAATGACGGGGGCCTCCACCCCCTCCCCCCACCAGCATCACCTCCGTCTTGTTAGGATTCAGCTTCAGGCAGCTCATCCTTATTCAATCCCCCACAGCCACCAAGCAATGAGAAAGCACTGATTGCTGGGCCTGGGTCAGCTGAAAAGGAGAGGTAAAGTTGGATATCATCAGCATATTGATGACACTGAACATCAAACCCCCTCATGACCTCACCCAGCGGCTGCATATACACGTTGAACAGGAGAGGGGACAGAATAGATCCTTGCGGGACTCCAGACGTGAGGTCCTGGGGAGATGATGAATGATCCCGCGGTACCACTCTCTGAGTCTTTCTGGCCAGGAAAGAGAAATCCCGCCCACCTTGGCGCAGTCCCACAAGCGGGTCACCAACATCGCATGGTCAACCGTGTCAAAAGCAGCCGATAGATCTAACAAAATCAATAGTTAACCGACCCTGGTCCAACTCACAGCGAAGCTCATCGACCAAAACCTCAGTGCCATAACCCAGGCAAAAGCCAGACTGCAAGGGATCCAGAAAACTGATGTGGTCCAGATACCCCCGAAGCTGCTGTGGCACCACCCTTTCAATAACCTTCCCTAAAAAAGGGAGGTTAGAGACAGGCCGATAGCTGGCAAGGGAGTCAACATCAAGCGATGGCTTCTTGAGCAGAGGCTGCACAATAGCATTTCTGCCCTCCTGGAGGGGAGGCACTGACCACCCCCCAGCAACAGCCCCGATGTCTCCCGACAGGCCATAAACAGCCAGGATGGGCATGGGTCCAGTTCAGAAGATGTGGCTTTAACAGCCCCAAGCACATCCCCTGCATCAGTGGCTGACACCCACTCAAACTGATCCCACAAATCTGAACCCTAACCTCTGGTTCTCTTACCGTATCAAGCGCAGCGCTGAAGTTGTGGTGGATGCTATTTTATCTGTGAAATAGTCAATGAAAAGGTCACAGCGAGTACTGGAAGACTCCAGTTCCAGGCGGAGACAGGCCGGATTGACCAGCCCCTTCACCACCTGGAAAAGCTCAGCTGGATGAGACTCTGCAGATGCTATGATGGCAGCAAAGAAACCCTTCTTTGCTGCCCACACAGGCACGGCATAGGTTTTTAAACGAACTCTATGTCATAACCTGTCATCTTCAGCACGAGTACAATGCCGTTGTCGCTCCAATGGCCTCCATTCCTGCTTCAGCCACTGCAGATCCTCCGTAGACCATGGGGACCTATGACGCTGATGCTTGGGAAGTGGACACCTGGGAGCCGTCCAGTTGATGACCTCAGTCAACAAGATGTTCCAGAAGGCCACAAGGTCATCAAGTGAACCATCATCGAGGTTGGAGGGTAATTCCCACAGAGTAGTCCGGAACCTAACTGGTTCCGTAAGTCTCTGGAGGCAAACCAACCAAATGGGTTCTGTACCCTTCCAGAGGCGGATATGTGCTGGGAGACAAGCCCGCAGGAGGTAATGATCTGTCCATGACAAAGGGACCAATGAGACATCCCGCACTAACGGACCTCCTGCCTCAAAGCCGATGCAAAACACCAAATACAGAGGATGCCCCCCCCCCCCCATATGGGTCGACTACTCGAGACAGGCTCGTGGCTGCCATGTTGGTCATTAACTCATGCTCCGCCCCCTCAAGACTGGCATCGGTGTGTATATTGAAGTCCACCGAGAGCACTAGCCTCGGGGACCGCAAGACCACCTCCAACACCAGATTGGCTAGAGCATGCAGAGATGCTAACTCCGGCCAAATCAACCGCAAGCTGGAGTCACAAATATATTATTTTTGACTGATTTTTGTCTATCTCCTCTACTTTCTCTTTCCTCATGACTTGCTCTCAGGATACAGGGTAGTTGAGGATTCTGTGTTGAATAAGAACAGAACTCACTCACTTGCTCTCTCAGAAGGTGTTTGAAATCTTTATTACCACTCACAGCATCTGAGCCAAATTCTGCTCACAGTTCCACCAGAGTAACTCCACTGATGTGAATGGAGTTACTCTACCTTTACCCTGGTGTAACTACTAATTAAGAACAGACTGGTTCTTGAAACAGGTGTTTATGCTTTGATTGTACCCTAAGCCACCTCCCCCAATTGTGTGACAACATGGGTACGCAGAGGCCATTTTTAAAGGGGACACTCCCCTCTCATGTCCACTAAGGCCACATTCACACCGGACGAGGCGGTGCTGTTAAAATTACATGCGGGTAAGGACGCGGCAGCGGGGAGGAGCCCGATGCCGGAAGTAGCGCCGGCCGGTGTGAGTGGGGTTCTGCCGCCCTGTCACGTGCGAGCGAAGCTGCAGCAGAACCCCATTCGCACCGGCGTTACTTCCAACATTGGACTCCTTCCCGCTGCTGCATCCTTTTAACAGCGCCTCATTGTCAGGTGTGAACGTGGCCCCAGTGGACGTGAATGGGAGTGTCCCATTTGAAGGTGGAGGTACCAATGCATCTCCACCCCGCCTCATGTACGAAGCAACTGGCACAAAGGCGGGTTGCTCTGTGCCTGGAGGGTGCCCGTCTGCTGCCTCCCCACATGCACGGCCCCCGCAGTGGCGCTCCAACCTGCCACACGTAGACGCCGCCCCCACCCCGTGATCCATTTAAAAACGGTCAGAGAGGTGTTCTCAGTCGGACTGAACGCCCTCCTCCTGGAGGTTCACCAAGGAACTAGCCTGAGCATCTTTGGAAGGCAACATAAGGCCTATTTATTTGGCTGGATTTTTAGCAGGTAAGGACAGGGTTTGCGGGTGGGAATGGTTTTAATGGGAATTTTATATGGTTTTAACTGGTTTGTACGTTGTGAGCTTCCGTGACCCTGCAGGGAAGGGCAGGATATAAATCAAAATAAATAAGTAAATAATAGAAGACATGAGGCAATATAACCGCTACCTTCATTTTCAGTTATATAATATATAAAGAGAACTTCCCAGCTATAGTAATCTGATGTCTTCTGTTATAGTGCTTCTGAGTAATGTTGTACACCCTGGGGTGGTATTAAGTGCTGAAAACCTTCCACCGAGCAGTCATTCATTAGAGACAGGTCCCTGCTCCAAGGGACTATGCAGTTCTGGATGACCGTCCCCCTCTTCCTGTGAGGTCTCAAGAGAAAGAGACTGGCCACTGTTGGAGACAGGATGCTGGGCTTGATGGAGCATTGGTCTGACCCAGTGTGGCAATACTTATTTTCAGGCAGCAGTAGCTACCTGAAACTTAAATGCACAGCCACTGTTCATAGTAAACAGGGGACTGCTGAAGCCAGGATTTTGAGGAAACCGCTTGACCTACATTTCTGAAAATTTAACCATGGCTGTACGTTGTGAGCACCATCATATCCACAAAGTTTGAAAAAGATCCAGTAGGAAAATAAAATGTTATAAATGTTAATTGGTTGTGGTCAAAATATACACCGTCCCCACGTATTTGAATCATCAATATCTCCTCCCCCTGGATGAGTTGAGCCCCCAAACTTCACAGCCTTCAAGACTGAGATAATAACAAGTGCTTCTGAAATATGATACTGATTGATGCAGCCAAAACCGAGTTATTATTCATCAAACATTCAGTTCTGCGGGGTCGCACATGCGCAGTTGAGCAGCTGCTCACGTGCAAAACACAGCACGGTCCTGCTGGCTCACACATGCGCAGTAGAGCAGCTGCTCAACAGCAAAACAGAGCATCAGGAAAGTTACGTGAGTCTACTTTCCTGAGCCCCTCCAAAACGCCCGCCCAAACCTCCCGCCCTCCCGCGCAACATCCCC
>QEPC01004890.1:564849-581871 GCA_003113815.1 Sphenodon punctatus | reverse complement strand
CCCCCCCCCCCCCACTGGCAGCAGGGAGAGGGAGGGTCTGGAATCCCCCCCGGCAGCAGGAGGGAGGGTGTGTGTGGCTGAATCCCTACACCGCTCTGTCTCTGGCAGGAGGAAGTGGGGCTGGTGCGCACCCTGTTTGGGAGTTTCTCTTGGTCCCCACGCCTCAGCCTTCCTGCACACCTGGCAGCGGGAGAGAGGTCTGAATCCCCTCCTCCCCACTGGCAGCAGGAGGGAGTGGCCTAGGTCTCTGCCCCACCCCCTGCACACTGGTGGTGGGAGGGTCTAGGGGGGTAGGAGGGCTTGGGGTACACATGCCTTCCACATATTGTAGAAGTAGAAGGGGGATCTGAATCCCAACACCGCTCCCACCCATTGGCAGCAAGAGATGGGACTGGATCCCCCCGGAATGCTTTTGGGGGAGGGCTGTGGGTCCCCACATCTCAGTCGTCCAGCACATTGGCACCGGGAGAGGGATCTGAATCCCCCGCTGCTTCAAGCAAAGAGGTTGGGGTCTGCGTCTCCCTGCTAGAGAATAACTCCATTGCACCACTGAAATGGATAGTAGAGTTACTATTGATTTTGGTGGAAGTACCCGTAAATACCCATCGCCCTTTGGCAGCGTTGTATGGGCAGGATTAAAAAGGAGAGAGAAATCTGTGTGTTTAATTTCCATTACAACAGTTTCAGGCAGGAGTGGGGAACCTTTTTCTTTGAAAATTATTATGAGCTCCAAAGGCTGCATAGATGTTGTGGGTGGGTTTTTTAAAGAGGTGTGTTCAAGAAAAGAAGGGTCGAGATCATGGGTCCCTGTCCTTGCATGCATGCCCTTATCTTGGCTCCCTTGCCCTGAGCTCAGTTTTTCATTGCTTGGGGTTAGGAAGTAGATTCAGCGGCCAGATCAGGAACTAGAAAGGGTTCACATAAAAACTTGCCAAGAACTGCCTTTGATCCCTGGGCTGGAGGTTCCCCACCTGGTTTAGAGGGATGGATAGTTTGTGCAGTAAGGGGTGTCTTCTGCCCTGAGAAACTGGCTGTATTCCTGCTCTCTGTGTGCGTGTGCGTGCGCGTGTACACAGGTGTGTTAGGGCCCAGTGGTGCATTTAAGAACACAAGTAGTGCCATACTGGGTCAGACCAATGGTCCATCAAGCCCAGCATCCTGTCTCCAACAGTGGCTGATTTCTGTCTCTTGGGAGAACCCAACAGGTCGCAGCGGGCAATCCATTTCCTGTTGTTTCAGTTCCCAACAGTAAGAGTACGTACTCTAAAACCTACTTGCCTAATAGCCATTAATGGACCTATCCTCCAAGAACTTATCCAATTCCTTTTTAAAACTAGCTGCAGTAAGGGCCTTGAGTACTTCCTCTGGCACCAAATTCCACAAGTTAATTGTGCACTGAGTGGAGAAAATACTTCCATTTGTTTTAAATCTTCTGCCAGTTAATTTCATGGAGTGTCCCAGCCCTTTGTTCTAGTACTGTTGGAGAGGGTAACTAACCTCTCCCTAGTGATGTGTTCCACACCATTCATGATTGTATAAACTTATATCTCCTCTCATCTCTTCTCTAAACCGAAGAGCCCCAACCTATCAAGCCTCTCTTCATATGGGAGTTGTTACAGACCCTGGATCATTTTTGTTGCCCTTCTCTCTACCTTTTCTAGTCCTACTGTGTCTTTTTTTGAGATGGGGTGACCAGAACTGCACACACTACTCCGGGTGGGGCCTAGGATTTTAGCAGCCAGAGCTGCCTTGACTGGTCCTGTACGTGGTGTCTGTGAATCAGTGGAGGCGAATTCTCCCTGCACTGAGCTCAGAGCATGATAGCGTTGCCCCAACACAGCCCTGTGTTCCTGCACGCGTCTCTCTCTCTGGGTGGGGCAGGTAGTGGGTAGGTAACAGCATCAGGTGTTTTCAGATGAGCTACTACCCCGCATGGCCGCCTGGGAGCCGTGGATGTGACCACCCATCTGAAGGTGCAGGGGCTGGATGCGTGCTCCCAAGAGTCACGGAACGCCCACTTATGGCCACGCACGGAGCCATGTTGGGAAGTCTGGCGTGCTCCGTGTGGGGTCAGCCAATTGTACAGTAGCCGTGCTGGGAGCCTCCTGTTTGAATCGCTCCCCATGCACTCCACCTGCATGGGTGCCCTGTGGCAGAGCTATGCAGCCGCCATCTCTTCCCCACCAGCCACCCCCTTCCCCGCTTGTTTGAAACCCCCATTGAGTCCTGGCACTACTGGGAACTAAGAAGCCTGTGCCCAGGTAAAGACCTCGCTGCAATAGTTCCCTTCCATCAGCATACTCTGCTCTTGTGCTGCCTTCGCTGCCCCAGGCTAAAGCCCATAAACAGGAGCTATTTCGTTCAGAGCATCCTGCCATCTATCTCTGTAGCCTTCTGCAGGAGGGGTATGTGCAAGCATCTGGGCGGAAAGAAGGCCTCCCAGGGTTTTTTTTTGGTGGGGAACTGCTGGCAGCCTGCCCATCCTCCTGTATATTTTTGAGGCGTGGCGGTAGCCTACTTATCCTATTCCTTTTTCAGCCTGCATCTCTGACTTCCTTATTTCATAGATCTTCCTAGAAATATAGAATTGGAAGGACCTCGAAGATCCTCTAGTCCACGTGAGGCAGGGCTTCTTATATTTAAAACACCCCTGATAGAGGCTTGGCCAGTTTTTGATTGAAAACTTTCCGACACTCTACAACCTCCCTAGGCAGCTTGTTCCATTGTTAAACCATTTTATGTTCGAATTCTTTCCCTAGTATTTAACCTCAATCTACCTTCCTGTAACTGAAACTCATTGCTTCTTGTCCTGTCCTCAGTAGCAACGGAGAACAAATGTTCTCCATCTTCCTATTGTGACATCTTTTTAGATATTTTAAAATAGCTATCATCTCTTTCCAACTGCCTCCCCTCCAAACCCTTTTCTTTTGTCTAGGCTGAACATGTCCAGTTATGCTGGCCTTTCCTCATGAGACGTATATTCCAAACCTTCGATCATCTTTGTTGCCCTCCTCTGATTGCTTTCCTCTTTGTTAATATGGCCTGCTGTAAAAAGTGGTTGACCTCAAAGGCTTCACGTTCTGAGTGCTCTGGAAATCCTGAAAATCAGAGTGTGATCCTTTGGCTATTGAGTGTTGGTGCTAACATGAGTCCTATTGAAATGAACAGAACTTGCACTAGTGCACTACCACTAATTCAGTAGCACCGACACACAACATCTGAAGGATTCCTCTGTCCTCATTTAGCAAGATTTCCCACAGCCTAGATGAAAGAGCTGTTCACATGACACACGAAAAAAGCTTAATCAAATTCTGTTTTGCTGCTTATGTCCATTTTTGATTTATTAAAGCATTAAATGGAATTATCACTGGTTAAGAAACATTTGAGGTGTTTTTTATGCTAGTCTAAACTGGCTTTTCTTAAACCTTGCCCTTCAAATGGATTTAGTTCCCACTGAAGATGGGTACCTTTGATGTGTTCTGTAAATTGAAGTAACGTAAATGGAGAGGACTTGCACACTTCTGTGGTGATCAGACTTTGAAATGTTCATGCCATGTGTTGATTTGAATTTCATTAAGCTCATAAAACGATGCCAAATAAATGCACATTGGGCCATATTCTTAAAGCTCCCCAGGTCCAGAAATCCATTGGCTGTAATGATTTTTACACATGCAGGGCTCGTAGAATATGGTCTTTCCTCAATTGGTATTCAGCCTGAGCTTGTCCATAGAACTCAATTCTCAGAGTATGCCTTTAGCTCACGTGGACATCCCAATGAATGATTTGTACTGAATTGACTCTGCAGTGTACAAGCATCCTTCACATTACATTCCTGCTCCCCTTCCCACCTACCAAATCCTAAAGGAAGAATATGCAGTTTACCTAAAATGAAATAATCGTTTTTCTCTAGGAATCATAACTTTGGATTCTAAACTTTTGTGGCTTTAAAATTGCAACTAGTATGACTGAGAGGTTGAGTTTAAATCTTTCTCTACGTTCTCTTCTGCACAATTGATTTTTGGGGTGAGTCGTGTGTTCACTGTTTGAGCTATCCAGCTGGGGATTTTTGCTAGATCTTCCTAGTTCTTGTCTGAGTTTTTTTGTTTGATTTTACTTTAGGAGTCCACTTCCAATGGACTCGGGTTCTGAGCAGAGAGAGAATTATTGTATTACATGTGTAATCGAAATTGCTGCCATCTTCCTTGACAAAAAAGCAGCTGCACCTAAGGATTCAAACAGATTATTCTCCCTACCATGTAAATTAATCTAACCACAGTGAGGGAGCCCTGGTTACTGGAGCCGTACTCCTTTCCCCCCTCATTGCATATTTAGCAGAGAGAGTGACTTTTCTGCTAAAAAAAATTAAAAAAAATTCTTCTGAGTCCCCCCTCCCCCCCTTATTTAAGTTAAATTACACAAATCCCCAGAGATGATTACGCCCGTTTAGTTAGCCCGAGGTTATTTTCTGTTTGTAATTATGCACTGGTGTTCAACAAACATTAGCGGTCTCCATACAGTACTGATCTCAAGCGTCAGGACCATTTATATTCCTAGAGTGTTGTTCTTTGGTACCTGACTTCATTTTTTATTTTGCAGCCAAACCAGAATGTACTATTGCTGTTTCTCTTGCTTTCTCCAACTCTTAGAGTAGCAGCCCAGGGGGCTCTAGTTAATTAGATTTCTTTGAAAGTGAGAGTCATGAATATTTTCTTCTTGGTGTTCATTACTGAATTCAGTCCCCTCAAAACTGAAAGGGGGCTTGCCTTTGGCATTGCTAATAGTTTTCATATATGCTGGTGTGAAAAACAACTAATAATAAATGGATAGTCTATAGTCTTGTGTGGCTTTAAGCTGTGATTTTTAATATTCTGAAAGCATAGCATCAAGTGTGGCTGGTGCTTGGCTGGTAGGTCTCCTAGGAGGAATAAAACACTTCAGTAAGAGGCATTGACTCAGTAGGTGACACTCTGTCCTCTGTGTCTTTCCGTCCAATGCTCCAAGCACACAGGTTTGTGAGAGTTGTAACACTTTAAAAAGTAGGCATATCCCCTCTGGACAGGGAGCCATGCCTTAATATCTCCGTTCTCATTCAGACCTTGTCTTAAGCTTTTAAACAAGGCCCGTGTGGCTCAGCCAGTGCTACTGAGATGGATGTCCCAAGCAATGAAATTTGAGATGGTGTGAAATGGAGGTGCTAATCTGACCAGAAATGGTAGCTCTGTCAAGAGGGTACTTAATGTGATTAATCAGTCATGCTGTGTTTGGCTGATCCTTATTTCAACTCCCTGCTGCTACGCCCTGGGAACAGAGAATCCCCAAACTTAGTGTGGATGGCATCTTCATAGAGAAGTTAACTTCCTTCCCATTAGCAATTGTACAACCACCTCGTCCTCCCCTTAGAAGCCTGTAACCTCCCTGTAGAAGTGATAGCAATTGTTTACCTGCAGCGGTAAAATTAGGACATTTTGATACATTTTAACAGTCTTTAATGGAAGAAGTATATTTTTAAAGACATTAAACACATTGTCCTCTCCTTTTATCTCCTTGGTTCACTTTTGCTTCTCAGGATGGCTTCTTTTCAGGAGTGCCATCTCCCCCCACCCACCCCTCCTTAGCCAAGAGTAGTACTTACTCTATGGGAAGGTCCTTTTCATGTGAACATAGCTGGAGTGGGTCTTGGAGACTGGAAGCTCTTCCTCCTAAAAATATCTCCAGGTTGGTGGCAGTGTAAGGAGACGTGCAGTGCTACTGCACCTCGCTAGGGACAAAGGACATTAATGGTGTATTGAAGTCAATGGAAGCTGAACCACTGACTTCAATGGGTGGAGGATTTGTACCCTGAGGTCCTCAGCCTGGCGTGTGTATGAATAACTTGTTCCCTTTGACAGCAAACGGTGGTATAGCTTTAGAAGGGTTAAATAAAGGTAGAATGTATTCAGAATTTATCTGTTTATGACACGCGTCCTTAGTGCATGCCCCCTTTTACTCACCTGTTCTAATACCATTCAGAACACTCACCTCATTAGCCAGACTTAACGTCTCTAAATAAAATCAATATTATCCCATTTAATCCTTTGCTAATTATCATTGTTATGTTGCTCATGCCTCATCACGCTTCTTCTTGATGAGTCTCCTAAGGGCAGTACGGATACCGTATTCAGCACTATGCATTTCCAGTGGGACTAGTACAGCTGCCTTCTTCTTGAGATGTACGTTATAAAAGCAAATGGAAACCTTTAAAAAATGTTTAATTTTAATAAAGGCCCCTAATTTAATCATCACACAGTTGCTAGCATGTATTTTTGTTTAAAGCGCGTGTCAAATGTCCTACTGCTCCTTCTAATAATGGCTACTTGGCATGAATAATTGGAGCCAGGAGGATTGCAGAAAAGTGGTGAAATAGACATGCATGTGCTCAAACAAGCATGTCGTATCTTGGGGAGGAGAGGGGGGAGCTTCTCTGCAGTAACTAATTTCCTCCACTTCTCTTCTCACAAGCTGTCAGAAGCAGGGATTCATTCGCTGCTCCTTTTCCTGCAATTTTCTCCTTGACATCAGCTCCTGCTCTGAATCCTGGGCGCGTATAGTAGCAGGGCAGGCTTTAACGGAGCCTGGTCCTTTAAGAAGGGTAGCTCCAGCCCGTGTTAATACTGGCAGGGCGAGAGCGCTGGTGCTGTGGCGGCAAAGGACAGTGCCCAACGGGCCACAGTCGGACTAGCCCTCATAGCTGGGCTAACCAAGGGGCCTGTCTGGCAGGGAGACAGGAGTAAGAACACTGGCTCCCAGGGCTCCAGAGGGTCAGGGAGGGCTCTTTCTCTGCACTAAGCAGGGTTTGTGCCTGGCCAGCAGAGCCTCGGGGGAAGGCTCAGCCCTGTATAGAGTGGGAAGCCCTGCTAGTGACCTGCTTCCGCTTGGCTGAGGGGAACCCTGGCGAATATAGGAGTGGGCTTTGGACTCTCAGACCCCAGGGTTGGTTCTATAGCCCCTTGATGGGACCCATGGCAGGGTGAGAATTCCAGGCGGGAGGGGCTAGCTGGCTGCGCAGGGAAGATGGTGGGAAGTCCATGCCTTACCGGCCCAGAAGGCCAGTAATCCCGAGACAGCCAAACCAGATCCTTTTCCAGAAGGGATACTCTTGGCAAGGGGAGAGCACCACGAGTAGAGGCCCATGGCAGCATAAGAGCAAGGTTCAGCCACCCTGAGGCCAGGAGGAGCCTACTAGAACAATTGTATAGTTTGGATTATCGGTCAGGAAAGCACATCCAAAGTAATCCTATCCCCTGGAAGAGTTGGTTTTATTGTTATCCCTTTGTAGCAAAGCCCCCCTTCCTCGCAGGCTTGGGGCCTTTTGCTCGCCAGTGTCTCACCGAGCTCCCCAGGCAGCAGGCTTCGGACCATGTAGTTCAGAAATCAGCACTCTTTTATTCCTTCAGTCTTTGGTTACGGTGCACTAATGCACCAGTGCCCCACTGCTCTCTTCCTACTAGGGTCTTCTCTGAGTCCTATGGATCAGAATACCCTTGTTTGGGCTTACCCCTGGGCTCGCTGACTGGGCTTCCCCCATTCTGGTTCCTTACCTTCAGGACCCTGGAGAGTGTACAATATGAGCTCCTACCTGGACATCGGACACCTTCTGCAGCCAGGCCAAGACTGATTCGCTCTGAGATGGACTCCCTCTTATCTTGCTTGGAGGAGGCTTTCCTTAGTGATGGGCAGCCTAGCCTTAAAGGACCAGAGCCTTTGCAGCACACCCTTCCAGAGCGAACTTTTTTCTTGAAGTGAGTCCCTAGAATTGCTTCCTCCCCCCCCCCCCCCCAGCTGCGGATGAAGAAAGGTGTGTGTGTTAGTGACATCTCTCCTTCTAGAAAACAACAATTTGGGCAAGGTGGATTCATCATCCATTTGATATTGCAGGGAGGAAAGCCTCCATCCCCAGTTGCCGTTTCTAAAAGCAGAACATGCTCCAGCCCAGGAGACTGAGCTGCTTCGGTTATCCAAGGACACAAGATGTCGAGGTTGTGTTGCTTTGCCAGAGTGGTTCAGCAAAAACCTGGCGAGTACGAGGGGAGTTTAGTCTCCTTCACCCATTCATTTTTGCTCTGGTCATGTTGAAATTGTCACTGTGGATACATGTGTGTATCAACGATGTCGGTGGCCTTTATTATGATGGGACTACTTCACTGGGAACTAGATTGAGACCCAGCAACCTCGTTCTATGTTAACTACCAAATAGCCAATGGATGGTGACAAATTTCAGTTACTACCCGAGTCCTATCTGTATATGAGGCATTTTCGATGGCTGCTCCACAGCTTTGGAACTCCCTCCCCCTGGAGTCATGAGCCTGAGCAGAAATTTTTGAAATTTTTCCGAAGCCATACAAGGCTTTCTTTGGCAGGGCATTTAGCGGGTGGGGATAAAGACTCTCCTCCTAATGGGAGTTTGAGCAGAAGCTAGGGTGCAACCAGATAGCCCAGATGGGGCTGCTCCCTCCCAGGCAGCAGGGAGGTAGCAGATTGGAGTCTGGCAGCAGCAGTGTGAATGAGTTGCCTTCTCCCCACATGTGTAATTGGCCCCAATAGCAGCGGCACTCGCTGCTGGTTGTGCTCTTCTTGCTCTCTTCCTTCTGGAGCCATGAGAAAGAGGAGCTGCCTCTGCTTGGAGACCAGTGGCTCTATTGGGGCTGCTGGCGGTTTGGAGCCCAACGCATGCCATTGTAGACAGAAAGTAGGGGGGTGAGATAAGGCACGGCAGCCCCCAAGTATACCCTGGCTCCAATTCTACCTTTTCCTGTGCTGGGTCCACCTCCCTTGCAGCTCAGGACAGAAGTTTACAGAGAGCCTCTTGGTCTCCGGGTTGAGATGTCCCCTCCTGCCCCATGCCCACTAGGAGGAGGAGAGTGAGAAGACTACAGCTAGCAGAAAGTGCCGCCACTGGGACTGCGTACATATCTGGTGGGGTGGCTTGTCCGTGCTGTTGCATCGGCTGGGCTCTGATCTGGGCAGCCCGTGTTGTCTAACAACTTAGTGGGGGATGGAGCTCTTGCTGTCCCCCACACTTCTAACTTTGTGGGGGATATGTCTGCCCCCCCGCCTCCCGCAATAATTATGCTCTGGACATCAGGAAAGCGGCAGGTTTCAGTTTCTCCCCTGCCTCTTTACTGATGTGCCCCTCATGGAGGGCTTGATGTTGCAGTGCTCTGTGGGGGTATGTCAGGTAAATGGTTTAACTCTGCCTCTTTCCTGTTGTGTGGTCCCCCTGCCCCCATTCCCCACGCAGTGCGCCATGATGCCATGGTATTCTATGCGGGTAGGGGACGTAATTGGGGGAAAGGGAGCTGTTTCACCGCTCTTTAAGAGATGTGGCCCTTCCGCTGAAGAGCTCTGTGACATCTTGATGTTCTGAGGCCCAGGGGCCTCTTGCTCACGAGGAGCTCGGCCCAAGTCTGAGGCTCTTGAGCCAGGAGGGCTTCTGATTCTACCCCGATGGGAATCCTTGGGTCTGATTGGGTTCAGCCTGGTATTTAGAGCTCTGCCATGAATGACCTAACTGGTACTGGGGGCAAGCAGTTGGGATAGGGTCTTGGGGCATTATGCCATTGTTTGGGGGGCTGAGAAAGGTAAACCTTAACGAACCTGGTTTGGCCAATCATCCCTATTAAAACTGTGGAAGTCACTGGCCTTACTGCTGAAGATGTCGGTAAATGTTTGCATGAAGTAAAATGTCTGCCATTTTATTGTGTAGAGCATTGTATGTGGCCTTGATCCATCGAGGGCCATGCATGATGAAGTAACAGGTGCATTTCTTTTCTTTCTGGTGTTTCTATTGGCTAGACATTTCCCCCCTGATAGTCTTTTAAAAGACTTGTAACGGTCTTTGTGCTACTGCCGTCGTCTTTTTCCTTAAGCCCTTGACCAGTATGAGACTCTTGGCTCTTCTGGCCTGTGGTTCTTGAAGGGATTTTTCTTCTTCTATTTCCTGTGGTGAAAAGCAGAAGTCTGCTTCACAGCTGGACATGGTAGTAAATGGTACAACAGTGTTTCTTTGTCCTTCCCTGCCCTTCAGCGGTAGAGTTAAGTGGCAGACTCTTAATGTCTTCTCTCTTCAGAAGGAAAGAAAAATCACACTTTGCATACTGAAAGATAAGTTGAAACCACAGAAGGGGTCAAAAGCCCTTTCTGTCCCCGTTACAACTAGCTTTAAACTAATCTAGTTTTGAGAACTGCTTCATTCACCTTGTTTCATCACCAGTAAAGCAGTCCGAGCTCTTAGCAGGCTAGAGTTCGAGCAACGCTATCCTGTTTTGGTTTGTGGCAAACGGTTCTAACGGTGAGTGATCATGCTACCATTTTTAGGGGCGCTCAGGTCTGTGATGTGCTGCTCACAATTGACAAGAGGAGTTCCAACTGCTATAAAGCACCTCAATAACAAAAGCGTAAAATCAGACATGGTGTTTACTGCACAGGGATTCAAAAGGGATTTGTAAAATAAAATAAATAATTTGTAAAATAAAATAAATAATTTTTTTTAAAAAGACTGACCCCAAGAATGCAGTCCCCCTAAGGCTAGGGGCTGAATACTAGTTCAGAAGAGAAGTATCGAACCCAAACATATAACAGTTTTAAAAAAACCTTAAATGCACAAAAGTTTTCTTAACATCCACAAAAAACCAAATTCAGTACAATTACAATTCAAAAAAACTAAACTATCCCATGTTTACATTAATACACTTTTATTTATTAACATCATTCGACAACAATTTTTTCACGGTGCATTAAGTCTTTTTGTACACAACTGCATTCTGTAGAACGAATTGTATAATATTATGTATACTCACATTGCTAAACCCTTTATTGTATGAAGTGTATACAATTTGTATACATGTAAACTACAGACTTAATGCACTGTGAAAAAATTGTTGTTGAATGATGTTAATAAATAAAAGTGTAATGTAAAAATGGAATAGTTTAGTTATTGATAAAAATGAATAAAAGTATGTATGTTAAGGAATTTGTTGATGAGGATAAAATATTTAATGTTCAGATTGTGAAATAATTTGCATGTGTTTTGGCGTTTGTTTTGTTGCAATGTATGGAGTGGGAGGATTTTTGAATTTGAATTTGGTTTTTTTTGTGGATGTTAAGAAAAGTTTTGTGCATTTACGTTTTTTTAAAAAACTGTTATGTTTGGGCTCGACACTTCTCTTCTGAATTAATATTTTCCTAGCCTTAGGGGGACCGCATTCTTGAGGTCAGTCTTTTTTTTAAAAAAATTTAAATTTATTTTATTTTACAAATTTTACAGTTGAATCCCTATGCAGTAAATGCCATGTCTGATTTTACACTTTTGTTATTGGGGTGCTTTATAGCAGTTGGAACTAGCCGCACGCTTCACCTGGGATCTGAAGCAACTGCTCAGAGTTGGTCTGTACGGTGTTCTTCCTAAGCAAGGAGTAACCTTTCCTCGTGCCTCATGAAAAAAGCTAATGAGAGCTATCCTGGCTGACACAAGTCTATTTTTAAAATTATTTTTAAAAAATGTTTTAAATATTCATGAAGAGAGGGTGGTTGCCATGTCGGTCCCATGTGAGAGAAAGTAGGTCAGATATATTTTATTGGACCAACTCTTACCAACAGTAGCTGGTCTAATAAAAGAGATCACCTGAGCTTCTTTGCCTCTGTCTTTCAAACATTCATGACACGATCCTGAAATCTATATACTGTGTTTATGCAGCACCTTTCTCTAATGCTTTAAACTTGATTTGCAGCACTGGCATAAATGTAAGGAATAAATGCTTAACAATCCGTCAGAATTTGCTGGGCCAGAGTAAACCACATAAAAGATCCACCAAATTTATTATCCTGCATCTGTAGGCGGGCAGTACTTGGTTTTCTTTGCCTTCCCCAGCAACATCCTTTGCAGACTGTGCAGTGCTGTACTTGGGAAAACATATTTCCTGATCTTGGCCAGTGTTCGGTTGATGCCAAGAAGCATCGTACTAGATAATCATTGTCTTAAAAGTGTAATGCCTGTACTTTTACATGCTGGGTACCTGCATGTAAAACTACATTACACGCTTGTTTGTAATATGTACATTACATATCCGGCTAGGTTACGAGTAGAGCAGATGATGACGGTGGTAATGGTGGGACGTAGATGGAGTATCCCCGCAGAGAAGAGGATCTGCCCATGTGGGATGGGGTTGATTGAAGATTCTGTGTACACTATGTCCTCAAGTGTCTATATTTTGTGGATATTAGAGCTCGTTTTCTTGCCCCTATGTTGAAGCGGATTAAAAATGTTTCCAAGGGAGAAAAAATAATATGACTGCATCAGCAGATTGATTTGATGCTATTATGAATTTAGCTATATTTGCCTCCTGGGCAGCGGTGATTAGGGTTACTTATCCTATAATGGCTCTGAAATAACATTATGTGGAAAGTGCCTGCGGGCAAGTGAGGGAATTTTGGCCATTTTTACATGGATGGCCACCCCCGGCCGCTCAGTGTTNGGGGGGGGGGGGGGGGGGGGAGTCAGTGTAAACGGCCGCTTGTAGGTGGGGGGGATGGGTGTGCACCCGTGTAAATTCCGCGGGTGCTTGTGCGTGTGCACTCCTGCACACACCCACCAACGCCCTCGGACAGAACGGAGGATGCTCCGTGGGTGGAGATGGGTGTACACGGACGCACACACACCTACACCCACTGCACTGACACCCCCACCCCAGTCCATGTAAAACGGCCTATATCTTTATTTATTTATTTATTTATTTAAGATTTATATCCCGCCCCTCCTGCCCACAGGGCAGCCCGGGGCGGCGAACAACATTCATTAAAATAATATACAAATTTTTAAACAACTTAAAATACAGTATGTGGGGAAAAGCCCCCATCCCTCCCCCACCCCTCGCCAAAAGCCTGACGGAACAGCCAGGTCTTACATACACGCTGAAACAGCAGGAGAGTGGGAGCCAGCCGAGCCTCCTCCGGGAGCGAAATCCACAGCACACGGGCAGCCACCGAAAAAGATCCAACATCGGTGGCCACCCGCCTCACCCGGGGAACCTCCAAAAAGGCTCCCACGCACGATCTCAAGGATCGCACGGGCACATGGGGAGTGAGGCGGTCCCGCAGATAGACAGGGCCCAGGCCATGAAGGGCTTTAAAGGTTAAAACCAGCACCTTGAACCTGGCCCGGTGCTTTATAGGCAGCCAGTGCAGAGCCCGGTTAGTTTGTGCTGTGTAATTATTTATATGGATTTGGATAATCTGCTTCTGTATTATTTTTTTTGGGGTGTGTGTGATACATTTGTATTGTTCTTGTATTCATTGTATTTTGACTATGGCGGAAGCTAATGCTGTAATAATAAATTGCTCACTTGCTAATAGGTACATTACACATGGATCTATTACACATTTGTTTGTTCAGTTCATACGCCACTCTTCCCTAGAAGGCTCAGGGCAGCGCACAAATGGCAGCCTATGGTTATCTCCTTGTTAATATTATGGATGTCATTGATATTTCAAAGTACAGTACAGTATGTATGTGTCTGCAGATTGGAATAGCCTGAAAATCTATTTTTAATTCCTCTCATTAAACAATTTTGATTTCAGCCTATTTCCACAACACCCCCACATCCTGGATCGAGGGACGGGTTGTTAAGCCAAAGTAGCAGTGGGACTCAGGTGTCCATCACCAGTGGGATCTCCTTGGGAGAAGCCATCCGACAGAGATCTGCACTTAATCAGGTATTTTTGCTGTCTTTCCAGGAGACCATTGTCTATCCACACAGAATCGGGGACTTTGCATTAATAGAGCTACATAGGATTTCAGATAAGTTGAAGGCTTCTAATATAATAATTGACGTATCAGGAATAAAACCCAGGACTCTGATCTGTCAAACGTGTGTAGCTTTATACACCAACAATAGGCTCCTAGGCGCAGGGAATGTCTTTTGTGTTGTACATACTATGGTGGGGCTCTGGTCTTCCTCATAGTGCTGAAATAAATATTGTAATACAGGGTTGTTAATAATAATTTTTTTTATCTTCCCGCATGGCTCTTGGGACACTTTAATGAACAATAAAATACTGTTAATTTAAAAACAGCTTTTTAGAAAAGGTAAAGGGGGAAGGAATAAAACCCAGCAGTGGATCTCGGAAAAGTACCTAGAGGAGGAGGAGGATAATAAGTCTTCAGGTGCGTTTTTAAAAGTGCCGTGGGAGGAGTGAAGTTGAATATCTGAACTGATGTGATGGTGGGCTCCCCAAACAGGAGATGGCATCTGCGTGCTGATAGTGACCAGCACAAGGTTCTACGAGCAGGTCTTGAGTATAGCCAGAACCGTTGCTGTTTAAGGCTCTGAAAATCAGGAGCACAATATCCGTTTACGCTTACGACTCTTTTGCTGTATGTTTGTTAGACTCCAGCCTAGAACCAACATCCTTAGGATTCTGGGGGTCCTGGCTGGCTCTACAAGTGCCACTACCAGAACACCACCACCTCCTCATTGCTATAGCGAGGCATACACAACACTTTACAGTCACAGATCTTCAGACCGGTCCCTGCCCAGTGGGTTTATAATCTAAGATGGACAAGGGTGAAGGGAACATAGGGAGAAACAGATGCCCACATTCCCATTTTATAGATCGGGAACTGAGGCTGTGACTTGGCCAAGGCCACCCAGTGAGTTTATGGCTTGGACAGGATTCATACCTTGGCTTTCCAGGTTCAGCATCGTATCCGTTATACCTCACTGGCTTATCCTTGGTCGTACCTTCTCCTGTAGGGCTTCTTAGGTGCTGAGTAGGCCGCTTTGAACCTTGGCTCTGGTACGTCAGTCTTGACCCCTGTCTTCTGATGTCTGGCCACATCCTGAACACCTCCGAACCTTGATAGTCTTAGAATTTTTAAGAGTTACTTAAAGCCTGGCCTTATTTAAGTCTTGCTATCCACAAACTACTTATTCCGGAGTTGTCCACTGAAGCTTTGGTTTGTGAGCTGTGGTCTAAAATTGCAGGACTCATGACAACATCAAGAGAACTTCAGCCTTTTAGAAGGTGGTAATTTTCTAGCTGTGAAATTTGGAAAGAGAAGTTTGAAAATGTGACTGTGGCATAAGCCAAAAGTATGGAAATTGAAAGACAACCCCCCCCCCAAATTTCATTTTAATTTGAATCTTATTATTTCTAATCCTGTATCAAAATACATATGGAAAAGAAGCCTGACAGTACAGGACTCTTCAGTCTGGCAGACACAGGCAGAACAAAATCTGATGTTTGGAAGATAGAGTTGGACAAATTTAATTTTGATATTAGAAGCAACTTCCTAGCAGTGAGGATAATTAATTATTGGAACTAAACCTAGAAAAAACGTTATGGATTTTGCAGAGTGATTCTGCAAAAGCGTTACATGACTTGGCTGCTCTGCGACTGCGGCCCCTAAACAGCAACAGAGAACGAGGTGATCTTATTAGGTGTCTGACAATGAGGTTTGTGCATCTGTATATGGGAAAATGTGTGTCTTTCTGAATTCTTTCTTAAGATAAAACAGGAATGAAGTCTTAAGCTTAGAGATAGGATATTGATTTATAGTTTAAGGGGTGTAGATTTCTGTTCAGGGGTGGAATTGCCTGCATTATTGCTTTGCTTAGGAGCTAAGACTGTATATGACAATAGCTGTGTCATATACAGGCTCTGGCTCAGGGGTGCGAATAAGTACGCTTCACAGCTCTAAGTAGAAGCAAAGATCTGATTTTGGCCTATAACTGTCTGATATGCTGTTGTGTACAGGATGAAAGGGTTTGTATGAAGATTGTAATATACATTGTTTTTTTAAAAAAAAATTGTTTGGCTTAATCCTTTAATAAATAATTATTGGAACTGTTGACTAGGGCAGGTGGTAGACTTGCTATCAGCTGAAGTTGAGTGAATATCTTTCTAAAAGATAGGCTAAATTGTATGGCTGATGTATACAGTAGCGCCAACTAGATGTTGGCTTGCAATAACCCCTTCTGGCTGGGAAGTCTCCACAACTGCAGTCCTTGGATCTCATGAGATCTGATGGGGCTGGTGGGAGAGGAGATAAGCTTATGGTTGATTTTTGAACATTTGTGTGGTTCAGGCCTGTATTTCTTTCTTATAATAGTTGCTACATAAAATTCTCAAAGAATTTGAGTCCGTTAGAAATCTGTTTCTTATTGTTTGTCGCAATGTGACTCGAGAGCCCTGTGTTGTGCAGGAAAGGCTGTTTTATCATGCGGCGATTTTGAACACATCATTAGTGTCTCAAAATGTGGAAACAATTCAGTGTAAATTGAATCTGAAAATTACGGTCTTTACGTGTTAGGTACAGGTTAATAAAAGCTGGTCGTCTGTTCCAAGCTGCTCAGTAAGACAATCTTTCTACAGCTCCATTAATGTTTCTGCAGTTATAAATTGTTCTTGCTAATGGACAAGTGCTGCTTGGTATATTACAGTTGCCACGAATACTCTTAATATTCTCTGCACTATATAAGCTGTTCTGTGCCCTTTCTATAATTAAAATGTATCCATTTAATTACTCCTTCAGTAATTCCAGCATGAGTTCTTAATAAATGACTCTAACATGCTTTAAAAGGGCTGCGTTATGCTCAAAAGGTGAATTGAAAAGCTTTTCAAAAAAAGTAATCAAAGCTGTGTACAGTCCGTGATTGCTAACGCAAAGAATTCATAGAACTCCGGATGCCTCCTTTAAATGTGAAATGAGAGGGTTACTACCTGACAAAACCTAGCTTCAGTTTCTTTGCCCTTCAACAGATAGCTGTTATAGCCAGTGCTGAAACCGTACCTCCGTCATGCCTAGGCACTTGAGAGAAACTAAGACTGCTTGCCCATGTTGCCACTGTTGTGGATTTTTACCTTGAATCCACTGGGTTCGGGTGGGCTCACCAATTCGAGGCAGTACCGCAGAGTCAGGGTAAAATGTAATCCAGTTTATTGAGTGCTAACGCGTTAGCAGGCTCTACAAAGGAGAGCTGCTTTGGG